>JBAMBS010001208.1:0-275000 GCA_037044455.1 Zygothrica quintamaculata
TGTTTGATTATCCATTTGTAGACCTCTCTGAAGCCAATTGATGATACATCCTTTGCATCGATAATAATTTCATCATTCTTATTATATTGTTTAAAGTATTCGCTGGTAATTTGCAGTATAATTAGATGACATTTATGTATGTCTCCGTGGACAATCACCCTAACATCGGGGTGTTGACAATTCTCCACAATTTGCTCAATTCCGTTAATTAGGCTTTCTTTGTCACACTGAAGGCAACAATTGATATTCTCGTTAGATGTATAGCCCATTTCTGTTAGTGTATAAGTTGGTAGCAATGCCATCGGCTCAAATGCATTTGCTGTTTGCTCCCTGCAACTTCCTGCCACAATCTGTAGCATTTCGTCATCCCTGCAAAAATAAATACATATATAATATTAACAAAAGCAACAACAACAACAACACATACAACGCCATGGACTTTAATTTCTCTTCAATATTCTCTTCTATTATACTTTCCTCATTGCAATTCATTTTATTTTCTTCTAAAATGTTTTCGCCGATTTGTATTTCTTCTGTATGTAGTGCACACATTTTTTTTAAAATTTTGTACTATACCAAAAAAATATTGTTGTTCACTAGCTCACCTCTTAATGTTAACTGTGTGTATAGACGTTCTCAAACTTGGCACTACACAAATTCAAAATACACAGCTTACTTTGTGGCCGAAAAATGGTTGTAGTAGTAAAGCATTTAAGCAGTGCCTAAAATCTTTAAATCTCTGTTTAGCAGCTACTCTTTTCTTAGTGCTGCAGCTACAACAGCATCAGCATCAGCATCAGTTTTAGGGCTTTGTTTCATGTTTAAATCCCTACGTTTATCGTTGTGGGCAGAGCACAGAGCAGTCTATACAGAGCTCTGGGCTGACTCATATCAGGGAAAACCACAAATTCCAGTCATTACGGGCAACGACTGTAAGCGAAGCCTGCCCAAGACGTCTATGTGCCAACAACAAACAAACCAGTTGACCAGTTGACCAGTCGACCAGTCGACCAGTTGGCCAGTCAGGTGATAGAACTTTTAGCCACCCAACCAGAAGCTAACCAGCCAGCTAGCCAGTCAGCCAGTTTGAAGCTAGGCAGCTTACCAGCCACATGAGATACATGGACAGGCCAGAAGGAAAATTGAGCTTAAGTTGCAATTAAGCAATTGCCTTGATAGACCAGACAACATATGCATTGATAGAAAGAGAAGGGTTATACAAAAATAAAGATTGACAGGGTTAGAGCAGGTGTGAAAGAGATAGAGAGAGCAGGAGTGGGTGAAGACTGAGCTTGAGCGTTGCTAATGGAAGCATTTCTCAGTTATCCAATAAACCTCATCACTCATCGGCCATAACTGCACTTACAACTGGCAACTGCTTTCAGGACTGCATTGAAACGTGGTTAGTTACGTATACGAGTTAGTTGTAGTAGTAGACGGCTTTACTTAGCCTTCTTACAATTTTCCTACAATTTTCCAATAATTTTCCTATGATTTTCTTACAATTTCCCTACCATTGCTATACCAGCTTCAAGGCAACATTTAAAGCACAAAACGTTGCACAATGCAAACCAATGTAATGTTGAGCTCAGCTACAGCAAGAGCAGCTGAAGCAGTATCAGCATCGCCATCAGTAAAAGCAACAGCATCAGCATTAGCATCAGCATTCGCCTTTACATTGACTTGAGTTTGTCCATTGCTACTGCTGCCGCTTCTGCTGTGGTAAGTGGCACAACTTGCGGCAACACGCAAAGCAAAGTGATCAATGCGTTAAGAAATAAAAACCAAAACGTTTTCAATGCTACTACCAATAGCCAAGTTTAGAGCCATTGGCAAGCGTTAAGGCAACTTTGCGTTCATTTAAGTGGAAAACTTTGTTTTTTTTTCCCTACTTTCCTTTCTTCTTTTTCCCTTTATAACATTTTTAAGCAATTCGCGAATGCATTGATTGAAGTGAAGCAGAAAAGTGAGTCGATTGTAAAGAGACAAACATGCGATGAATTGAACAAATACAAATAGGAACAAACT
The DNA here is from genome assembly GCA_037044455.1 of Zygothrica quintamaculata. Lineage (NCBI taxonomy): Eukaryota > Metazoa > Arthropoda > Insecta > Diptera > Drosophilidae > Zygothrica > Zygothrica quintamaculata. The sequence goes on from JBAMBS010001208.1 coordinate 2,029, forward strand.
TATGATTAGTATATATATATTATATATAGATTGTCTGATTAGCAAGTGGTCGATAAAATATATATGTATATATATATTATGTATATTCAAATTGAAATTGAAATTGAAATTGAATTTAAGCTTTAATGCGTCTGCAGTGTCATAAAACCAAGATGATTGTTGGCCTTGGCCAATGAATTTCAAATTACCATAAACAAAACATTCGATTTGAGCTACGAAAATATAAACATAAACACGCACACACTGACAACAACAACAAAAAAGTTACACAATTCACACACACACACACACATACACATACAATCACATATGTGTGACATCAAAATGCTAATAATCAGCGTTATGCCCGCGATTCGAATATTTCTTTTTTCTTTTTGTTTGCATTATTGTCCTGGCCCCTCGCTAATCCCGTCACGCAGCATCAATAAGTCAAACACGTCAATAGCAAGCACTGCCAAAAAACAATAACACAACAACAACAACAACAACAACAACAGAGCAACTACAACAACAAAGAGAATGCTATATTGTTGCATGAGAGACAAACAGAGGCAAAAGTAAAATTTATTGTTGCTCAATGTCGCATTTATCATCACTTTATGCTACTTAATCGAGTCGTCGGCGTTTGCTTTTCGTTTTTCTCTCTCTGCTCGCTTTTCTCGTTTTTCCTCTTGGCTTTTTCTATGCTTTGTTTCCGTTTCCCAAAAATGTTTCATTGTTTACTTTTCTCCATTGTACTTGTGTGTGTGTGTGTGTGTGTGTGCGTGAAACGCACGCTTATTGTTTTTTTGTACAAGAACGAGATACGCACATAGAAATACATAGAAACACACACACATAAACACATACACATAAACATACACAGACACGCACGTGCTTAAGTACTTTTCAGCGTCTTTTTATGCTTTATGGCGCCATTGAATTTTTCGTTTGTTTTCTTATTAAAACATAATTTATATGTGTATATGTGATACAAGCAAGGACAACACACACACACACACCCACACAAAAGCACATCACAGTCACAGCATCAATTGTTTAATAGAAAACAAAGGCTCAAAGCAGCAGTGGAAATTTGCTTCTACCACAAACTGAAGACATTTTCTTTTAAATTTATTTATCAAAGCAGCTTTCAATATAAAGGTCAAAGCGTGAGCTAATATAATATTAACTGTACTTTAGCTGCTTTAACAGTAGGAGTATACCTCTCTTCCCCCTCTTTCTTTCACTCTCTACTTTAAATTTAATTATTAGCTTGGTTTATTTGTTGTTTTGACATTAATTTATATGTCATATTTATACAACATAAAATCAATATGTATAAAGCCCATTCCGATTTGGGCTTAATATAATAATATATATTAATTTTTTGTTTAATTAAGTTCTGCAGCTAATTAAGCCTTAAACAAATAAAATTGTTAGGCCAAATATTCAAAAGAATTATAAAAAATATATTTTATATTTATATCTGGTTTATTTTTCCATTGATATTTGCACAACTATGTCAATAATATAATCATAGACTTATCAGCTAATTATATACATAATTATATATAATTTATATTATTAAATGTTAACTATTTCCAAATTAAATTGCTGCGTGGTATTATAAAATAAATGTTAGTATTTTCTCTTTTATTTCTGGAAATTACCTTAATAGAAAATAATTTGAAGTACAGTAGAAATTGTTTAGACTAAAATCAAATGTCAAAACTTGCATACAACATATTTTTATTGCACTTAAAAATCTATTTTGATATTCTGTTTGCCATATTTACTGTATTTTTACATATTTATTGTTTATTATGTTTAGTTCATTTAAAAAAGAAAACAAATTTAATTTGCTGCTCTACAATTTTTGGCCATAGCTTTAATAGAAATATTTCAATAGCATAGAAACAATTCATAAAAACAAGAACAAAAAAAAAATAAACTAAAAATTTCAAATTATATAAAATTGTAATCAAAATGTTTGAACAAATTGATTGTTGCTAATATTTCACGCTGAAAATAATTTCATATTAAAATATTTTAATTAACTGCCGAAAAGAATGAATTGCATACAAAAATTTTATAAACTAATTTTCTATATAATGAACGCTGTCAGATTCCATCAGCATTTTGCTAATATGTAATGAATTCGGATGAAATTTACTTTTTTTTCTTTTTATTTAATTTTTTCTATATTTTTAATCAAAAATGAAATGATGACCAGCACAGACATTCATCAATTTTCCCTTCAAATACATTTTCTATTTTTTCCTCTCTTTTTTTTAGGAAAAGCTAATCTAATTTAAATTTAAGTTCAATGCACAGGAGAGGGGCAACATTTGCCTAAATGGCGAAACAACTGATTAGTCGGGCCTAACTGACTACAGAAGCACTTTACCAGAGCTTGAAAATATATAAAAAAAATAAAAAATATATATATTAAAATACTTTAAGCTATTATTATTTATTGCCAATTAATATTAGTATTGTATTTTATTTTTTAAAATTTTTTCTGTTGATTTTCTATATGCCAAAAATAAGTTCTCTTTAGAAAGTGTGTCAAAAATATATATGAAATATAGTTTTAGTTAAAGGGAATATTTTTTTATACAAATACATTATCAAATTAAAAATCAGACTATACTTTTTAATTATATACATAACTCTTTCTATATAATTTAATTAAAATAAAGTATATACAAATATTTTAAAAGAAAAGCAGCAACTGGTATGCGTCTTGCTGCTTCAGAATTGCTTAACTAATTGGCAAATAAAGAGCTTAACTTACATGTAGGAAAAAATAATTAATATATATTAAATATCATATATAAATTATAAATTTAGTTCCTAATTTAAATTTACCAACAAAATAAAATAAATAAATAATAACATTTTAGGGAAATTTGTATAAGAAATCGATGAGGCAATATAGTCAAGTTGGTTTTAGTTCTAATTACATATCGATGTACAGAGTTGTATTGTATATATATATAAAATGTTATATATTACTCTATTCCAATTTATATATTTATATATAGAAGTCTATTTGTATTGTGTCAATCGAATTACTTAAGCAATGAGCCACAATGAACTTTTTTAATTAAAAGGTAAGACAAAGTTATTGGTAATAGTAGAAGCTGTTCCTTAATCAACACTCGATTGGGATATAGACAAAGTTGTAATGAGTTTATATATACTAAGCATAAATATGTATACCAAATGAGTATTGTGCAAATTGTCATAGTTTCTGTTAGCCAAATGCAGCATTTTTGGCTATACATTAATAAAGCTATAGCCGTTAGCTACTTGGTCATTGTCAGATTTAAAGCGCAAAACCTAACTTAAATCCCTTTTGGACATTTGTATAGTATAAATATCTAGACAAGGAGCCTGCCAACCAGCTAGCCGACTAATTAATGTGCAAAGTGTCAATTAATCAATCAGTCGATCGATCAATCCTAGCAGCTAACTTGAATCAAGTCAATGAAAACCCAATGCCATTTGAATCCGTTAGTCAAAGGCTATATTCATAGATATATATATGTGGGTGTGGGCATTATATATATATATATATCGTATTGACAGGATAAACTCAACGAGCTGTCAAAGCAGGCAATGGCAAATAACTGGCGACAAAGGCAAAAATGGTCAAAGAGTGCACAAACAAAAAGAAATAGAAAGAGAGTGAGAGAAAAAAATAGAAAGAAACAAAAATAAATTAAAGCAGAACCCGAAAGGGAAAACGTTTTGGTAAATAGCAAAAAAACGGTAACAAACGCTTGGCAGCTCATTTAATAAGCTGTTACATAGCAACGGTACAAGAGATTGGTATAAAAATAATGAAAATGTTTATGTAACACTGAAAGCATGTAACAGGATGTGGGTTGTCATTGAAAAGGAATATGATATAATATTGGGCAGAAGGAAGTCAAAGCTGTAGAAAGATGACAAAGTGCCAGCTAATTATGAGCAATTAATGCAAATGTGTCGAGGCTGTAGAAGCAGTAGGCCAAGCCTCAGTTGGCCAAGAAAAGTCAATATAATATAACTTGCAATAATTTTACAATAATTTGCAATAATTTGCCATAATTTATAAATTAAATTTAATTACAGTACGTGCTGATTGTATGCCATCAATATTAGCTCTTTGTGCGAATTGAAATTCTGTGAGAATTTTTTTATTGCTCTCATCATTTTTTATGTGTTCTTTCAATTTGTTGTCTGATTTGTTGCAAGTTGGCTTGTTGATACACGCGCCTGCAATTTAAATGAGCTGCGAATTGCAACAGCCAAAACAAACAAATTTTTTGGCAGAAAATGTCCTTAAAGTATTTTTACCAATTCCACAGACGCCACAATTAATTGAGACACATAAATTGTACTCACAGGCCACAAGGTTCAGTTGTTGCTTCATGTTTCTTTTTTCTTTTTTTTTTTGCTTTATGTGCCTTGATTAATGTCTCACAGACAATTTGGGCTCACCAGGTGGTATCCTGGCTACAGGACTATACTCATAGACTTACAACGGCACAAAAGTATTTTGAAGCTCTGGTATAATTTGACAAATTTTTATGTGCAACCATTTGGCTTTCGGTTGTCGCCGCTGTCGCAATTGTATCCAGATGATGATGATGATGATGATTATAATGATGATGATGATGATGGCAGTTCATGTAGTCAGCAGTTAACTTAAATGGGTTACAGTCTGCACCGATTTAAAAGTAAAGGCATACGCGTATTCAATTTGTTATTGCGTTTCAGGTCTAATCAGAGTGTCTGGGCCCTTTGGCATTTCGAAGCCAAATTTTACAACTCCAGCTGCGCAATTTCATAGCAAACTCATACCATGTTTTAGCCAAGCAATTATTGGCCATGTTAACGTTTTTCATTGGGCAAAGAAATTAGGCGTTTTATGGTCAACACTCGCGTATTCCAAACAGTTGAGAAATTTCAATTGAGTAATGTGGCAGAGAGTTTTACTGCTGCTGCTGCTGCTGCTACTCATGTTGCAGCATCAGTTAGCCGGTGATACTATCAGTTCTCTCTCTTTCTCTCTTTCATTCGCTGTATGCTGACCATTGCGCAGAAGCGCTCTGCTAGCATTCGTGGCCAGTCGGCTTTTGATGTGGCTTTGACTTTGGGTCAGCAACATGTTGATAATTTGCTCTAGCCCAATGTGGGTTACGGCAACTTCAGTTGACTGTGTCAATTCAAGCACATGCAGATGTCTGTATGTGTGTGTGTGTGTGTATTTTTATGAGTGTATGGTAGCCGCAAATTAAACGAATTGTGGCTCAGTGTTGGCAACATTTGTTGCTTCACAGCTTTGGCTCAACGAAATGAAAGTAACACCAAATGTTTGTGGTCAAAAGCCTCCTCAGTTGAAAGCCTAAATTAATGTCATGTACTAAAAGGACAGCCAACAAAAAAATAAAGAAGGAACTTGTTAGGATAACCTAACAACCTGTGTGCAACACTCCATAACTGTCAGCGTGACAAAAATAGGTTATACTCTTGATTGAATATTTATGAAATCTGTCCCTTCTTGCTAAATTTTTAATCTAATAGCCACAAATTGTGTATGTTGCAATCTATTCAACAGACGGAAGAAAAGAATGCTGCAGGACATGTGACATGAATCCTTTTCAACTGTTACTATGTGGAGTAGTTACTAGACTAGTTTATATATGACTATAGACTAGAATACAAATGAGTATAGGTATAGAGTTATACTTAGGAGCTATGGGAAATCTTCTATAGAGAATCCTTCGCTTTATATCAACTGTTCTGTTAGGCAACAAAAGGCATAACTAAATCCTTTATAGTATATATACTTGCTAATGGAATATTTAAAAATGTTATATAGATTTGATTGGTATGTTTGTTGCAAGCACAAAATAAAAAAAACATTGAAAAATTGTTAATAAAAAATTGGAAAAAGTTTCAAAGGAAATCAACAACATGGAAATTTCAATGTTGGCCCATACATTGGCTTTTAAAAGTTAACGACAATTATATTGCCTTGCAGTTTACAACATATAGAACAATACAAATCAATTATGGCAGTTGTACGTGTGTGCGTGTGTGTGTGTGTGTTTGTGTAGGTGTTCCCCTGACTACACCCAAAGTGTACACATATTTCGTTGAACGTTTTGTTGACAAAACTTATCAACAATTCAATTTCAATAAAAACTTGTGACGCTACGTCTAACCATGACTCATATTGTGCGATGCATTTTTTAGTATAAAATATTTGTTGGTATGCGTGCGTTACAGTGTGTGTATATGTATTGTGTGGTGTGTACAGTTTTGGTATTTGAATTGTCACATCTGCTTCATAGCTTCAAACTCATCCATCAATTGCAGCTAGCAACGCGCGTTCCATTCTGCCTGTCAGCGTTCTCCATTGCAATCATTTTTATTGTGAATGCATGTATTTGTATGTGTGTGTATAGGTATGAAATAGAGGCCAAAGCCATACCAAACAAACCAATACACATAGCTAAAACTCTACTATTTTCTTTTTGAGTGTGCCAACGAGCAGACAAGCGTCAGACTATAACAATGTGCGTGTGCTTGTGTGTGTGCGTGTGTAATATGTGTGCATGTCAATGGCATGCTGTTCGGTTTAGCAGCCTGTGAGTAAACACAATACAAGCGTAATTTACGGCACACACAACCCAAAAAATGCAGTTTTCAATAGATTTTGGCTTTTGTCATGGCTAAGCTCCTCTGGCCCTGAGAGATGTTTACCTCTTTGGCTGTAATTTGGCAAGCAAAACAAACGTTTTTATATTGAATATACAATTTATTATAGTTATACTTAACTGCAGCAACTATGAAGAGCAGCAGCAACTATTGAGAAAAGCAACAACTTTGAAGAGCAGCAAACCATTTGGCAGAATGTGTGTCTGGGTCGTGACATTTCAAAGGGTATAAGTAATCAATGTTGAAGTTCATGCTCAACAAAGGCTTTTATAGCCCAAGTGATGTTATTTAAAGAAAAATATAAAGAAAACCAAATTCATAACGATAATTTGATACCCTATAAAAGAAAATAGCTTTAAGTATAAATATGTTGAATCATGCCAGATCAATTCAAATAAAATCTAAATATTCAAAGGATGTTGCTTAAATTTTCAACTTTTGAACTTTACATTAAACATGTGTTACATATTTTACATAAAAGCTTATCATATCGTATTTGTTAGGGTATATATACATTGAATTTTGCTTGCATGTCTGTAGGTTTTGTCATTATTATAACAATCTCTTGAACAATCATGGCCCTTATAATATAATAGATTGTTTGGCAAGGCCTGTTACCCAACTCAAAAGAGTTGACTCCACCACTCAAGTAGGTCAACAATTCGACAACAGTTTTGCTTGATACAGGACACACACATACACACACACGCACATGCACATACTCATATGCAGAGATATCACACAAAAGGCTTCCTTAAAGCCATTATACAAACATTTAAAGCTATTCAAACAACTAAAATCGCAGTAAGCCAATGTGGGGGCGTGGCAGCAAGCGTTGATTTTCCAATAATATATATACATATATATATTTATATGAATTTAGGAATAAAATCAAATGCATGTAAATGCACAAACACATACAAAACACGCGTATATAAAATTTACATGAGCAGCTAACTAAATATAGAACTGCGCACAAAAGTATGCAACAGTCAATTGAGTTTAATTGCTGCAAATAAAGCAACAGTAGCAACGACAGCAGCTGCAGCGGCAGCAGCAGCGTCAGCAGAGCATCAGCCACTGTGGCTACATTAATAATAAATGTAATATGCGGCAGAGACTGCATCAGGCGTTATTCATGTGTATATTTATATGCATTATATAAACCCAAAAATATATATTGTAAATGAACAAAACATTTTGTTTCACACTGTATAAAATGTGTGTGTGTGTGTGTGTGTATGTTTTTTTTTTGTATGGGGTAAAATGTAGTTTTAGTGGTTGTTCATTTTGTGGCAATTATATCAGTGGGAATTTATGTAGAAGAAATTGTAAATTATTTTGCAAAAAATCTTGTTAATTATTCTTGATTATTTTGTTTATGCATATTTGCTATTGCTGCGCAAAACTATTAAAGCAAACTCAATTTGTTGTCTCAGTTGTACATAAACAACGAGTACTTGAAAAGTTTTTTATACAAAATGTCGCCTTGCGTCATAGTGCAACACAGTGCCTCATAGTTTTGGAAAGCCTTTGAGCTGCAAAATTAAATAGCAAAGCAAAGTGCACTGCTAGCAGGTTTTTTTTTTAATATTTTTTGGCAGCAAACAAGCCGTAGCTGGCACAGCTTCCGCTTTTGCCTGCCTGTCACTAGCATGTGTATATATGTATGTGTGTGTATATATATATGTGAAATGCCACGCCCGCTCCCAGTGGCCGTATGGCATGTGCAAAAGTAAAAACGAAGTTGCGCACAACTTTTTAATATGCTTGCGAAATTTTATCAAAACTACAAAATTGCAGCAAAGTGCCAAGTGCTTGTGAACGGCAGCGACAGCAACTGCAACGGCAACAGAGTCAAAAGCAGAGACAGAGGCAGCGGCAGCGGCAGTGGCAGTGGCAGTGGCAATGGCAATAGCAAAGGCTGTATGCAATTGGAAGACAGCAAAGGGCGCGCAACTCAAGCTCAACTCAAGTTGGCCAAACAAAACACAGTCAAGCGAAACCTTCAACTCAATTTGGCAATCGCATTTCTTGCTCTATTTCCGCCTATTCAACTTCACTCGATTTGCGTGTGCCGTCGACCGACTGTTACACACGTGTCTTATGTGTGTGTGTGTGTGTGTGTGTGTGTGTGTATCTATGTCTTACCCTCTATCCAATGTATCTGCAAAGTGACAGTCGTTGCTTGCCTTTATGTGTGTTTAAGTGGCAATGCAAATGGCAACATTTTGGTGAACACTTTTCTCCTTGCCACTGACAGTTACATGACATTTTTTTTTTTTGTTGCCAACTTTTTGTGCTAAATTTAATTGCAATGAAAATTTCCATCCACTTTCAGCGGCAACTTTTGAAACTTCGCTGGCAATTGTTGATGGGCGAGCGTTGTAGAAGAGTATTCATCGTCCTTCACGGCTCTACAGCTCTATAGCTATATATATATATATATATATGTATATATACTATATCCTTTTTTGTCAGAACAAGTAAAAACAAATGCTGAGAAAGGAAATGAAATGGAAGTCAACACCGAAACAGAGTTAAACACAGTTGAAAAGAGACAGCAACAGCGTCAGCATCAGCATCAGACGCAATGTGAATATGAGTGAAGGCGTCGCTGATTAATTGGCTAAAATTAATTTTACATTTTAATGTCAAATATAAAACTTGTACGAGTGTTACTGAAAGCTTCCATCAGAAGTTCTTTCAGCCGAAACGAATTTGATGGGCCTACGGAGGCATATAAAAAAACAAGAGAAAGAGAGAGAGAGAGAGATAGAGAGAGATTGTTTATGCTCCTATGAATATGCCAGCTGCCATACCTATAAGGAACTGTCTCTCTACTACATATTTATATATATATGTATACATTCAAGTTAATCTTTAAACTTCGCTGGAATTCTTAAAGATCTCTTGTGCTGCACTTGAGTCAAATGTACACATATGTTAGAGTCTAATTAGGTAGAAAGTCGGTTGACCAGCCAATTATTATGTATACTCGTATGTTTGGTAGTATTGCAAATCACAAACACACACACACACACATACAACAGCAAAAGCCATTTGGGGCATCAAATTAACTGTGTGTTGCTTGTTGCTTGTTGAGGCATGTTGTAAATAACCAGAGATACAAAAGAGCCGCGGGCTTTGTTGGGGCGCAGCTACAAAGCGAATGCCGACCTCAGCATCAGTAGTGCGTAAATCAGGATCAAAGTTCACAGGACATGATTGTAAATTATAACAGAAGCTCAAGCTAAGCAGAAACTGTGACATGTCACTCTGATAATAATGATTACAATTCAATGATGATGATGATGATGATGATGACAATGACAATTACACAATGATCATTGTCGAGCTGATAATGATTATGAAGTTGCTGTTTAAGTCGATCTGTTGGAAAGTTTTCTCTGCTGTTGTTGTTGCTGTTGCTGCTTCACCTGTAAGAAACAAACAGCAGATGAAGAAGAAGAGGAATAAGAAGAAGAAGAAGAAGAAAAAACACGTTGTGCAAAGTAATTTTTGTTGCTGCTGCTGTTGTTGTTGTTGTTGTTGCTTGTGAAAATAATGCAAAAAACTTTAGAGCAAAGCCAACACAGGTTGACACAAGGCACAGCATGAGGCAGGATGAAGAGGGAGGATTGGAGTTAAGAGAAGCGAAGGTCGCTACAACTTTGCTATACAAATTTCTATCAAAAGATTAAGTAAAGACAAACAAGTGAGAAACAGTATGGCAAGCAGTAGGGTGCAAGCCTCAAGCTTGAAGACCACTTGTTAAGTTTTCAGAGATAACTTTAAATATTTATTCTGTGTTCGGGTGTGGCATCTATTCTGTGGATGTTGCTCTGGGTGTTTGTTGGTGCTACTGCTATGTCTGGCCTTATTTTTGTTTATGTCCATTTTATGTTTTGTTAGTTTGACATATCAGTGACACTTTTCTAGCCCGCATAACATTGCAACAATATTTTATTTGATTGTATTTGTATGAAAAAAAAAGTGTTCATACTCTCCGCACTCGTCATAAAAATACAATTTTTATTTCTGCGTGCAAGTTGTAAACATAAATTTCAGTTGCAGCAAAAAGTAACAAGAACAATGCCACATAAAATTGAAAAGCTCACAACTTTTCTTTTTTTTTCTTCTCTCCTATATTTTCGTTTTTTCCTCAGCTCCTTGTTCGTTGTTTTTTTTTTTTTGTGTGTTGTGTTTTGAATCGATTTTTCATATCTTTTCTTTAAGATGCCGCAGCCAAAGACAGCGTCAGAGCCACTTGGGGAGCAACTTTGTTAGTTGGCAGTTATGAGGGAGTTGGTGGATGGGTTGGAGGGACGGGGGTACAGGTGCTTGGTGCAACTTTTGGTAAACTTTGTTGGTAAAACTTTTAGCGTATAAGTTGTTAATTTGCCAAAAGAAAAGGCGTTTAACTGTGGCGACAAAATTTTGATTGTCTATTTTGAATATCAGCATGCAATAAGTCAAATAACGAAATTTCTATAACCAAAAAATATAATGCAGATAATCTTAACAATATTATATACTGTCATTCATTCAATGCCAAACTAGTTACAACAGTTACCACATTGCCTTCGACAACATTATCTCTGACTTATAACATACGTTCCAACTGTATCCTTTTGGGTTTTACATTTTTGGGGTTCGTTTTTTCTGTCCGAAAAGTTTAAATTTGAAATTTAAGAAAATTTATTGAAAAATGTCAAAAAGCGACAAAGGCAACGCACACCGACTCTTCGGGGGTGGATGTGGGCAAGGAGAAGATGGTGGTCAAGGTGGCAAGGGCGGTGGGGGAGGTGGTGGTGGCGGTGGCAGCGGTGGAGCCGGTGGTAAGGGTGGGGGCAGCAATGGTGGTGAAGGTGGTAAGGGAGGGGGATCCAAGGACAACAACAATGAAAATAACGAAGAGAAGAATAATCAAAGAAGAGGTCAAGATGGACAAGATGGTGGTGGAAATGGAGGAAAAGGTGGGCGTGGTGGTGGCAAGGGTGGTGGGGGAGGTGGTGGTGGCGGAGGCGGTGGCAGCGGTGGAGCCGGTGGTAAGGGTGGGGGCAGTAATGGTGGTGAAGGTGGTAAGGGAGGGGGATCCCAGGATAATAATGAAAATAACGAAAAGAAGAATGATCAAAGAAGTGGCCAAGATGGAGAAGATGGTGGTGGAAATGGAGGACGAGGCGGTGATGGAGCGGGAAAGGGTGGTGGTAGAGGCGGCGATGGTGGTGGTCAACAAAATTGATGCCGCATTGAAACCATAAGAAATTGCATTGATGCAAAGGACAGCGCCAAAGGAAATAAAAATTGATTCAATAAGTTGCTCCAATGTGATTCTAGTCCGATGAGATATCCCTTTGCATTGTCTTAAATGAATGATTGAAATATTATTTAAATATATTTAAAAGATGGAAACTAATTATGCAATTGAATCTGAAGCTGGCAGCAATGTGAAGGAACAGAGAATTTAATATAAATAAAGCAAGAAAAATATGTTGAATATGCCTAAAGCAAATGGCAATCGTATATATACAAAGTATAATAATATATCGATTTGAATAGAAAGTAAATGGATAATACTAGAGTAAACACAGACTAAAGGCGATCTTAGTTGCTTTGGCTACACACTTATTCTATACACACATTTACTCTTAGAATATATTTAAAATAAACAACTAAATAAAAGTATAGGAAAAAACTTATTTTCATTTTATTTTTATTTTTTTATATTTTTGTATATATTTAGTAATTTAAAGAAAGCAACAAAAAAAAAACAGTGTGTTTTCTAATTAGTTTATAAATATTATAAAATTGTAAAAAAAAGAATTTTTCATAAATTGAATAAGTATTAAAAAAATAGAGATACTCTTAATACGATTTGAACCCAGTTCCAAAGCGATAACCTTTTTATAAGATACTAAATGGACATGTAAGGGCATAAACAATAACAAAATTAAGTTAAAGGGTGACATGTAAAACAATGATAAAGTGATGTTATACAATTGGCAATGGACAGCTTGTAATTCCCATTTGGTTATAGTCTATTCAAGTATAAGGTATAGCTAATATCCAATTTAATGTTAAGGTTACTTTGGTTTACCTTTAAATAGTTTTGGAGTATATTACATTTCCAGTAGAATGGAAGAACGCTATAGTGTCTTCTGTTCTTGATGGAATAACAATACTCTATTTTATTTTTTTCATTTTATTATAGGTTTCGGATATAAAGAAAGCCTTTCAGGGTTTAAAAAAAAAAAAAAATTTGAATTTAGCAAAAAAGGCGACGAGCGTCGCCAAAAAAAAAAAATAAAATAAATTCCATTAAATAATTAAAAGTATTATAAATTGCAATATAAGTATAGAATATAAAGTTAATCAAAGAGATTGAAAAAGCTGAGTGTGATGTTAAACAATATATATATATATCTTTTATTCAGCAGAGAGCTTAAAGCGATTGTAATTGTTGTGTGCAGTACAAAGTCATAAATAGCTTTATTGAACTGTATAATAATTTACTCTCTTATTCTCTATATCTGTTTATCACTCAGTTATATATTTGTGTGTATATATACTTGGTAGCAATAGCAATTCAAGGACTCTTGTGTATTTGTCTGTATTATTGGAGGCAATTTTCTTTGGTTACCCCAGAAAATAAGAGTGTATAAGTATTTCATTGAATGAATGGCTGGCTGAAAGTAAAAGTACAATGACCTGAAGCAATTGTAAATGAAAGTGATTGATTGTTATTAAATGTCTCCTGATGTGGCGTGGCATAGCAGAAAAAAATTTGCTGCATACTTTCAGGCATAACAATAATAATGACTCGCTACATGAACTCGTATACAAATGAATGGTATACGACAATATCTATTATACTATTATATTATATAATACCTGCTTATTATCAAAGCACTTAAAGCAAAGTTTCATTGAGCAAATAATATACTTCAATTGATATACTCGTAATTGTCTTATTTATCAGGTCTGTTATAGTATTGGTGGCGCCAGACGTAAATGAGTTACTAAAGGCATGAATAAGTAACTAGTGGAATGTTGTCATTTGCCGGCGTAGTCTTGTTGACACAAATCAAAGAAGCTGCGTAAATCTTCATCAAGCGCTCTCAACGTCGTCGTTGGCGGTGCCGGCAAAAACGAGTGAAAAATACGCCAACTCACGGTCAATTGCAATTCAATTAGACGCAATTAGTGCCCAGGCACGAGCCATGATAGCAGGCAAGGGTAAGAGCACAGGCACAGGCAATGGCACCGCAACCGCCACTTGCACGCATGTAATGTATATATACATAAATATATATATAATATATATATATATATATATATACATAGAAATACAGACACAGCTAAAGATACAAATACAAACGCTAACATGCCATAGATTGCACAGTTAGAGCGCAATTGAGTTGAGATGGGATGAGTCGTGATGATGAGAAGTGATGTGATGAGATGAGATGTGATGAGACGAGACGGAACATTGCATGATTTGCCACTGAGCTGAACTCGGTGCTTTCCTTTCCTTTCCATTCCTTTCCTATGCATCGCATCTACGTAGAAAAAGTATCTCATTAGATGGCCAGCTACAAGGCAACGGCCGCTTAACTCATTCATCATCATCAGGCGGAAGATGAGTCAGGGCTGGGGCATTGGGATATGGCATTGGTTCGGGTAAAAGAAGACTAAAGCTGCGGCAGGCGGACATGGTTGAAAAGTTCTACGTTTGCTGCAGTGTGTTGCAGCTTAATTGCAAAATGACCCGTTGAGCTCATGTGGTTGAAGCTGCTGCTGCTGCTGTTGATGCTATGTGTTTATATGTATTGGTGTAAATGTGTAAGGAAGTAGTTTGCGAGCATGTATTGGTGATGTTGTCTGCGTTTAATTAGTGCATGCCCTGATTATGTAAGATACAGCGTAGATCAACAATGCAATATGCACAATGCACATGACCAGGCACCTAATTGGCGAAAGAATCCCAATTCCGAGCGCCTTGTTGTTATTATTGTGATCTCTCGTTTGATTTTCCTTCTCATTGGCCAAATACGAGTACTTTTTATCAAGAAGAAAAAAAAGGAAAATAAGTATATATATATATATATGTGTGTGTGTTTGTGTGTGTGTGGGAAAACGGTAAAAATCATAAGATGTGAGCACATTTTCGTGTGCTCAATCAGGCGTGCTCAAGTGTTGGAGTTGGGGGAAGCAGAGCAATGTCAGTCATATGATTGAAGTGCAGGCTTGTCATTATGAAAGCGCTCAGCTGGCAGCAAGGCAGCAAGACAATGGTGATGCGGGGCTTAGGAGGGGGCAGCAAGGATGACAACAATGGTTAGGCAATAATCACATTATTTGGTATCATTTAATTTCGACAATGCCTTTCAGTCTCACCACATTGCTTTGCCATGATCTTTTGATGCTACACTCTGACACAAAGCGTATTTAATATTTCATGAATTGCTGCACAAACAAAGAAACAAACAACAAAGCAACAAACTACAACAAAATACAACAACAATATACTTGAGCCTGTATTTATTGCTGGTTTACAGTTGCCAAGTCAGCCGCTGCCAAAGCAGAATCTATGGATACAGCACTGGGTGCAAGGAGGATACGGCGGGTGCGGTATCTGCCAGCCATGTCATGCTGCTGCCAAGATACATTCATTTATGAGGCATCAGTTAAAGTTGATACCAGCTCTGGAGCACTGAAGCACTGAAGCTAAGGGCTATGCGTTACGTTAAGTCAAAGTCTGCGGCAGCAACAGAATGTTGAATGTTGAACGTTGACAGTAAGACGGCAGCTGTAGGCAAAGGGTTTGCCTCAATGCAGCAGATGAGGAGTCATATCACTGAGAATGATTAGCAGTTTATACACTTGACATTGGCATATATAAACACACATACATATATATATATATATATACATAAGGAGTAACTGTTACTATATAAATATTGAAATCGATAAAGCATAAATTTGATTATACAAATAATTTCCTAGAATTGCAAAATTTCCATATATAAATATTTATTTCATTTACTAATTGCTGATATAAATCCTTTTACTCCTGTTGGGAAAACTCTACCTCTCGCTCCCTCCTTTAGTGATTGAGTTACAAGCTCATCATATAAGCCAGCTCGGGTT
The DNA here is from genome assembly GCA_037044455.1 of Zygothrica quintamaculata. Classification (NCBI taxonomy): domain Eukaryota; kingdom Metazoa; phylum Arthropoda; class Insecta; order Diptera; family Drosophilidae; genus Zygothrica; species Zygothrica quintamaculata. Next base: position 17,884 of record JBAMBS010001208.1, read on the forward strand.
TATCTGGTTTTTGTTTATAAGCTGAATTCCTTTACACATGTGTTGGTTTTTTTTTATCAATGTTTTTTATGTTGTATGTTTTTTTTGCGATTCTTCGGCTGCTGGTGACTTGCAGTTTATTTACTGTGCGTTCATTAAAATGTACCGATTTATATATATATATATATATATATATATAACAGAAATGATATTTCATTTTTTCTTTTTTTGGGGAACTTTGCATAGCTATTATTCATCGGATCCGTGTACCTTTACCAAACTCACAAACATATTTACCATTTAATTGCATTTTCACATGTCGCTGCCACAAAGTGCTGTATGTATGCCACACAGATGCTGCTTCAGGGCGGCGCACACACACTGTACAAATATTTCCACACTTAAATTAATAATAATATTAAATCTGTAGCTGTATATCTATTTGGTAATAATTAATATGAATTTTACAAAGGTCAAAGGATATTTAAAGAGCAGATTATGCCAGATGTATCTTAGCCAAAGGTCTATTTGCAGCTTCAAACTCGAACAGAGCTGAGTGTATGTGTGGCAAGTGTATTGAATATATATATATATATATATATATATATATTTGTACATAGGCTATATAGTATATCATTTAATGTATTCAATAATTTCTCTGAGTGCATGCAGCAAATATTCAACATCGACACGAATCATTTTAAAACTGTTGTAAATATTTATGCACTGCGCCCAGGCTGAAGCTGTGTGTGGTTGCACGTGGGCTTTAAGTACAAAGGCACCTGTGACTGACCGTATGTCTCTGTATGTGTGTCCATTAAAGAGCCAGTATATATATATATTTTTTTAAGTGTACCTGGTGACATTGTAAATGTAAATTTGCATTTGTCGTTTTTATGTGTAAGTTTAATTTATCCATTTTATTTTTTTTTCTTTTCCTTTTTTTAACTTTTTTTTGCTGCCATCTGACTTAAAGTAGCTTTCGTTTTTAAGCTGCTGTGCTGAATTTACCTTTTGTTGTTTTCAAATCTTTAACAACAACAACAACAAGAAAATGTAAAATTTTCATTTCCTGTGAAATCATTATATGAAAATAATGAATGGAAAATGCTATGAAAGTTGTTTTTGGAGCCAGAGCCAAACGCATTTTCTGCTCTGAAGTCTGTTGGTTGGGCAACGTGATCAAAATTTTCAAAATAAGCACAAATGGAAAATAAAATTTGCGCTTTACACATATGTGTGTGTGAGCGAGTAGTTGTGTGTGTGTGTGTGTGTGTGTGTGTCTTGTATGTAGCGTGCTTAGCAAATGGCCAATAGTAGTTTTTGGCTTTGGCTGCCACCCGCTCGTTGCTGTTATTCTTGCCTCTTTTTGCCATGAATATTTTTGCGTCAAATACAAAAACATCACTTGGGGGGAGGAAAAGAGTTCAAGCTGTTTGCAGGGGCGGATTGCTTTGGGGTTGCTTTGGACTTGGCTTTGAGGTCAACCGGCATAACACAATGCGTGCTGTGCAGTTTTATTTTTGTTGTTGTTGTTTTTCCTACTACTTTTTGTGTTGCTGTTGTTGGTGCTGTTGTTTTGGTTGTTGTTGTTGAGGCTGCATAGCTGCATAACCGGCTGTCTACGACAAGCCACAAAACGGTTGCTCATGTTTTGCTCCATTATTTTTTTCTCTGTTTTATTTTTCTATTTTGTTTTTTTTTTTTTTTTTGCTTTTTTGGTATTTGAAGTTGCTCTCAATTTGATCTACTACTACATGGCGGAAAGGCTAGCAAAATGCTTTGAGCCATTTCTATGCTACTGCCCTGGCACGCAGCATATTTATGGGCAGTGGGTCAGTGTGTGACAACTACAACAACAGCAACAACAACAACAACAATCAGTACAGTACAACAATAATACAAGCCTGTGAAGAAGATTTGTAGCTGCAGTACAGAAATTTGAAATTGAAAAATAGTTTGACTTTTATGACTGCCAATGGACAAACGGACAACAACTGTACTGTAGAAGAAGAAGAAGAAGCAGTAGTAAAAACAGAACAAGGCCTATAGAAATTTTGGCCTAATGCATGTTGTGGGCATTTCATTTCTGTACAAATGTTGGCGCACGTGATACTTTGGTGTTGCTCTTGTGTCACATCGTGTATGGCATACTGAAAATCTGCTGCCTACTTTTAGGGGTCGCTCTGGGTATAAGCGTTTACTAAATATACACGCATACCATCAATATATACACACACACACTGACATATATATATATATATATATAAACACTTGCCGCGCGTTAATTTTTCAAAATGAAAAGCGTCAAAGCGAGCTGTTCAAACAAAATGGCAATAGTGAAAAACCTGCCGAGGGGCACTCAGTCAGTCGCTCAGTCGCACAGTCAATTGGTGAGTATATCTGGCTGTCTGTATGTGTGTATATATGTGTCTTTCTATTTATCTGGAAATCGCAACTGTATGTCAGTCAGCATGTTTGTATGTCTGTCATTTTATATGTTTGCTTAGCCGCAAATGGATTTCATGAACCATTATGACCGGCAGGCAGGCAACTGCTGACTTTATATATGTACACAGTTTGACTTTAATTGCCCTACGCGCTGTTTGACTTGGCAACCGTATGTATGGGCGTGGCATTTAACTGCTAACCTATGGCAAATCTGTATGTGTGTGTGTGTGTGTGTCTCTGTTTGTGTCCACTGACAAATATTTTATGAACATCTCACACTCTGACAAATTATAATCAGTGCACGTGTGCAAGTGTCTATTAGCTGAAAGTGATATTCCTATGTGCACACTCACACACACATACATACATACAAATATATATATTTTAGCTAGTTCCCAAGGGTCAGGCCTTCGTGCATTGACTTACACTTGCCACCAAAAGCAAAAAAAAAACGCAATTTTTTTTATTATTAAAAGCAGCCAACGTGCTCCACTTTTGACTCTGGGAAGAAGAGAAACAAGAGAAATAAAAACGTTCAACTCGACTCATAAAATTTATGATGTTCGTTCCCGTTGCAAAATATAAATATAAAGTGGCTGCAGAAACTAAAATATAAAAAAAAACTTTGATATACTACAACAACAACAAAAAAAGGTAACCTCAAACCCAAAACACCCTTTTCCCAGCAGCCAAAACTCTTGACACGCTGCAAGTAACTGAATTCCATTGGTAATCAGCAAAAAGCCTATTGTTAACATATAGATATATAGATATATATATATTTTAAATATTTGCTCAAATATTACTAAGCATTAATCAGGCTAATTACAATTAGTTAACTGATATATCTATAGATATATTTATATAGTATTCAAGTCTAATTAATCAATGGAAATCCAAATTTAAAAGTTTTTCTGTTTTTTATAGTTTAATTGGAACTTATTGAAAGTGGAACTTATACAACAACATACTTTATATATATATATATATATATATATATATATATATATATTTATATGTATATTTACTCTGTTCACAGTCTACAGGGTATACAATTAACTTGCACACTTTTGCAATTAATTAGCAACAAAATTCAAACAAACTCGTAAAAACTTTAAGCCAACGCGTTGATTTTTCGCTAGCAACTCTTGTTGTTTACATTCCTATATAGTACAAGTATATATATATAATATATATTTATATATATAACTGTATGTTTGTGTGTTTTTGCATACCATATAAATATTTTATGGCAAGTTTCTCACCCGCTACCGCCTCAGCGTATACTATACTTTCCGGTGAAGCTGCGGCTGCCGCTGCCGCTGCCGCTGCCGTTGCAACTGCCACTGGCTTCCGGGAGTTGCACTGGAGACGAGTAATTATGTTCCACTAGCTTAAGCACAGTGCTCTACTAATACACTTATATACTGACATACACATACAACCACATATATACACACACACACACACACACGAAAACACATACAGTGTTGGGAAAGTAATTAAAATGCTTGGTCCATTAAAAATTTTACTTCATGGAGTTGTTGTTGGGCTCAAAAGTTGAGCCTCTGGTCTAACTGTCAGCGGCAAGAGAGAAAGCGTAGGAGAAAGAGTAAGAGAGAGAGAGAGAGAGAGAGAGAGGGAGTGAGAAGCTTGAATAAAAATAAGCAGCAAATCGGAAGAGGACCAAAACAAAACAACTTTAGACAGCAATGCGTTGGTCGCTCTGTTGGCATACATTTGGCATTAATTAGCTGCCACGCCCACTTATATACTTAAGGAAGAAGAACACCCGCCACCATACTCTCAACTCATTTCTTGTTTCAAGTGCGTTTGTCAAATGCAGCGACGCAGCACTAAAAGTTCTGTCAACAACAAAATAAAAATAAAAAAATGGGAAAGAAATAAACATTCTATGAACTTTATAGCCATTTCATTTAACTGATTTTATATATATATATATATATATTAAAAGTTTTTTGCTTAAAGCAAAATACGTTTAGCCATATAAAATTTTCTATTTTATTTTTATGTTTTGTCTAAAATCCTGTTGTGGTTTTAGTTAAGTCTAATTGTAATGTTATATGCGAGTCTGTTTGTTGTTTATTAGTGAATCCTGCAGGATTCAGTATTTGTTGCAAGGGAGTGTGGCGAGTGTGTGTGTGTGTTGTGTGTCTGTAACAGTTTGCATCCTTTTGGCATTTTGGTTTGCAAGCATTTTCCACACAATTCGTCCTTTGCTGCAACAAATGTGATTGTGTGTTGCACCAACTTGCAACTCGCAGCTTCAACGTTTTGCCACAGTTTTTTTTAGTTTCGGGTTTTGCACGGTTAGTTTTCATTTCAATTGTGTTGCTCTAAGCGTCCTTTGTATCCTTTTTGGGGTGTCTGCTTTTGGTCTACATAGAATGAATGCACACTAGTCAGGCGAACCACTATATATATATATATATATATATATATATATATCTAGATTTTATTTAAAGGTGTTCATTTCAATAGAATTCTGTTTAAGATTTGTGATAGGAAAAAATTTCTTTAGCTGATGTTAAGCACTAAAGATTCTATTTTATTAACTTTTATCTTATACTTCTTCTTGTTCTTTAAAATTTTTTTTTTTTTTGCCAACTCTTTTTAAATGGCTTACGCAACTGTCAATGACATTTTCCATATTTATGGCTGATTTATGAAAATATCATTGGAAAAGCACACAGCAAAACTTTTCACAGCTACGAGGCAAATCTATTTCTCATGTTAAGGAGTTTCAATGCCAGAGAATGAGACTGAGAATGAGAATGAAAGAAATAAATGGCAATGTGTGCAAAATGCAAAACCAAATAAGTGGAAACAATAAGAGACGACCCAAAAAGAAAAAAACAAAAATAAAAAATCTTCACAAAAAAATAAGAAATAAGAAGAGAAGAGAGCAGAGCAGAGCAGAGAAAAGAAAGAGAAAACTTTGTATATTTCAATCTGTGCAAAAAAGTTTCTATATACCCACGCAAAGGGATTGGATGAGTGTGTTAATCAATGGTAATGCGTGCTGGCAGGCGAGTTTCTTTTACTTTGTACGCAACTACACTGAAAGAAATATATATAATACTAACAATTCTTGTCTATAAGCATACACTGCAAAAAATGTATAGTGTAGTTTCTATTCTCAACTATCAGCAACTTCTAACTGCTATTTCTCATATCGGAAAGTCTTGCTCCCCCCTTTTTTCTCAGTGTATGTGAACTGGCAAGCCTGCAGCATACAGCAAACTAGAAAGGTAAACTAGCAAACGAATTACTCGTACGCTGAAGAAAACAAGTAAATGTATTTGTCAAGAATATGCTTTCCACACAAATATCCTTTGCTTCTACTTCAGCATGAAACCTCTTTTGCTGTAGATTTTGTAGTGTTGCAGTTTTGGTTGTTGCCACACAGCATACCCGTTTGTGGCATAACAATTGAATTGAGTGTATAAAAAGAAACACAAATTTGCAATCAAAAATTTTTCTTGCGAATGCGAAAAAAATAAACTGTTAGTTGTTGCACTTTCCACATTTCCACTTCTGCTTTTACTTCAACTTCTTTTTAGAGTTTCTTTTTCTTTTCTGAAGGATATAAAGTAAGCAGCAAAAGCTTGGGGCAACAATATTCAGTATACGCATGATGGCATTAGTCTTGTGTATATATATATGTATATGTATGTGTGTGTGTGTGTGTGCCTGTAGAGTTATTACAGTGTATGGCTGTGCACTGTCTAATGGATATCCAAATCCAAATTCCAATGGCAGATTGAATTGCGTATAGAGCACTTGGGGACATTTTCGAGCTGCTTGCTGAGTCACATCTTAATTACTGTAAAATCAAATTTCCATATTTTCGTTGCTGAATTGTGATAGTAGTAGTAGTGGTGGTAGTAGTAGGGCTATCATATATACACATACATACATACACATGCAAATGTACATATCCATTTCATATGCCACGCAGACTGACAGAGGACACTCCACAGCAGCAGAGCAGCAGAGCAGTTGAGTACGGTTAAGTACTGTTCAGTGTCCATTGGCCATTGGCCATTGGACATTGGCTATACATCATAATAAGCGCACCAAAGAGAGTCATTTTGGTATGGTATGTAACGTAACGTAACGTAACGTAACGTAACGTAATGAAATGTAACGTAACTTAACGTTAGGGTTTCGATTTGATTGCTTAAAAGTCAGTCTACCATTGGCCGCCTCCAACAAGAAGTTTGTATGTGCGACGGATCGGGTCGTCTGTGGCATCATAAATTGCAAACGGATGCCGTCTACTCTTTCCCTTGCCGCAATGCCACGCAAAACGGACGCGACTATGTGCTGCTCCAGTTAAGTCCAACCAAGTCAAGCCAAGTTGAGTTTAGGTTTGAGTTAAGTTGAGTCGATTCAAGTCCAATGGGTTTCGGTTTCATGGCCAGTGCCAAAAGGCATTGCCAGTGGCTTGGCTAGAACTGGAAATTGGATGCCATTTGTGTTCAATTAGGCTATGCTAATTTGCAGCAGCCAAGTTGGGGTAATACTTCAATGCTACAGTGCTTCAATGTTTCAATTTTACAATATTTCAACTTTAAAATCTCTTTAATTTTATGGTGTCCTTTTACTCTCTTTAACTAGCTCTCTCTTTCAGCTGTTTGTGTGGTTATTTGATTTAGAAAATTAAAAAATATTTCACAGCTGACATAATAATAAATGAACGATACGCTTGATTGCGCCCAGTGCACAGCCACGCCCACATTGACAAACTGATTGATTGAGTTTTGAATAGCAGAGGAAAAAAAACTAAATATATATACATTTTTGATTTGTCAATGATAGTGAAAACTTTCTATATATATATATCTACACTATATAAAATTTGCATTAATTCGTTTTCGTTTTATCTTTTCGCTCATATTATTCGATTTACTTATTCATAAATATAAAATATATATTATATACGCAAACAGAATTAAAATTGAATTTCACGCTTTGTACATAATTGAACAGTAGCTTCAACTGTAGCTGCAACTGAAGCTGCAACTGGAGCATTGTGTGGTAAAAACTTTGAATTGCCTGCCATATGTGAAACCATAAAATATCATGCCTGGCAGTCAACTAATTATGGATATGTGGCACAGATTTTATTATATTTTGCATTTGGCATATCAAACATACATATATATATATATAAATATATACACAAACATTTATATATATATATATTCCATTGGGTATCTGTCATGTTGCATCGTTGGCAATTATTATCATATATCGCGCTTGCTGCAAATCATTTTCATGACTTTGATTGGATTTGGCCATAAATTCGTTATGGGCGCGCTGATGCGTTTACCATCATGATGCCAAGAATATCAACGTTGATGCTGAACCTGTAGCTGATATTGATACTGATGTTAGTGTTGTTGTTGCTGCTATTGCTACTTATACCCATACGACTTCGATTTGCACTTAATTGCATTAATATTGCGGCCGAGGCAAGAAGAACCTGCGCAGCTGCCGCCTGCCTCCTGTCTGCTACCTCATGCCACCCTGGCAATCAGCGCAATTCAATTTGTTTGGCACCCAGCTCAGTCTCAATTGGGGCAGACAGGCAACCCCAAAAAATAAAAAAAGTGAGAGCAAAAATATCTCAATATGTATCAATTTCAACTACTCTATAGTTATAGAGACTATTTGTTAATTTTAGCTACAATTTGTTGCCTCTAAAACCTTCACAATTTTCCAGCTCTTAAACTATATTAAGTTACAGTATATTTAGCACTATATAAACTTGTCTTTAAGCAGAACACTTAGCTTAACTTTAATGTGTGTGTGTCAATTAAAGAGTATGTATATTTCGTTAGTGCCACAAATAGAAGGATTTCATTCTTACTTTGCTCTAAGACCCTTGACTCAATATTCAATTCCAGGCAAAATGCCTTAATGCGCCCACGTTGCCTATGCTCTGGGTTTGGGTCTTTAAAAGAAAAAAGTGAAAAAAAAAGCAGGCCACTCGGACTACTGTTGTTTGCTGGTTTGGTCCTTGCTGTCCTTACTACTGTTTGTAGTCAGTTTCGTTCATAACCATTTGGTTACTGTGTGGCGCCATTGGCCCCTTTGACACTTTGCCTCATTTTTGGCAATTTTTAAGCAATTCAATTTAATTTTATTAGTTCTGGCAAAACTCAAACAACTGGGACGGCACACACACACACAACAATAACAAGGTGTAGCCTTTTTACTCTCTCACACACACATACACTCTTCTATAAGGTCGAGCTCATAAAATCGTCTAGTATAGCACACTCATACAGATATAGATACCAGTATATATATTTATATGCCATTCGTTATGCTCTTCATTGGCTACGTCTATTTTGGCTGGTTGACTTTTTATTAGACAAGATTTTTTGCGCCCTCGTCGCGCCTGCCACATAAGTTTTAAGTCGTAAAAAGTCAATAAAATGCATTGGCAACTTTTCTATACAACTTTTTGTATATATATATGTCTCTCTCTCTTTCTTTTAGTTTTTTAGTTTCGATTTACTCTTTTGCCATCGATACTTCTTCTACTTATGCCATGGACAAGTCCTAACCAAGTGTGGTTCACGATTTGACATTTGATTTTATTGTTATGATTGCCAAAAACGATGTGCCAAATGCGAGTGTGTCCACTACGAAGCCTTGACTAGTTGTGTGTAGTGTGTGCACTACATGTAGTGTGTGTAGTTTTTCTAGTGTGTGTAGCTCTCTAAATTATGCTCAAAAGTTGGCCACTTAAGCGTCAATTACTTTTACAGCTTAATTATGCGAATGGGACCCGCATGGATATGGCCCTGACTCCGACTTCGACTCCGACTTTGGGTCAGGCTCTGGGTCTCTGCCTCTGGTTCTGCCTGTGTCCAGTTCATTTGTATCCATAACTTTTTAGTTACAAATTCACATATTCCACAGTGTCTGGCTGTCATGTAAAAGGCACATAAATATATACATAGTATATCATTATAATAATAGGGGAAATTGAGGCAGGGAAAAGATATTAAACACAAGGCAAAAGTTGCGTGAAAGGAATGCATTAAAAACAATTGAAAAGTACTGGAGAAAGTCAGTGGAGTAAGTGCAGCAACTAAAATGCAATTAATTAATTACATTTAAGCACCATCATCGTCGTCGTTGTCGTTGTTGTTGGCAAATGGCGGCTGCTTTTTAACTTTAGTGGACTTTACCGTGTCGTAAAGTGCTCTCTTGACTTGACCCCATTCTCTGGCCAACGCTTTGGCCAACATGTGGCCTTAGAAATACACGCAAAACATCAAGTTAACAGGCCGACTGAGAGACAAAAGTTAATGTGCAGAGAAAACAATTTCTTTTGTTTTTTAACTTCCGCATGGAATCACTTAGAAGTTGCCGTTTTGTTACCGGTTACTTGCCACTTACCCAACATGCCTCAAGTTGTTGCAACTTGTGTACACTGTTTTATTTGAACTTTGCAGCTGCTCCACATAAGTTTCTTCCTAATTAACTAATACGCTTATATATCTTCATACAGAAAGCAGAAAATCAGAAAGAAGCTGTTATTAATAGCGAAGTATTATAAGAGAAAATATATAAAATAATATAACAAAATAAAAAAATATTATTTTTTTATCTTTTTACATAATTAAAGCAAATTAACTTAAGTTTCTTTAAAAAATTTTCCTTTGTTAAATGATGTTTTATATTTAAATAAAGTTTGACTACAATCCAATTGACTTTGCGGCTTTGCAAAAATACTTTGCTCCATGAAAATAGTTTGCTAAGTTAAAAAAAAAAATAAAAAATTTTATAAATATTTTGTAAACATTTAAAAATTATTTTTTTATATCACAAAGAAGTTTCTGCAGCACCAAAAAATATTTAAACTTTAAAGTAAAAGCAAAAATGAATAAATTTTTTTACTTAAACTTTGACTTTTAATTTGAATTTGAAGTATAAGTAAAATCTAAAGAAAATTAAGTGCAGAAGTGAAAATGAAGTTCATAAGAAAGTCATAATTTGCTTTTATGAGAGTTTCAATTCAATGAATTATTAAAAGTCTGAAAAGTTTTATTATTTTAATATTTTGTTTTTACCAAAAGTATATAAGCCAAGAGTTTAGTTTGCTAACAAATACTTCATTTGGCAGTTGAGTTTTTAGTTTGAAATTTGAATGAATTTTCTGGTTTTAAATTATATTTTTGGGTTTTAATTTCAATCGTTTTCATAATTTTGTTATTTTACCATTTAAAAGCAACATTTTATGCTATTGATTTGACTCCAATAACTGTTATTTGTATACGAAAGTTAAATATCAAATTAATGTTGACCCAATTTTAAGCAGAAATAAGCAAAACTATTCCTATTGAATTTCTAAATAAGAGTAGAGTTCAAGCTTGTGCCTTGAACTGCTGCTGGATTGTAGCAATTCATTAAAAAGTAAATCAAAATTTTGTGCAATGCAATAAAAAGCACACTAGGTCACAGGTCACCACATATGATCAATAGCAGAAAACCAGCAATTGGCCAATTGAAACTCAATCCTAATCCCAATACTAAACCCAATCCCAATGCTCTAAGCCAAATCAAATGCCGCAAACGACATAAAACAGCAACGATTTGAGAATTGCTTTTCCTAAACCAATTTGCGTTCCATACAGTATACCCTGTAATATTTAATAAAATGACAACAATTATTTAAAAATTTCAAGAATTTTGTGAACAATATTAAGAACTGCTTAAGAAAGTCTAGAAAATTGTTAAATAATATAGGGAAAATTAAACGATATATATATAATCGATCTATAATAGCTTGTATCCACTTAAAGTGTCAACTGAAATCGAATATATCTGCCCATTACTCTCCATATTTGAGCAACGAATCGAATTCTAGAGCAAGGGAACAGGAACATGAACTGGTTCATAAATTCGTAGATAAACATAAATTGAGCGTAATTTTGGCATAAAGCCCCGCAGCCGCAGCTGTCTGCAGTGACTCGATTTTTGTTGCTTTATTTTTTTATAACACAAATCGATAAGAAATTACGAGAAATTTCGGCTAGTGATGACACTATCGTAAGCTAAGTACTATTATATATATTGTATATATATAGAAGGTTTATTTGATGATTATATTAACACTTGCTTATATATAATGTTTCAATTAAATTAATCGTTTAATTAAATACTTTTTTTAACATTTTTAAACCGAAAATCTATCGAATGCTTCTAACATCACATGCAAAGTGAGCAACGGATGGAGTTAAGAGCTTCATAAATAATCGATAAGCTATCGTTTTGCTATAGATTTACAGCACAAAAACTGCTGTAAGAATTGAGTAGAGATTTCAAATAAAATATGAATGTCCTTTAACTATCAACAGGTATTGGTCATATATCCTTATATTGACTATATATATAAAACTCCAATTTCAATACTTTAAGAGTTGTGTGAATGAAATTTTTGATGTTGCTGAAATTGATGGTTGTTCATAATGTAGGCAAAGTGAGAGCTTTGAATTGGACCACGTACGAGTACCATTCAGAATATTCATATTATTCAGCATTCAGTAGTCACTATTCAGCATTCAGTATTCAGTATTCAGTATTCAGTAGAAAGAGGCAAAAGCGTATATAAGAATGTTTTAATTACAAATTCTTTAGATGTTTGTATGCACATTTTATTATATATTGTGTGTGAAAAGCTATGCGTTAGTTAAGTAAGTTTCTCTATGTGTGTGTTTGCGGGTGTATGCGTGTGTGTGTGTGTGTATGTGTGCTATAAGAGAAAGACTATGGAGACAATGTGCAATGTGCTAGTATGCACAAATATATGTCTTTAAAGGCATTGTCTGTCAATAAATTTTCCTTGTGCTTTTCACAAAATTTTGCTTTTCACATTTTGCATTTTGCTTTTTGCATTTTTCCGAGCAACGTTTGCATTTCCGGCGTGAGCATGGTGAGCAATGGCGGAAAAGCCGCGCACGGAAAAGCACCAAGAGTCGATTTCAGTTAAAATGTTTTTTAAATAACACACACAAAACCTGTAAGAGTAAGAGAGAGAGAGAGAGGAGGAGAGATAGAGGCAGACGTCATGGTAGACATCTGATATGGTCAAATGAATGCAGCAGCACCAGCAACACCAGCAGCAGCAGCAGCAGCAGCAGCATCAGTTGAAAGCAACTGTACCAATATCGGTCTCTCTCTGTGTCTCTCTGTCGGGACACCTGTTTCAATTTCCCTTACTTGCAACGTTGCATGCAACTGCTATTGTTGAGTGCAATTCAGTTGGGTTTTCAATTGTAAGTTGAAAGTTGCTTTTCCCTACGGTCTATGCCCTGATCTGCTATTGTATAATTGATTTAACTGTGATTATGTTTAACAATAAGCAGCATGATTTTGCCTATTTATCCCGCTATATATATATATATATAAATATGCTGCAAATATCCTTGTAATGCAAAGGCAAACACTGCATTAGCAGCAGCAACAATAGCGATAAAAGCGAAAAAAGGGCAATTAATATTGAGCATCCGTCGAAACGATACCCAAAACGATAGAGGGCGATGCCCAATCCATTTGTATTCCGTTAGTATTTTATGACAATAATACACGCAGGACCAGATGTCGTTCAGTTAGCCCAGCTGCTATTGACTACCTCTCTGTCTATCTACCCCCTCCCTCCTCCTCCCTTGTGTGCTGCATTTATGAGTTATTTGGAAAGGACAATGTATACAGGATCGCTGCTCGCTGCTCGCCGCTCGCTGGTCGATTGTTCAGGGCCGTTGCATTTTCAAACAAGAACCATAAAATTGTTTTGGGCTTTGCTAATTTATCTAGAACATTTGCCTAATTTAAGTATTGCGTCTGCTACTAAATCATATTGACAGTTCAGCCAGAGTGGGAGTGGAGATAGGCAGGGGGCAGAGCAGTGGAGTAGGGATGGGTGTGGTCATGGGATGTACACAAATTGTAGCTTTAAAGTGACAATTAGGAAAGCCGATGACAAAAAATCAACAAAACATACAATGAAGAGAAGAAAGAAAATCAAAAGAGAGAAAGAGAGAGAGAGAGAGAGAGAGATGGAGAGTAAAATTCAACGAGTTGCGAAATAAATAAAATTAACTACGAGTTGCGGTTACACATTCCAATTTGCTGTTGTTGCATTTTATGCGGCTGTGAAAGAGGCGGCTATGAAAATAAAGTGGCCTCGCAACATATACCCCGCCATATACTGCAGTTAAAGTTGAGTGAACATGCCCCTTCCCCTTCCCCTTCCCCCTCAACTACCTATGCCACAATTTTCATATATAGCCAACCACCCAACCACCCAACCATCCAAGCAACCAGCATATACACACCTAACCACATACCCACTTCTATATATATCCAATACCAGCCACCAACCCCTTCCTCCCCCCACACCACCTACTACCATACTCCCTACAAGCAGTTAAGGCATAAAAAATGCCAACAAATACAACAATGGGCAATGGCAAAAGCGTTAAAAAGAGCAACAAAGTTGCTCACAAAACTGTGGCAGGAGGAGCTAGCGAGGGTTGCCAAGCGGGGGGGGGGGGGGGGCGCGTCGTACACTTCGCGCGGCACAATAGTTTTCGTTTTAAACAAATGAAAAGCGCAGCCAAAAAACAAAAACAGAAAAAAATATACAATAAAAAAGCGAAACAAAACAAAAATATAAAAGCACAAACAGTTTTATTGAAGATTGCGAAAAGCACACACCAATACACAAAATATACACACACACATACACACACAGAGAGCGTGAAATATTATGTATGTGTGTGGGACACTCACACACACACACACACACACTTGTGGTAGAGCCAGTAAGGTAGATACGCAAAAATGCTGGCAATCGAAATTCCATGCTGGTCTATAGACTCTGGTCTCCTTTTTTTTTTTTGGTGGTGCTGTTTGTGGCACAGCCGTGGCATGAAAACATTGCGTAGTGCCACTCACTCATACATAGTTGATAGAGTGAAATAGTCAGTAAGAGTAACACCAACATACACACATATACACCCATACTTACTGTGTGTGTGAGTGTGTGTTGTGTGTACTCGAATTAAGTCCACTTGCTTCAAATTTCGCAAACATTTCTCTATAATAAAGTGCGTACGATGTTTGCCATTGCCAATGTTGCTGTGGTTGTTGTTATCCTTGTTGTTGTTGTTGTTGTTGTTCCTACTTGTAGTTGTAGTTGTGTCCGTGCCACTGGTTGAGTTATTTCGTTTTCAACATTTTTCGCTGAGACAGCAAAAAGTAGACACCGTGCCCCTTAGCACTTACATCCCTACGATGACTATAAAGTTGCAAGCAACCAAACATAACTGCACACGTGTACGCACACAGACACATACACGCACGAACACAGCCACACACAAACGTATACATATATAATACAATAAACTTATTTGCATTTATTATGTCCTTTATAAACAAAAACTTTGTGAGGCATTTGGGTTTCCTGTTAGAACTATGAAATTTTCCATAGTTTTGCTTTATAGTTCAAGTTAGTCAAATATAATATTTAAATAAGGCAATAAATTTATATGTTTTATGAAGCAAAATATATATATTATATATACAAATAAACATATATAATTTGTCTAATAAATAATCAATGCTTTTCCTTCTCTAAAAAGGCAAAATCTAAGCAAAAAGTTGCAGTAAAAGACACAAATTTCAAACATTTTTTAAGAAAAAATTGCTAACAATTTTGTGTTAATTAAATTAATTAAATAAATGTCTTAAATGTTAGATAAATTATTTAATAATAACCAAAAAATAATTAAAATAATAAATAAATTAGTTTAATTAAAAATAATTCAATTTTAAAGAGTATTTTTTGCTTCAGTTTGAAATAAAAATTGCAACAATGAAATTTTGATGTGAATTTGCCATGCAATAAGTTGCTTTATATTTGGCCTACACACACACACACATAGACACACCTAGCTAGACAACATTTTATATGCAACAATTTGCGCACTTTGCAAACGGCGCAAACGGCATGCAACAAGCGACTTCAACGCCATGCAACATGGCCAGATAAGATCCGAGTGGTCATTAGTGTCGTGTCAACAGAGTGGACTGGCCAAGAGCTTTGCTTTTTATTTCTCTTCTCTTTTTATATATTATACTATATATATATATATATATATATATATATACAACAGAAACCACTTGACCATAAACAAACTTTGCACCTCACATTGTGGCGTGAAGTGTCCTGAGAGTGGACTGAAATAAACACTTGGAAATGCTGTGGCAACTGGCGAGAGGGCGCAACGACATGGACATCATTGTTGTTTGCTTGATAAAGGCACAAGTCTAACACACACACCCAAACACACACACATTAACACAGGATACAGGGGAAGGGGCGTGTGTGGACAATGGCTCGGGGTAGAAATTAGTTGAAAAGTCGGATGGACAGCCGCTGAGCGGCACTAATGGGCACTGCAAGCTGGGCACTTTTAATGTTAACACACACACACACACACACACACATACACAGGCAGATACATATATATACAAACAGACATAGATGGATGAGTTGAATTTTGCAATTGGCCCAGCTAATTGCATGCCGTTTTTATCGCTTGCCTCTGTTACCAACTGATTAACAATGATCGATAAATGCTCTGCCTTATATCCTTCGTTTTTAAGGTGTAAAACTGTCAGGACATACAGCTCAAATTTCACACACAAACACACACACACACAGCAGGCAAGCAGACGCAATTGGTGGCAGCCACAATAGAAGCAACAGAAACAGCAGAAGCAGCAGCAACATTCTGCTTCAACTCGAGTATTGACAATGAACATTTGAATGGATAAACGACAAGGACGAGCCAATCAATGGCAGGACACACTCAAAAATGTCAAATGTTTCTGACACTCAACACCAGGAGGCTTTGGGTGTGGCTAATTATAAACACATTGAAAATTACAAAAAAAAAATCAATATGCCGAGGAGGGGGAGAGAAAGGAATGTGGGAAGCAGGCGACGACAGGCTGAGAGCCTGTAACTAATAATTTAAGGTAATAATTTCCTTATATATACCCTATGCTCATTATAAGGATATCAAATATCAACTCATTTACTCAACAGTTGACACTTTCTATATATATATATATCCATATCCTTATAGTATTAGGCTCACTTTACCAACACTTTTGATATGTATCTAAGGACTCTTGTGACTTTATGCAGGATACCTGCAAGTCGCACACAGTTTCAGCTTGTCCTTGTTTGTGTCTGTTTGTTTTTTATGCAGGCAAATGGTTGCCATATGGTTCAACTCATACTTTAGCTGTTCTTATTGTTGTTGTTGTTGTTGTTGTCATCAGGGTTGTTGTTGTAGTGCCCTCGACACGCCAACATGACCACAAATGAGATGGTGTCTTCCATTATATATACACGCCCTTCTTCCGGCTATATAGGTGTGCGTGTATATGACTCTATGTGTGTGTGTGTGTGTGTGTGTATCATCATATCTGTTTTGTTGTTGACGCCCACACGCACCTTACCTACAGTTTGTCCTTTCTTTGAACAGGAGCTAAATTTTTATTGTTGTTGCCGCCGTCGTTGCTGCTGCTGCTGCTGTTGCTGCTGCTGTTGTTGTTTGCACTGTTGTTGCTGTCAATGACTTTCAATAAGGTTCATTCTTTTTGACACTTCACATTACGAGCTGTCTCTTTTAGTCCTTTTAGTCCTTTACGCTGCCCAGGTAGCAAGCAGCTATGCGTCTGTTAAGCAACATGAGACAAAATTGAATATTAAACCGATTTACGAGCCATCAATAACTTGCAATTAAGCCAACAGCTTACCCTCACATTATATACTGCTACCCTTCACCTCCCTTCTACTAACTATTATCTCTTATCTATATATATATAGATATATATCCACCCGTAGGTGCGCCCATCAGACATCATTTAAGGGAGCAGCAACAACAATTTCTCACACTACTCGTTAGCAGATTTTTATCTTAAAGACTCAACCTCCCAGGCAATGCTTGCCCCAAATGCTTGCCACAATTAAATTTCCTTGTGGTCAGGGTTGATAGGAGTGTATAGGAGTACTCAATAGCCTGTCGTAGGCTATACTTATATATTTGTAATTTAGATTTATATGCGCCTCCCTAACCAGCGCTTGCCTCTCGCTAACAACTGCCATCAAACAGTGAGTGAGTGTCTTTATGTGTATGTGTGTGTGTGTGTGCATTCTCATTGAAAGTTGCTGTTGATTATGTTTGATTTATATGACAAGACCAAGACACAACCGTTGACCTACCCATGGGGGTTGCTGCTTCTCACCAGGTCCACACGAAGTCCCCGATGAAATGTGTTAATCCATTCAAACGCATGTTGCCTAGGCAAACGCATTTCACTTTCATCTCGACCCCTTGTGACTTGACTTTCTCTTAGTTCTGGACTCTGTGGACCTAGTGGATATATATTTTTGAAGTCTCTGTTGGTTGCTTTTGGTCTTTCCTGGTTTTAATTGCACACCAAAAACTGTAAATGACACCCACATAAATTTGCCGCCTTGTGGCATTAAGAAGTCGTCGAGTGTCAGTCACAGTGTCCAGCTGTCAATCACGTTTAGTACAGTGTGTTAAAAAAGGAAACGACCATTTAACGACAGCAGCCATCAAAAATAGCAGCTACCACAGATTCAGCTACCGTTTCCAGTTATACTACACACACACACACACACACACCCCTACACACACACTCAAATATACCCTTCTAAATCAACCCATCAAAGAGTCAGTCAGTTGACTTCATTAGACTTTTACTTCGATCAGTTTTAATGAAGTCAAAGTCAGCTGCTGTCTAGCACAGGCAGGCTTGACGCAAGGATTATGTATGAAAGGAAGTGTGTTAAAACAAAGTCCTGCTGGCAGTGCGTTGGCATACTACAATACAGATTTTATGTAGGACTCTTTAAGGACTTGTCTCTAGATTTATGGTTGATTCAATTACTTTTGTTTGGATATCAATAAAAAATTAGCTAAGCTAAATGAATCATAGTTGTGGTTGCTTATGGCAACAGTTAAAGGATTATATATTCTGCGTCATGTTGTTTGAGCTTTGGGGTGGGGAGGGAGTGGGAAGGGTGCGGCTGCTATGTTGAAGTTGAGTAGTTGAAATCTTGTGATGCATTAAAATTTGCAAGTTTTGACTTTGCTTTGTCCAACTGCTGCCAACTGCTGCCAACTGCTGCTGACATTTGTGTGTCAGTGGCACGTTATGCATGCTTTTAGGCTAACATACACACACACACAAACACATATATATAATCATATATACACACACACTGGCAGACACAATTTATGCAAATGCCGCTTTTCTTCATAGCAGCTTCGCTTTTTAATGAGCACACAGAGACGGAGTGTGAGCGTGAGAGGGGGAGAGAGAGTGCAGGGGAGACGCACGCACACAACCGCAGCCCACATTGGCGCATAGGGCAATGCAAATGAAATGCTCACTATGTGTTTATATATGTGTGTTTGTGTGTGTATTTGTGTTGATGTCTTGACATGCGCCTGCAAAGCAATTAAAACGAAATAAGCAAAGTTTTTTGCTTCTCATACAATTCGCTAAAGAAAATTATAAAGGCGCACACTACCACACACACACACACGCACACACACACAAACTTATATATAAATATAGCAACATATAATAAGCTGGACAACAATTCAAAGAACATTTACCAATCAATCTGTACATGCCTCTGTCTAGCTCACCTAATATCCTTAATCCTAGTTGCTCCTTTTACTTGTTAGTTGCTGCCACACATTGCCGCAAGTCACCTAACACAGCAGCTTCATGTGCGCCCCAAGCGCCAGCACTTAGACTGTAAGAATGCTGCATAGGTGCAACAACTTGTTAGCCATTTTTCTTGTTTAAGCCACCTCTCAACCCAACCAAATACTATACACACATACACATGCACATACAGACATGTTTACATATATAAATATATATGTATATGTTTGTATATAGATGCTTGTGCTGCTGACTAAAGGGTGTGATGCAAACAAATGTTGCCTTAACATGTTTCATTACGTTTGGCAACATTTTAGTACAAACATGCTGCCAGCAACTTTGCAAGCAGCAACACTTAACGAAGGCAACATTCAAATTGTTGCAACAGTTCAAAATGTTGCTAGCCAACAACTGCTTGGCAATTGTATTAAAACAAAGTTTATAACTGATATTTAACTATATTGAATTGTATAAAGATGTTTATTGTACTTATTTTCAATTTATTAAATATATACATATGAATATATGTGTATATATCATTATTATATATAATATCATCATATATTTAACACTGATTTAAATCATTTCAAATTTTGATGTAGCTAACAGAGAAATTCACTTTCCTTGTATGAAATTGGAGTTTGAGTATTTGCCTATAGATCTGTTTTCATTTATCACCTTATACTTTGTTATATGCTTATGTTATTGACTCTTGACACAGCTCTGTGAGATGTCAATTGATTAGCTGTGAAACATGGAACATTCCAGGAAAGAAAGTTAATATACATTAATGAGAATTTATCTATCTATTTGGCAAATATCTTTATAGAATGAAAATAGCTGAGAATTCTCTGGGAACTGACGGAAATTGAAATCAATCTATTGACAACAGTTCATTGACATTGATATAATTAGAAAAGGCTAAAAGAGTCGAGTTAAAGCACGTGTACAAATTTTAGCCAAATTTATTCATGTTGTCCATCGATAATCCAAGTCTATAACAATGAACAAATTAGACTTTTTTTACGTTTGCTTGTGTGTGTGCGTGTGTTGTTGTTTTAATGGAGCTGACCAACATATAGCTCAATTTGCGGTTACTTATGGCTCTTGGGCAGCTATCATTGGGTTAAGTGACCAGCTAAAGAGGGTTCTAGCCACTTTCTGTCAAATTAGTGCTTAGTTTTAGGCGTATAATTGGGCTGGCAAAAACTTTTTACACGCAGCCATAAAAGATTTATGGAAATTATGCATGTTTTTGTTTATGCTACGCAGCAGTAGAGGCGAGCGCAGATTTATGAATGCTTGCAATAAATCACACACACACACACATATCTATGTGTGTGTGTATGCCATTTTGAGTTGTCTATTAATTGGGTGCATAAAACAACAGTTAGTGTGCTGTTGCCAAAGGTCAAGTCTAACAGAGCAGGCTGCAGCAACATGTTGCTAAGCACAAATAACAAAGAACTCAATTGAAAAATAGCCGAGAGAGCCGAGAGTTAACACATCGGCACTGACGCTAAAAATACGACGACCGACTAACGAAACGAACAGCAAAACGTAACGCAACGAGAATTGTGCCTAGAGTTCGTTTAACGCGACGACAAGATTTCTTTTTGCTTGAACTCGCAACATGTTGGATCGATGCGCTTAACATTAACAGACTCAAATCGCTTACATTTCTTAGGCTGCAGCATCATGATATTTGCCATGCAATTAATCCGATTAAAGTATATAAATTTGTTGGAAAATATAGCATACGAAAAAGGCAACTTATGGTAGGATATAGCATATAAAGTCAGGCAATACTATAGAATTTCCTTTACGCTACATTTATGTATATTTATGGAATAGAGCACAGCTTATACGCTCAGTCTATATGTATCTAAACAATTTTTTTATTTTTATATGTTTATAAACAATTATTTATAAAAGTAAGGAGGCAGCAGACGTAGTGTATATTCAAGCAAATTTATATTATATTCAGTGATATATTTTATTAATAATATCTGTGTAATTATATAGCTTAAGAAATTGATTATTTATATAATAGAAAATATCCCAGCTATTCATAATATTATTAATATCAAATGAATGCAATTAAATTATAATTTAAAACTATAGAAAATTATCTATTTATTGCTAAAGTAGCTAACATAATCATTAGAAAATTATGCTACATGCAGCACGAATGTGCTTGCAACCTGGTTCGATGGTACAACGAACATTTTGGTTGCATTCACGGCTCGATCTGGTTGGCTGCGTTTCCCAACTGAGTCCAGTCAGACTCTCATTCGCATCTTGTTTTCGCTGTCGTTTGGACACGGGCGCGCAACGACGGAGTTTAAAAGGAAAAATAAAAAAAAAAATATATTACGGTTTCGCTATTGAGCGTCGCGTTTTAATAATAATATCAAAAATTCTCAAGTGTTTATCAATAAAAAAAAAAATAAATAAATATATATAAAAATAAAAAATATAAATTAAGAAATTAGAAGAAAATTATATACAGAATTAACAGCAGAAATTGTTTATGTGTGTTGCGTGCGGTGCGTTGAGTGTTTGCCGCGTGAGTTAATACCAAAAGTTAATATAAACAAAACTAAAAAGAAGAAGAAGAAGAGGAAATAAAAAATATGTTAAGCTGCTTGTAATTTATGCGGTAATTAGGCAAAAGCCAAAATAAGTGCGAGGCTAGCAGCAGAGGTCGTTCTCTACTTCGATGGATTGGATGCTGGGCTAACAGGCAGAACAATATCAACAACAACAAGGCGCTAAGGTGTGAGCTGCCACGCCTCCAACACAGCCCACAGCCCACAGCCCACAGCCCATAGCCGGTTACAGTGCGTGCGTATAGTATAGCATACGCCTAGGGACTGTGATTCTGACTGTGACTGTGACTAGAACGTTAGCAAGAGCTAGAGAGAGAGAGAGAGAGACAGAGAGATACAAATAGCCAGCGACAGAGTGTGTGTGTATAAAGGACAGACACAGTTGCCGCTGCTGGCAGCATCTTTGGCAGCGTCTTTGTAATTTCGCGTTTAAATAAACACGCAAAAAAAAGTAAAAGCAAGAAAAAAACGAAGAGAAAAACAAACCAAATGAAAAAGAAATAGAAAGAAAAAAGAAATGTTGCTCAAAGAGCAACAAAACAGTGAAGAAAATCAAATAAGAATTGAATTTTAGGCCAAAAGCGGATTACGTGAATTGTTGCTGTAACAGCAGCAGCAGCAGCAACAGCAACAACAACAACAACAGCCGCAAATATATATTAAAAGAAAGAAAACGATTTTATCCTTAGGAAAGGGAACAACTTTTTGTGCATGTATTTGTGTTGGTGTAAGCGCGCGTGTGTGTGTGATAGAAAGCAAACATAAAACGGAAAATATCAAATACAATAAAAGCAAGTAAATATCTGCAACAACAAGCAGCAGCAGCAACAACAGTTGCTCTATGAGACACGTGTGGCAAATAACTCATATGTAAAATTTACGTGTGTCATGTTGCTACTCATTAACGCACTAAGTTGCTGCCCCGCTGCCCCCTAAGAACACCAACACCAACAACAACAACACATATAAAGCTTGTTGCGTGTTGCTCATCAATTAATTTGCTGCCAGCAACAGCAGCAGCAGCCGCAGCAGCAGCAGCAGCAAAAATATCAACAGTCATTTTGGCACTTTAAGCGTCAAAGGCCAAAAGCAACAGCAACAAAAGAAGTTAAAAGAGAGCCTACAAAAAGCCGCTTGTAAATCCCATAAAAAGGAAAAACTTAACGAAAAAAAGAAACAGAAGAAAAAACAAAAAAGAAGAGCAGCAAAAGAATAACAAAAAAGGGAAGAACAAGCAGCACAAAAAAACCAACAAAATGAACAAAAATTAATGACAAACTGACGCGCAGCTTTTATAACTGTGTGTGGCTGAGTGTCTGTCTGTGTGTGTGTGTGTATGAAGTGTATACCACAATAATAAGAATTCGCAACTTATAGACTATAGAGCAGCCACAACCCACCCCCCAACTGCCCCACTCACCCCACCAAACGCATTTGTCGCGTGCTGTCATAATTTATCACAATTGTCAAGCCATCGCCGGGCTTTGCCGGGGTCACAGCAGTGCAGCAGTGCAGCAAGTGGATGATGCTGCTGCAGCAACAACAATAGTGGCATACAACAGTTACAAATTGTCTATGAAGACTTATATCGTAATACGGGTCAGTGCATTACAACAAACAAACAACAAACAACAAACAACAAAGATAGAACAAACAAACATAGAGCATAAAGTTTGCTATATTACAGTGCTTTTTTTACTGTTTTTAAATTGTTGTTAAATAGCAAAGAAGAAGAAGAAAGTAAGACACTGCACTTGGATTAGCAACTCACAGCAGCAGCAGCAAAGGAAAAACTTTTGGTGAGTTTTCTATTCCATTCCCTCTGTCCGCAATTTAGATTTGTGGCGCTATGTGAAAACTTGGAAATTAAGTTGAATGCCAAGTTATATAGATTAACTGTGCTTAAGCATCCCATATATATATATATATATAGTATCAGTTTTAATTGAAAATTTTATAGATTTGCTGCCTTTTCCTTTGTCTGGGAAATGCTTAATGAATCGTTTGATTGGATTTGATTTGATTTCATCTAAAATTCTTATACAAATTTTACTGTGTTAAGTTTTTATGCTTAGCTTTTATATTTGGCTGCTATCAGGTAAAGATAAGACCATGCTGACGCATTTTAGCCCAATTCCAAATCCAAATTCAACTCGTAGAGTGAGGCAATTGCCCTTAAGGCCAGTTTTGGTTACCTGGCCAACAGCAGCTCAAGACAAAGCCACAAGCCAAAGTCAAATCTTTGGCCAAGTTAAGCTAAGCGCCTTCTCAACGTCTTTCAAAAAGCAAAGACAGAGAGAGAGAGCAAGAGCAAAGGGAAGAAAAACATAAAAAGCAAGAAATGAAATGAGAAAAGTAAAAGAAAATCACTTGCTCCAACCTAAGCAACTAACTCGATTATATATACTGTATGCTGTTACTCTCTCTCCCTCTCTCTCTCTATATATATATATAAATGTAAACGACACACATATGCTGCACACACATATATATATATATATATATATATATATTAAAGCAAATCAGAAAATCCAGTGCAGCCCCCCCCTCCCTCCCTCCAGCAACAAACGCGATAAACTCATATGAATTCTAGTGCCGCTGGATATTTGCAAAGCCAGCCCGTAGTTGCTAGCGAGTCCACATTGTAGTCTATTAAAACAAATAGAAAAACAAAATACACACACATACACATACACTTAAACAACAACAACAACAACACACAAATATACACATACATACACAAACACACAAACAGAGTTAAAGCTAAAATATGAACAGACAGAAAAATATTGCGTATAAAAATTGTGAGGGGAGAAATTTGTATGGCATTTCGTATATGACCCACAGGGAAAGCGTATAGCAAAACCCAAAAATTTTTAGGTAACTGCATAGAAAAATTGAATTTTCCACAAACTGATTCTAGCAACAGCAGCAGCAGCAATACTAGTTGCAACAGCAGCAATATATAAAATGTTTGAAAATGCAAAATACAAGTGCGAGTTTTGCAGCACTTTATAGTAGTAGTAGTAGTATATATATGTAGTAGTATATATATGTATGCATGTATGTGTGTGTGTGTATGAGTGTGTGTGTGTGTATGCAAACAATAAAACTTTCAATATATATTTTATTAGAGTTGAGCTGTTGCCATTTTATGCACAATAAATATTCAACTTAAGCCACCAACAATTGGCCTACTATAAAAAATTTTGCTCCCTGCTCTAGCTCTTGCTCTTGAAGCTCAGGCACAGACTCAGAAGAGAAATGGCTAAAAGGAAATTGCAGCAAATGGCACTGAAAAATTAGCCATGAAATATATACCATCGATGCTATCAATACGTATTATACATTGGCTTACATTTTATTGCCACAAAAAAAAGGCTAAAAAATGTGGGCAAAATGCATGACAATTGCAGCAGAATTGCAGTACTAAAAGAGTATAGAGAGAGAGAGAGAGAGAGAGGGGTGCAGAGAGAGCTTAAATTTGCCTTTATTTATATAATAGTAAAGCAGTTAATCATATGTAAGATTAATAATAGTTATAATTGCACTTATTGTAATCCTTTTTCATAATCTAATGGCAAACGTTGTAATGCAACTGCTGTAGCCTGTGACATAAGAGTATCAAAGTGAGAGTATATATGCCAGATAATAATTATAAAGTATAATCCACAAACAGCTCACGTGCCGTAGAGACAGATAAAGACAGAGAAGGAGAGAGAGAATGAGAGAACGAGCTGCATTTACTTGGCCAAAATGCAATTTGTTAAGGCAATATCTTTTGCAAATTTTCCAATTAACGTTTATTTTAACACAATGCAATGAGCTGCTGCTGCTGCTGCTGCTGCTGCTGTTGCAACTTTAACCTTAACTTCCAATTAAAATACAATGGCCACGGCACGTACAACACTTATCGAATGTTATCGAATAATACTGTTGCAGGCATTTCCAATTGCAACTGTTGTTGCACATTGGCACGTAGCATGCAAATTGTTACAAATTATAACTATGCCTGACTTTAAATATGAAGTAAGCAATGCAATTTCAACTTTAACAAGCCAAGTCTGGCAACGCTTGCCAGCACTGCCACCTACATAGAATTTCATACCTCATGTCAACAGTTACGCATCTGTTTGCATTTCATTTCAACTTTTCCACACTGATTTATGTATTTCTTGCAGAGAGTTTTGTTTTTGCATATTTATTTTTGCATCTATTACTATGTGAAGTGCTTTATTCTATTGCAGCATTGTAGGCGTCTTACAGCTTTAGCCTCAACCTTTGGCTGCTGCTGTGGCTGCTGCTGCTGTGGCTGCTGCTGCTGTTGTCATTGGCATTGCCTTCGCGACTTGCTGCCTGCCTGCCTGCCTGAGTTATTTGTAATTCTAATTTCTTCAAAGTGTTTTACTGATATGCGATATTTGCATTTTATATATACATACATACATATACATATATACTTATTCATACATATATATACATATATATTTATATTTATATATAATCTTATTGGATTTTCATAGCAAAACAAACTGCGCGTAATCTTTGATCGCATTTACAGCTGGGCAAATTGAGATTTAAATGCCACGCCCACACAATTTTGCAGTATTTCAATTATAACTTATTAAGCGGAATTTGCTATATGATTGAACTCTCTATATATCTATATATATCTATATATCCATATAATTGGAGCGCCTTAAAGCTGCTGCAAAACGTCTGTTGACTGTCTCGTTAGTCAATTATTATCATAAATAATTATATTATATTATTATGAGGCGCTTATCACTCATTCAGATAATTGATTTCTTTTTTTTTTTTGCCTGGCTAATTGGTTGCAATTTAAGGCTATGTGGGCGTGGCCTCGTCTCGTTTGGGGGCAACAATAATTTATCAATTTATGCAGCAGCGCTGTAAGTTGAAGTAAATGAAGCGAGCATGGAAAAACGAGCTTATCCCATGTTAAACATACTTAAGCGTAAGCACACACACACACACACACAGACACACACATACATATATGCATATACACAAAGCATAAGCGAGAGAGAGCAACGACATGCTCATATATGAGCAACCAGGCGCATATTGGTTGCTGTTGTTGCCGTTGTTGCTGCTGCTGTTGCTGATTTTGTTGTGGAAGCAAACATGGCAATGCTTGTAAATTTTTATTGGTCTTCAAAAGCAATAGAAACCCAAAGGACACAGCCGGCGGCGAGAGAGATAGAAATAGCAATAGACATTGAAGGAGGGAGAAGTGTGCTGAGGGGCAGGAGATGCTGCTAAAAGATAGCGAGCTGCTGCAAATTTCCAATTGAATTGGAAATATGTATTAACATGAGCATGGCAGCAGCAGGAACAGCAGCAGCAGCAGCAGCAGATAGAAGCACAAGTTGTAGTAGTTGAGTTAGCCATAAAGGACAATTGGCTGCGGCTAGTACAAGGACATGCAGCAGGCATTCGCCTGCCAGCCAAATGTACAGCGAACAAACGCATTCGCAACTTGCAACGCATTTCGCAACTCGCCTTTGGGCTATGAAATCTGAAAATGAAACGCTGCTCCGATTAACGTTGGTCATCTAATTGGCTTTCTGTGTTGCGATTTCACCTGCAGTTGAAGTTGCAGTAGCAGTAGCAGTTGTAGTTGCAGTTAGCACTGCTATTGGTTGGTTACCAGCTTTGGTTACTCATCATCATGGGTACAAGGAATAGCTATTCCTATATATAGACATGCGGTTTGTCCAAAAAACAAAAGGAACAATGGCGTAACATTTGCATTTAGATTGAATTCGTCTGTCGTTGGGGGTAACCTCCAATTTCAACTCCACTCCTTTCTCCCGACTCCGACTTCTCCACCTTACCTACACACTCTTTTTCTTTCTTTCCCCTTCCTCTTTTTTTTTTGTCATTTTATTTGGGGCATACTCGTAGCGCGCTGTTCGATCAGCATTTGACTGATGCCAGCCAAAGGAATCAAAATTTGAACCAAACGCGCAAAATTGCTAGGATATCGTTGGAAAAGACTAAAAAAAAAAATAGGGAAAAATGAAAAGAAAATAAAATGAAAAATAACCCAAAAATCTGTCGTTTTCCCCCTAACAAATAAAAAAAAAAGTAAACGAAAGCAAGCAGAAGATGAGAAAAGAGAAAAGTAAAAGCAAAAAGCAATGTTAAAATTGTTTGTTTTGTGCTTCAGTTTTGGCGCTGGCTGCCGCTGCGGTAGCAATTTGCTGTGGCAAATCTTAATTAAATGCATAATTCGTATTTATTATTCAAATGTTTTTGATTTATGCAAAGCGTGTTCTGGCTGAGTTATCGTTTATAAATATTAATTAATATTAAAACTGTTGTTGTTGCCTTGGCCCCGAATTGTATGCTATGATTATTTATTGGTACTTCATGTGAATTTTCCATGATGCCGTTTTTCAAAATTGAACAACTATACTCTCTCTCTCTGTGTATATCTGTGTGTGTATGTGTGTGTGCGTGTGTGTGTGTGTGTGTGTGACAAGCGCTCATAATTGAAGAGCTTTACTGATAGCAAGCAATACACCCACACACACACATACACATACACACACTTATACTCATAGCAGTTCCTTGCAAACTGCTTGTATCCCTTTGAATAAATTAATGTCAGAAGTGCTTTGGCTTTGGCTTTTGATTTTGATTGATGATTGTGCGCCTGCATGAGCAACGACAACAAAAGCCCAAACCAACCCAAAGCCAACCCAACCACCCACACAAGATATGCCATGATCCAACGCATCTCTCTCTCACTCATACTCACACCAACACATACACACTCACAGCTTATAGCTCACGATTCTCGATTCTCAATTCTCTGTGATGGTGTGGTATCGGTGTGGTCTAAAGAGCCTGGCATTTGCTTTTACAACTGATGAGTTAGGGCGTGTGTGCATAGAAATTACGCATAAATAACCAGACGTGGAAGCTGCTCTGTTCGTGCTTTCTCAGCTTTG
Source organism: Zygothrica quintamaculata (assembly GCA_037044455.1). Lineage (NCBI taxonomy): Eukaryota > Metazoa > Arthropoda > Insecta > Diptera > Drosophilidae > Zygothrica > Zygothrica quintamaculata. Next base: position 46,739 of record JBAMBS010001208.1, read on the forward strand.
GCATTGCAAGCGACTTTTATGCTGCAACGTCCTACTGCACACACACACACACATACATACATACAGGCATACACATACAACGCTGCTGACAGCACCAAGCTGAAGTCTATGTCAGCAGCATCAGTGCATGGCAAAGGTCTTATTTCTTATGCGTGTCTTTTAGTTACTAGCTACGTATGTATATATATGTGTTTTTGTATGTGTGTGTGTAGTTTTATAGAGCCATTTTCTAGTCACATACTAGTACACATCAATCAGCTGTTTGCCGTTGTCTTCTTTTTGAAATTGTTAAAAGAGCACAAAGTTCGGCTCTTGTCCTTATCGTATATCGTACGGCTAAAACTAAGACAAATGCCCAGAGATTGGGCGTGGCCAACCTACTGTACTTGTGTACGTGTAATCAATTACGTGGCTTCATTAATCATGCAAAGTACCCGAAACAGCATGCGGCTTATTGATTTTATGAAATAGCGTCTACTCTCTTATCAGCTGAAGTCACACAGCGCGTTCGCTTTTAAATTAATAAATTTCTGCATAAAGCATAGAACAATCTAAACATGAAATGTATTAGTATAGACATAGAATGACATAACAAAAGATGGATAGAAGCAATGACAACAAAAGCAAACAAAAATAGCAAAAAAATGAAAAACGAAAATAAAATAATAAATAAAAACCCACCACAGACAATAAGATTGTGTATCTGTGTGCGTGTTCCATTGGTAAAGGCATTGTCTTATACTGCCGTAGCTACTAATTTGCATAATAATCTGCGACTTTGACATGGTTTCCTTCAACTTATATCAATCCCTCTCTATATAGCACACATATTCAATGCGACTGCTGCTGTTGCTGGTATATATGTGCTCCATATTCAAGGTTAATTTGTTTCAGCAACAAACTTTTCGTTTTGCGCACAAAAGTATGCTAATGTTTTTCTCGCTTTGCTCCTTTGCAAATTTTTAGCAATTTCATTTGGAGCGCTGCTGCAGCTGCTGCTGCTGCTGCTGCTTCAACTGTGCGAAAATATTGAAACTCAAATAATGAAGTTACATGCCTTTTGCATAAAGACATTATACATTCACCCACACACAAGCATACATAATCTTATATGTGTGTATATATATAATGGCTTCACCAGTTGAAAGCAAGCGAAAGCAGCCTCGTTTGGAGATGCTATTAAAAAATAAAGCCTTTGAATTGTGCTCCTAAAAACAAATTGAATTCAAATGAACACACACAGGTGTGCTTGTTTATATTTTTTTTAAAACCTAATTAAATATTTTTGTATAATTTTTATTTGAATCAAAGCAAAAACAAACCCAAATATAAATATTAACCTTTTGCTTACTTCAAATGTTTCTAACTCCAAATTAAAATTCAACTCTCCCAAAGAAAGAGAGAGAGAAACAAAATCTGAATTAATTGTTACTTTCAGTTGCCCAATTTCAATTCCTTTCACATGTTTATTTATACATATTTGCATATGTATATGTAAATTGAGTACTTTACTTAGATTTCATATGCTTTACATTTCAAAAAATGTTGCAAGTTTTTCTTTTTTTCTCTACTTTTTAATTGAGTTCGTGTTAATGCAGTAGATTTTATAGCTGCGTTTATATTTAAGTATACTTAATTTTCCTTTCTTATATGTATATTTTTAGTATGCTTATCCTTTGTACTGCAGAGTGTCCTGTTACTAGTTTTAATGTCATTGCCAACGTTTAATCCTTGCGGCAAGTCCAATGACTTTTATCTTACATTCTTGCTGCGCATGTTTCACATTTTGTTACCATTTTGTTCGACCATTGCCTTGGGGCTTAGCAGCCGCATTCCGTTCTGTTCTTAGCCCTTTTTATGCGCCCTAAAAATGCAAATTTATCTACAGTTAGTCGCCAAAAATGTTCCTTGCTACAGGTAAGTTAAAAGCAACTAACGCTAATTATGTGCAGCCCCACAAGTGTCTTTTGTGGTGCTTGAGGCATAAGTAGATAGTTGAGCTACAGGCTTTACGGCCTGTTAAGCTCTGGGCACTAAATTCTAAGAGATTTAAGTAAAGAGACAGTGCCAGTCACACACACACTCACACACATATATATAGTATAGTATAGTATAGTATAGTAATATATGTTTAGTAGTACTCAAACAAATTCCAATGGCTAATGCGATTTTTGGAAATTGACAGCTACATGACAGTGCTTACGATTCTAATGACAAGCACAACATGCGCTCGACAAGCAAACAGCGAGTAGAAAGGGGAAGGGAGGGAGTAGATATATATGGTACAATTTCACTGTTGACAACTGGCAATACTTTAAGCGTAAGGGGTTCTTCTTTCTTCTCTTATTTTTATTATATGTGAGGAAAAAGTAAAGAAGAGCTTAAGCCGCAAACAAGTTACTTTCCCACAGTAGATGCGGCGAGGGTGTGGCAACCAGAAACATGTGTGCCTCACATGCACTCCAGCGCAACAACAACGGCTCAAGCAAATGGGCACATTTGACATTTGACATTTATTTTTTGGGCTATGCTTAAAGCTATAACCGAAAGTCAGATATATATATTATAATTTAAATAATTGAAAAGTCATAAATTATATAGATGAAATGATGGAACGATAATCTCAATAAAGTTGCCATTGCCAGTTCCTTGCTCGTTGCTCATTATGTCAGCTGAGTGGAAAATGCTTTTGACATTTATTAAAATTTTTTCCCTTCTTTATATGATTCCCTAGTTGAGGCCACAATTAAATTTTTCTTTGACTGTTTTTCTTTATATATATATGAATAACATTAAAGTATGCGTAGGTGTTGTAAGTCAATGACTACATAAATCATTTTTGCGAAAATGTCAGTTATATTTTTAATATAGAGCAACAAGCAGCAGCTACTTGTAGGCAGCTTTATATGTCCGATTTAAAAGCATAAGCCGATCCAGAGATTGCCATAACTCAATGTCAATTTTGGGCAACAGCAACAGCAGCAACAACAACAGCAGCAACAGTAGCAACAGAATCTGTGGCTTTGGTTACGGCTTTAGTGTTGGTTTCGGTTTTGGTTGCACGCAAAGTAGCTATAGCCAAAAATTCTATCTATAAAGAACAAAAAACAATTGAAAAAGATATTTTCTTGACCAAAATGAATTCAAAATATATCTACATACATATTTAAATATATGTGTATATATATATATGTATATTTGGTATTTAAAATAACGCATCTAAACAAATATGTACATATCTGTGTAAATATATTATGCTGACCTGACAGCAACTGCAACAGCAACAACTACAGCAACAAGGTAATAGTATAAGGTAGAATTACATACATATATATGTATGTATATCTTTATATATATGTACACATGTGTATATATATGCATATCTAAATAAATCTAAGAGATACATGAAAATCCAAAGACATCCGTATCCACACGTTGCCAGGCAACAAACATATTTTCTTTTTCATTCTGCTGCTTATTTTATTTGGAGGCAATATGGAAATTCATTTTAAAATATATGCACAGATATTCAAACTGAGTAAATAGTTTTGATAGCTACTGCTCAGCAGATATATATATATATTTATATATATATATATATATATATATATGCATGTATGTGTGTGTGTATTATATTGCTTTGCTTTCGCAATTGTTGATAGATAATTTTGATTTTGTTTGTGATTTTCATTTAAATCCTATTTGCATGCAGTTCAACTCAACTTTAATCAGAATATATATACATATCTATAAGTATATATATCATATATATATATATATATATATATATATATATTCAATTACCTTATATATATTTATATAACATCAACTTGCGTTTAGAACTTCTTGTGGAAAATTCTTGAGTTTCAGTGTCATTTCCAGACGTTTGTCTGCATTTATTTTTCGCCTTAAGGTCTAAAATTACACCAGACAGTTTACAGTTTTTTCTACTGCCTCTACTCCTTCTTCTTCTTCTACTTGTATATGATATATTTTGTGGCAAATTTTATGCGAAATTTTCTACACTTTAAGCATACATAATAAACAGCAGCAAGAAAACATAAGCAGCACAACTTGCAACAAACTGTTGCTAGACATTTTATGTGGTTGCTCTGCCAAATTTCTTTTGTTGTCTTAGTATTATTTGAAGTTAATTTAATTAAAGGCAAAATAAATTTTGAACTATTAGACATTAGTTTTTGTTAGACATTGATTAAAGTTTGTTAGTTTGAAAAGAAAATTCTTTAATTTAATTAAAATGCACTTTTTGCAGTCTGTTGGATAATAAATTTCCAGCGAGAAACTTTTGCTTCTAATTTTTTGCTTTCATTTAAAGTAGAAGCAATAAACTTTTAAATAAAAATTATTTCTGGCAGCTTAAAATCTATTTTAATATAAAATGTTTAATAAATTAAATGTTATATAAAATAATAAAGTTAATAATAATAATATAAATAATAATAATAATAATAATCATAATAATAATAATTATAATAATAATAATAATTATAATAATAATAATCATAATACTTTTAATAACAAAAAAAATAATATTAATATAATATAATATAGTTTAAATATAATATGTAATCTTATATAATCTAAGTTTTGACTTAAGTTTCTGATCAAAATTTAGAGTCAAAATTGAAGCTGATATTCTATAGAAGTCAGGACATAAAAGGTATAAAACATTTCTAGCATGTTTAAGTTCAGCAGGGCATCGTCTAGATTAGATTCTACTTATGATATAGGATATAAGATGTCCATAGATTATTTAGTAAAAGAAAGTATTTTTACTCTCTCTTTTTATAAAGGATATTAAGCTATAAATTGTAGGCCAAGTAACACTTGCCACGTTTCGTGTCCTGTCAGTGTCTTCACATGCTTTATCCGCATGCAAAGGATGCTCTGATTAAATCACGTATATCTGCACTATTTTAAGCATTCATTTATTTATAAGTTTGCTATGGCAAATCGATTTTATTTGTATACTCTAAGCTGATTTTAATGTGCTTTATATAAAAATATTTATTTATATAAAATATTATTTTATTTATATAGCCAGTTTTATTTATATAGCCAGTTTTATTTATATTGTATATGTTCATTTATTTATAGCAATTGACAAATTAATATAAATTTATACAAAAATTTTTATTTATTTTTATTGTTTTTTTAATTTTTTGTTTGTTAAATCCTCAAAACGTGTACAGAAAAATTGACGGGATTTAAATTTGGGTTTATGCTAATACTACGCATAACTTTGTCACTCTCAGCACTGTTAATTTATGCGAATTCATTTTTTATATATATATATTTTTTTAACAGATTTAATTGAATTAAATGAATACGCGATAGCTGCCACTTGGCACACTTTAAAGTCAGCGCACAGTTTGAGTTTGTGCAATTAAATTGTTTAAAATATATTTCTATATAATTGGAAAAAAAGATATATGAATAATGTGTGCAACAAGGCAAAAAATAGTGGAGAATATTATTTTTTATTATTATTAAAGCAGCATAATTAATTAAATAAAAATAATATATATAAATTTCAGCATTAATATGCATGCGATCTTTGCCCTCGGCTGCATGCAGCTTAAGGGGTCAAAAGGATATTAAAACAGCAAAAAACTGTGTAAATAAAAAATTTAAAACATTGCTTAATGACGAGGTATCTGCTTTTAGAATACTTCTGAATAGCTCACATAACTCATACTCATATATATATTCATATTCAGACTTATTATTAATGCATACAAATGTCCTTCAGCTGAGCGCGTGTGAGTGTGTGCGGTTTGTGGGCATAAAACAAATTATTTATTTTGCACATGAAATGTGCATTTTTTAATTGATTTTCATTAAAAAAGAAAATGTTAATATATGTATTTATATATAATCAAAATGTTAAATATGCGAAACGCTCTGAAAACTGTGTCACTTGAGTGTCGCATGCGATTTAAGTCGCGTGCGGTTTTCACCGCGTGCGATTTTAGCCGCGTGCGTTACTTTTTATCGCCTCTGCACAACACACAGTAGTTTATTAGCAGTTGCTCTACATATATAGAGTTACTACCAGTTCTTGCATCAGCTGTAACTGTAGCTGTAACTATGACTGTGAGTATGTGTGTGTAACTGTCAGTGTAGCTGCAACGAAACTGTTGACATACACGCACAAATTGGATTTACTAACGAGTTGGCTGCCTAGGACTGTGTGGGGGTGTTTGGGGCAGTAGGTGCTTGGACGGCTGACAGTTGCCCGATGTTTGTCACTTTTGGCACTTTTGTTATTTTGGGCCTATTGGCAATTGTTGTTATAGTTGTTCTTGTTGTTGTTGCTGGTAGTCGTTGTTTCTGCTGTTAGTCAACAAAAAAATACCAAAAAACAAAAAAAATATTGTTCGCGCCTGTTATTTATGGCTTCGATTATCCCCGCACAATGGCCAACGAAGCAGGGGACTTAGGCTCCTACTCTACCTCTTGCTTCTACAGCTAACGGGGAAAGTGTTTGCAACAAGAAAAAAGCGGAAAAAAAGTGAAAGCCTGGCAACGATTCAGCCAGGCAATAAAACAAAACCTACACGCGCATTCAGAGTAAGCAAAAAAAGGGGGAGTGGCAAATCGGATGGCCTTTTTTGATGTTGTTGTTGTTGGGTGTAGAGATGGTTAACAGTTTGAGTTAGAAGCGAAAGCATAGAAATCACAGAAGCAGTACAAGGACATGCCGCTAGGCAGGCAACCAAAGAGGCTTTACGTATTTTCAATAGTTCCCATTGTGTACTCACACACTCACACACACACACAAGCATAGACATGAAGGCAGTCAGCACCAAACAATCAAAGAAATACAAATACACACACTTACACATATACATATACATGCAAAGAGGGGCAATCTGTGTGCTGATTTCAACGTTTGAATTATGATTTTCATGTGGCGAACTTTTAGTTTGATTTTCGCTTCGTTGCGTCGCTTTTGTCGTTGTCGTTGTCGTTGTCGACGTTGTCGTTGCTGTTGCTGTTGCTGTTGTCGTTGTTATGCTTGTTGTTGTTGTTGTTCTTGTTGTTGCCTTTTGCCGTTGTTACCGAGTCGAGCGACAAAATTTATATGCGCCACTAATGTGGGCACTTAAACTATACAAACAAAATGGCCCTTGTTCCCTTAGAGGATCCATACAGCATGTGTGTGTATGTGTGTACTGTTTGTATTCATGTAGGTTTCTGTATATATGTATATATGTGTGTGTTTATTTGTGTATGGCAAAAGTCGCTAGAGACTTTTGGCCCTGGCCATGTGAAAATGACTGAAATCGTATCGAAAATCAAAGGTCACTTTTGGGATCAATTCAAAAGGAATTGCCGCATTCAAATCGCTGCGAGGCACTTCTGTATACACACACAGGCACATACATATGTATAGATAAAAGTACACATATATACTATATATATATATATATATATGTTTGTAGTAGTTGTAGAAACTGTGGAGGATGTGGCTGCCATAGATATTCAAACTAAATTGCGTCATCTATAACATGTGTATGTGTGTCTCTGTGTCTCCCTCTGTCTCTCTCGCTCTCCCTCTCTCGCTATGCTGACTGTCGATAGGAAATGAATTTTAATGATTGCCAGAGTATAAAAAAAGGGAATAGGAAGAGTATAACATAAGCAGAAGAAGAGCTAGTAGAAGTTTGGCTTGTTAGCCAGGTTTATTGAGTGGAGTGTGGGTAGTATAGGGCGAAGAAGGAGAGGGGAGGATAAAATCAGACGAAAGCTTGTTGTTTTGTGCTATAACCGAGAAAAAATAAGAAAAGTTTATACATTAAATTGTTTACTTTTTGGCTGACAGTGACGCCAAAGTGGCCGACAACGACAATGGCAATGGTAAAACGATAACAATAACGATAACCTTAGCGATAACTAAGCAGAGTAATTCTATATATATATATATATGTATTTTTATAGGGTGAGTAACATATATAAATGTTTTTCTTTTTGAAATTTAAATTCAATTGTTGAACCATAGCTGACCGCCCCTTGTGTTTGACTTTGAGTGCGAGTTTAAGTTGGTGCCAGGCGCTAGGAAAATGCAAATGTAAAATGGGAAAATGGTAAAAATGGCAAAATGCATTTCCATGCAACGACGCACGGCTACGCCTCACTCATTTTCCATATACCCCCAACTCAACTCAGTTCTGCTTTTTTTTGCAGCTGTTGGCAATATGTCAGGAATCTGCAATGCGTTGGGGATGTTCTTTACCAAAATGCGAGCCATGTTTGTGCCATTTATTTTTAGAGCAGCTAATTAAAAATCAAGTTTCGCTTTTGGCTTTCGCATCAGTAAATGCAAAATGCGAAATGCGAAATTTGAAAATGTGAAATTGTGAAATGTGAAATGCAAATGCATTTTGTGTCATTTTGTATTTATGAATAATAATTAAATTGTTTTTTGGTTTTAAACTTCATTCTTTTTGCATTTATTTAGCATTTTCTTATTTCCTTTTGCTCTTTTTCCACTTTGCTTCTTGTTATGCTTTGACTGCTGCTGTCAACATATGGCCAAAGAGCTGCAGCTAATTAGCAAGACAACAGAGCAACAACAACAACAGCAACAACAACAACAAGAAGAGCTACAGCTGTTGGTTGCTGTAATTAGTTAGCTTAGCTCGAAGGACCTTAGACAATATTCAACATTTATTTACATTTCATTTGTTGCCACAACACTTTTGTGCGCTTTTTGTTTATTTAACTGATTAATACGTACAACAATGTTGTTGCAAGTTATCTGCTTGTGCCACAAAAAACTAAAGTTCCCAACAATTGCCAACAGTATTCCCCAGCTGTCAAAAGGTAGCTTAAGCAGAGACTTTATTTCAGTGTTGTCTGCATGAAAGTAACTCATACGCCATGTGTGACACAGCAACTGTAGCTTTAAAAGGAATACAATTAATTATATTTATATGTATTCTTCTCTTTACATAGTGAAATATATATTTATAAATGTGTGTAGGTGTTTTTGTGTGTGAGCTAGTCCTTTTGTAGACATTATCCTTGCGCTGCTGATAAGCGTATAAATAATGAAAGACAAACAAAGTCAAAGTCCAAAGACAAAGAGAAAGACCTAAAGGCAGACACCTCATTATGTGTGTGGCATGGGTTTTAATGAAATAAACGCTGCCACGCCCAGTAGCCATAGTGAGGCAAAAAGTTTTTGTTACTGCTGCCTACTGCCTACTGCCTTTTGCCTTCTTAGCTTGTGTTTTTTTGTTTACATTGAATGCGGTTACAATTTGGCTGACTAAACAGGTGACAAGCACAAACTTAAAGCAAACATTTCTTCCCACACACACACACACACACCCACGCACACACACACACACCCGGATCTCAGTTCAGCTGTGGCAATGTGATTTTAATTAAGCCAAAATCCCAGGCAAAGCGCTTCGCTTTTTTAAGATAAATTATACATTTAATGAAAAACAAAATATATATATATATATATAAATGAGGAGAGGGAGAAAGAAAGTAAGAGTGTAAGAGAGAAAGAGGTAAGAAGTTTAAGCTTGAAATCGGCGGCACAAAAATTCCAACCACGAAAAGGTTTCCCAAAAAATGAGAAGCGAAAAACTTTGGGTCACATTTGGGCAATGTTTTTGGTGTTTCTTTTGGACGAAAAGGTTATGCGTTGAAGAATATTAATTGAAGGATTAAAAGGACTTCACAGCTAAAGTGCTGCTGTGTGGGCAAAGCAAAACTAACTTCAATTTAAATTCAAATTGAGGCTTGTTTCTTGGCAGCTTTGTGTTGCAAACCAATCGAACGGCTTGTGCCACGTGCAAATATTTTTGGATAATTAAAAACGTTTAATTTAATTGCAGCTGCTTTTAATTTAAATTACCAAAAAACCAAAAAAAAAAAATTAAAATAAGTAAATAAATTTCAACGCTGACAAATGCCTTCTCATTAATATCAAAAAAAAGAAAAGAAAAGTAAAACAGGAAAAAGTAAATTCAGCAAAGATTCCATTGAAAACTTTAAGCCGCCCTTAGGACATTCAAATTTATAATGTGGCAATGCCTTGATTGACATGCTGCGCAGGGGAGCGGTGGATATGGAAATGGGGGTTTGACATACACGTATATGCAGAGAGCTAACAGTGACAGCTGTGCCACCTGTGAGACTGCCACATGTTGTCAAATTTAAGGTGGATTTTGTGGCAACCACATTGCCAGGACTTGCACTAACCGCAACAAGCTGCTGCCTCTATATACACATATATATGCACATGTGTGTGTGTGTATATATATTTGTAGTTATATCTGTATGTGTATCTGTGCAAGTGCCTTATTTATATGAAGCTGTCAGTGAGAGATAGAGAGAGCGCACCAAGCACAACGAAGGATGTATTTGAAATGTCCTGTGAATGACAATCGAGGCCGCAATTTTTGCCCAGCTTACAGCATACAGCTTACAGCTTCTGGCTTTATGCATATTAAATGAACTTTAAATCCATAAAGTCAATGCCATAAATAACTTTACTATGTCTCTATGGTTAACTCTATGCAAGCTAAATGAAATACATTTAAAGTCAGCTTAAAAGTATGCAATACTTCTCGCAATAAAGGACTTTAATTAAATGTTTCAAATTGCAACATTATGTCAAATAATAACAGCACTTAAACAAAGCATTTTATATTAACAAATGCCACAGGTATGCAGGTGCAAAGTTTAAGGGAATTTCTAGCTGAACTCTGACCTTTGCTTCAACAGCAAAAACAGAGTTTACTTTGATGAACTCTACGCAGAATCTTATCCCTTTCTTTATGCTCTTAGCCTACTGGGATTGAACAGCCAACAAGTTTTACAGGATGTTCCTTTAATCAGCAACAAACACTACTTGACATATGCCACTCTATGCTATCTATATATACATATATGTGTATAGAGAAAGGATGAAATAGGTAACAACACGATAACGAATGTATATTGTTAGCATGGATGTCAGAGACTGTTGCTGTTGCTGATAACTTTGTAAGGACAAGTTTTTTATTTAGCAAATTACGCAGCTCCTTTTGAAATTTTCAAGCATTTAAGTGAAAAGCTTAATGAAAGGCTATTGACTGCCATAAAAGAAGTGTCTAAAGACTTTAAGACTGAACGTTTTAAACTTTTTCTTACAAATTCCTTTTATTTTTTATTTTTAACTAAAAACCATGAGTTTTCCAAGACTTTAAACAAATAAAGCAACGATTTATGTATGTATACATGAGTGTATGTTTGTGTGTGTTTGTATTCATACATATTTATATATATATGTGTGTGTGTGTGTCTGTTGGGCGCCTGTCGAAAAATTGGAGCAGCTTAGGGGCAATTGCGTATATGAAATAAAATTCATTCTTTAAAAAGAAGTTGAAACAATCATAAAGAACGCAATCAGGCCAAAAGGTCAAATTGTATTTAAGGTTATGTTATTTTCGAGTATTATATGCATAAAGTTTTATTACATTTGAGCCGCATATAAATAATATACGATTATATATATATATATATATATGGCTAACTGAACAAATTAGAGCAATTAGATATATTAGATTCTCTGATTGATTTGTATTTTCATGCGTGAGATGATTTTCCATTTGTTGTTCCAATTAGTCCTGTTGTTGTTGTTGCTGTTATTGCTGTTGTTTTGGTTTGCTTATATCCTGTCGTATTGCTCATTTATTAATGTTTTTCATAAGATGCCGGAGCTGCTGTAATAAACGCATAAAGGATATTAATGAGCTGCTGTTTGTTTAACCTCCGCCCTGAACTCTCCCCCAAAAATATATGTATATAATATGCCACATACTGAACTTTCGCACGATTTGCTTTTATTTCAGCTGAAAAGGCAACTAATTGCTTACTCACATACGCAAACACACACATACATACACATTAATTCGTATACAGATACACATACACAGCTACACACAACAACAACAACAACAATAACAACAAACTTATTGCTCATGCTGGCAGGCAACGCTCTCACATATTTCACAAATTGCGCATACGACATGTTAAATGCCACACACACACACACACACACACATATATATATAGAGTGAAATGCACACACTCACACACATATATATATATATAACACACGCTTTAAGTAAACACAAGCTCAAAGTCGAGACAAGTCAGTGAAGAGCGCATTATCAGCCCATAGTTGTTGTTGTTGTTGCTGCCTGATGCATGCCTTTGTCATAATTCAACTTTTATTTGCACACTTGCACACACACGCACACACACACACACAATAACATACTCACACTGACTGACATATACATAGAAAGGAAAGTGAAATGTGCTTTGAGTGGCGCTAAAAGTATGCCGCGTGGTGTAATAACACGCATTGTCGCCAGAGGTTGGAGTTGGTGCTGAATAAGGGTGGATGGGGAGGGGGAGAAGGGCAGCTGTGACAGTGACAGCAGCGGTGCTTATGCTTGTCAGACGCATGCTTATGATATCACACATCAACACACACACACACACAGTTGGAGAAGAAATTGCAGTCTGCTTGTTGTGTCTTGGCAGCAACTTAAAGCACAGTCAGCTCAAGGGCTGTGATTGCCCGTTGTGTCCTGTGCTTCCCGCAGGATCTCTGCAGTTTGATAAGATGCCAAGACTTGTCACTTAGCTGTATATGTAGCTAAATTCATATATATTTAATATATATATATATATATATATATAATAATAATATTATTATTATTTTATTTTTAAAATTTATGTCAGTTACCAGCAGCTGCGGGCCCTCAGCAGAAAGCTTGAGAGCGAGATAGAGAGAGTGGGAAGAAGAGTAAGGTCTTGCGGCAAAGGAGTTATGCGCCTTCGACTTTATGTAGCAAAGCGTATTGCACACAGGACATGAAAATGTCCATGACATAACCAAAGCACACTCCATTCCATGCCATTCCATGCCATATCATTCCATACACATCCTGCTGCCGCATTCGATGGCTGTGCGCCTGGGTTTATGCGGCGTTAAATCTTTTGAGGAAATTGTGTCACATTATGATGAACATTTATGGCAAAGTTGAACATTTGCACATAAATTTACGCGCTCTGATGCCAAACAGCAGCAGCACCCAAAACCTACAATCAGGCTATAAGAGTGCGAGTCAGAGAAAGAGGTAGAAGTAAGAGTGGGAGGAAAAGGTAAAGTAACGAGCCAAATATGCTTCATCCTGGCAAGCTGACAGCAGCTGAATTAAACATGATGGAGTGGCTGTGGTAATTTGACAAGTCTCTCAAGGCTCTAACCCCAAAAGTACAAGCCTCAAATTTGTTTGTGTTTTTACGTTTTGTTTTTTTAAGGCCAAAAGCAATACCTGTGTACAAGTCAATCAATTGGCCAATAAGTAAAGACAGGGAATGTCACAATTGAAGGCATAGACAAATATTTTTTTAAAGAGTTGTATTTTTTTTTTGCATTTGTTTTTCCAATTAGCATAACAACTTTAAACAGCTTTTATCAGCCAGCTTTCAACAGTTACTTTCAGTGCTGTCAATAGTTGTCAAAACTTCTACAATACTTGGCTAAAATGATAATAAGCAGCGAGACACCTTTATATCATAGAACGTAAGGAAACTTTTTTAATTAGTAAATCCAGCAGTACAACTTTGCATGACTTCTACCAGGCCTTTAATATGACAAACAACACACACACAGCACACAGATACACAGACACACACACATACAGAGCGAAGACAAAACGCAGCTGCTGCTTGCGTCAAGCAACATTGCGTCGAGTTAATTAATCAGCAATAAAATATGCTAACTAACTGCCAAAAGCTGAACTCAAATTATACTAAACACATACATATACATATATATATATATATATATATATGTGTGTGTATGTATATGTATATAGCTTACCGTTATACCATATGTTAGCAAGCCGAAATTTACTAATGAGCAAAGTTTCGCTTAGTAGACATTTCCAGTTGCTTCTTTCAGTCAACACAAAAACAGTTAGCAGACTCCCAAAATATAAAAAGGGTAACAACTTTCTATGGCCCAAAATAAGTAAATGCAAATGGCAACAGTATACAGGTAACATAATATGGTAACACACATATCCTTTTGGGCCTGCTGCTATCATTAAATCAAAAGCTCTGTTCAAAGTTCATAAAAATTTATGAACTTTTCACGCGTTTTCTTTTATTTATATTCATGCTACTTGCTCTCTATGTCTGTATGTGTGTGTTGATGTGTGTTTGTGTATGTGTTTTGTGTGCGTTTGTTGTGTGTGTTGCTCATTAAGCGCAGAACTGCAAAAAGCGACAGTAAAAATGATAGCTGTAGTCTGCTCTAACTAAAGCTCTACGCACACGCAACACACAACAAAATGTTGCATAATTACAAGCGCCGTACCTTTCTGGGTTAAGGTGAACCACAACAGCAACAGTAGCAGCAACAGTAACAGTGGCAGCAGCAGCAGCATCAAAATCATTCATGTGCCTGTCACCGCTTTTGTTCTATCTATCCTCACTCCATAATGCAACCACAATGGGTAGGGGATGGGTGAATTTGGGGGGGCAAAAGCCAAACAAACCATGACACATGCGTGGCTGCAACGCTTCGCTGACATTGCTGCCACTGACGCAGAATGAACAGTAGGGGATGGGATGGGAAATAGGGGTTGCCTATATAGGGTATAAATATGGTATGGGTATGGGGATGGTTAGTAGAAATGCTAACGTTGTGGTGTGGGTCGTTTGGTTTATCAATTTTGATGCGTTGTTTAATGACCAGTGCTCGGGGTAAGCACGCAATTAAAAGGCGCAGCAGCAGGAGTAACAACAGCAGCAGCAACATTTGGTCGCTTGCGTAATAGCAAAGCAGACGCCCTCGAGCAGCACTTAAGCGGGGCTTAAGGTGTACAAACACATAGACACATACACAAGCACATACAAACACAGCTGTAGCAGCAACATAAATCTGTTACTGCTGCTGCTGTTGCTGTTGCCTTAATTACGGGACTCACATTGAAATGCGCCATTAATCACACTTCATCGATGCGATGGGCACATAAAACAGCCAATTTGGTAGTCAGCTTGAGGCCAATAGAGTTACTTGAGACCCTTTAAACAATTTTTACCCTATGGCAACACTTTACGAGTTCAATTTGTTTGATATCTATGTATGTGTGTGTATATTTGTGTGTGTCTGTTGCAAGTTCGTAAAAACCATTTTATTAGCACTTTTCATATTTCGCAGCAGCAACAACAGCAAATCCTTTGGCCAGATTCAAAGTGATATACGCTATGCGGAGTGTGAGTGGAAAAGGGGAGTGGGGGTAGGGTATACAATCTTCTGTGATAGCTCATGTTTTGCTCATGTTATATTTTTGCTTGCTTCTATTTGCAGGACGAGTGAAATGTGCCAAAGCCAAAGCGAAAGCCAAAGAACGAGGCAAGCCATAAAAAGTGCAAATAAACATGTAAAAGGACATTAAAATATCCGTGGCAAAGGACAGCATACAACGTATAGCATACAGCAGCTTACAGTACAACAATTTAAAGGCAAAGTGTGGCAAGTGTGTGGTAACTGTTGGGGCAATGCCAATGCCACATCAAATGTACTTTTTATGGCACAACTCAAGGAGTACGCAGAGAACTAAAGTCACATTGGCGCTTCATTAAAGTCAAAAGCGGAAACGGAAACGGCAACGGCGACGGAAATACTCCAGAACAACAACAGCAACAACACACACACATTAACCACTATAACAGCCACATGCATTTTTTGCTTGTTATTACCGGGTATTTTTTGTTGTTCTTTCATTGCTTTGACTTCTTGGCCAAATTGAAGTCTTTTACATAAATGACGAAACGTTTTTGCCTACAAATTGTACGAGTACAACGCAATGAGAGCACAACAGCAAACATTAAGAACATCAACAAAAATGCAACAAACTACAACATATACATATTGGCAAGAAGCAGAAGAAGAGGCATGCCCCAAGCAAGAGCAACAACAACAACGGCAGCAACAACAATGCAACACTCATCGAAAATCAAGAACAAAATGCACGTTGTTGCACGCATCGAAAACGGTTTCAATTGTCATCGTTTTGTTGCACTTGCTACTCATATGCCAGCAACCGGAAATGACACTGGCAGAAGAAGAGTCACAGGACTTTCAAAAGAACAGTAAGTACAAAAAAAACTAATACAAATACACCCAAACTCTATAAGAGACAGAGAGAAAGTCACACGCTTTCTCGCTGTTAGGCAGAAAATTGCAAACCAAAATTTTGTTTTATATAGAAAAAAGTAAAGACTAGCAGTTACCCTATAATAAAACAGCTGCATTATATGCTGATAGATATGTAGAGTATATATGTTATAGTTATATATTATATATAATTAACTGATATGTTTAGTTATAAGTAGCAAACTACAGCTGAAGTCGCATTATCCTTCATGCAGTTTGGTTCTGCCTTTCCCTTACATAAAGCGGCTTGCATCTGATATATAAAAGGTATGAAAATGTATGGAAATTTAGGGGCAAACACTTACTTACTCCTGGCCAACTCTTGAAGCTACCAATACCAATGCCAATACTAATACCAATAGCAAATCCAACTCAAAACTGTGCCGAAAAGAGGCGGAAAAATTTGCCAGGATACGCAGACGTTAGCACAAAATTGTTGCTTGTTGTTGGCGTTGCTGTTGCTGCTGTTGGTGTTGTTGTTGCTGTTGTTGGTGCTCTTGTTCATGATGATGATGTTCTTGTTGTTTGATAGAAGTATTTTTGTGCAAACTTGCAAATCATTCACCGACTGCCCAAATGCTTATCAATGTGCGTTACATAAAACGTGCAGCATTTTTTTTGGTATATTTTCTTTTGCTTTTTCTTTCAAATTCCATAAAAAAATATATAAAAAAAAATAAAAAAAATAATATAAAAAAATTAAGCAAAGAAAATAGAGAGAAAATCCAAAGAACATGAAGTAAAGAAAGAAAAACTTAAACGAAAACTTGCCAGCCAGCAGTTTTCTACAAACAACTTTATAATTTGCAAGGTTGAGCACATGTGTGTGTATGTGTGTATGTGTGTGTAGTAGTGTGTCTGTGTGTATGTATGTGTGTTGTTTTCTTGTGTGGGCATAGCATATAGAGGCCTGGTGGCCAGTGCTGCTTTTATGATACCATCAACTGGTTGTTGTAGTTTACGCTTAGATTATTATAGAGCAGCTAACCTTGAGGCAACAACCAACCAGCCACCAACAAGCAACCAGCAACCAACAAGCAGTAGCAACAACAACAACATCAACAACAACAACAACAGCATGCTACCATATTTCATATCCCTGGCGACTGTCTATACACTTGCCCCAGCTCCACCCTTAGCCAAGCAATTCAAACACTCGAAAAAAACAAATCATAATTCGACATCGACATCAGCATATTTTGCTCTCTCTCTGCGTTTCTTCTTTTTTATTGGGGGGGATGTTGTCTGGGTGTCTGCCTTTTGTTGCCACTCGGTTGGGGACAATTTATGACAGGATTTAGCCGCCCCAAAAAAGAAGAGGAGGCGGAAAAACTGAGACACATTTTCTGGCATTTTCTGGCATTTTCTGGCATTTTCTATTTCGCTGGATTTTGTAGTAAATTGAATTTCAATGCTTGGATTTAGCTACAAAAACTCTCTATCTCTATTTATGCTTTCTCCTTCTCTCTCTAACTCGCTCTTTCTGGGTATAAAATTTAATTATGTGTCTTGCTTTATTAGCAGGCAGCACTCAAGAGCTTAATATGTCAGACTATTTCCTAAGAATATTTCCATTTAAAAGCAAGAATCTCAAGTGTATCTACTTGCCACCAAATGATTCCAATGACTCGATAGTGCCACATTTGGCAAACGCACTAAAAGTTGCTTTAAGTGAAGACACAAATGTGCTGCGTAACGTTGCCACATAAACAACTCAAACTATTGCCAAAGCTAGTATACACATATATACATATATGTATTGTTTCTACCACACACACACACAGCCACACGTGGTGCGTCGCTGCGCTGCGTCTATGTTGCTCCTGGGACATTGTCATGGCACTTGGCAACGTCTTCCGTTTGTCGCATGAATATTTTCATCATAATCGTCGCTATTTTTATGCTTAGAAGTTTTTTCTATACTCCCTACTAGCTGCCACACACACACACGCTCACACACACACAAATACACTTATATGCGCACATATCGATGAGCAGCTAGTAGTTCTTTCAGCATTAACAGTGGATTTGGTTTGGTTTGGGTTCAACTGCTTGATGGGCTATGCAAATGTCATGCTGTGCCTCATGCCTCATGCCTCATGCCTCATGCCTCATGCCTCATGCTACAGCCTTTTGTTTTGATGGGTAATCAACAAGCAACAGCAAATACTCTTACAACCCTGTATTAGTAGGCGTGGCGGCTCAGATCACAGGCGTCGCACGTTCAATTGCAATGTAAACATTTAGTGCGGCATTCAAAAGTTTTTGCCGTCTGCTTTTGCTGCTCATCAGCGCATCATTTGTGCTTGTAAATTGATTTTTTTGTTAATTTTTATGAACTTCAAAGTGAAAACAAGAAGGGTGCAACCCTCATTGCAACCCTAGTCACACCCCGCCCTGGTCCACAACCTCAACAAAGCGACACATGTGTGCGGCGTTCTGATGAGCTGCAAGGCAGAGCGTGGAACAGCGTGGAAACAACACACAAAAATATTTCAATATTCACACACACACACACACACACACACACACACATACATATACTCATATATACATATATATATTGGTATATGTTAATATATATATTTGTGTATATTTATTTATAAACACGCGCGCGCGTTCGCAGTGTCAAAACAACGTCACAACGGCAACTGCCTTGTGGATGGGGGCAGCGTTGCAACGAGTGGACTGAGAAGCGCCACAAGTCAAGTGCAGCAACAGTAGAAAAAAAAAATGAAAAGAAAAAATAGAGAGACAAAAATGTGTTGTAGCTGGCACGTTGCAGCAAGATGCAAAGTTCAATTTCACATGTGGAAAATAACAGCGAAAAAATATATATATATATATATATATATTATGGGGAGAGAGCTGAAGGGGAGTGTACAAAAATATAACAGAGGAAGCACATGTCACACAGTACAGCAATACGTGCAAGTAGGTATACAGCAGAGGGGGATAGCGGGGGCATACAAAGTGGAAGCAACTGCAACGATGCAACTTGACAGACGACAGCAGACAAGCAGTGAAAATAAATGTGATATTCCAGAAAATATAGAGAGAGCAACGCTTACAATACTGAAAGATATATCATATATATATATACTATAAATCAGAGTATTGAATAAAGTTATAGTATATATATATATATATATACTAACTAGGCTAAGTTCAAGCAAAGATATTTTCAGGCAACTTTCATTCCAGGCAAAGCTGCAATGGGAGATTCTCTGGCAAGCAGAAGCGAGGAGCGAGCCGAAGAGCGGAAAAATAGTTTAAATAAAGAGGTTTTTGCTTCTGTATTGAGTATGGAGCATGTAGTACAAGTATGAGTAATAACTGTATATCAAATATATATTGGTAGCCTTGGAAAAATACGCAGAATTTGCTGGTGCAATTTTCATTTTATTTTTTTTTTCATATAGTTTTCATATTAAATTCACTCGGCCGCAGCTGCAATTTACAGCGAAACAAAGCAAAACATATGAGGGTGCGGTACACCCCTCTCCCCCGCGCAATAGCCATCTTAATTTATACTCATGTGCCCTGGCAGTTTGTGGCAGCCTAAAGGTATAATGTAGTATGCCACAACAAGTGGCAACAATCGACTAGAATTTGCTGTTGCTTCCTGTTTAGCGCGAAATTTCAATTATGAATCAACATGGACACGCCCACAACAAGCCGCCTACAACTGAGACAGCGTTCATCGGAAAGCAACAAAGATGGGGAATAATAGGAAAAATGTGAAAATGTTATATTTGTAGTAGAAGTTTTTTCCCTTATTTTTTTTTTTGTGTTCCTTTTTTCCAATTTTCCTCTGTTGCTGTTGTTGTGTTCTGGCTGAATTCGCTTTGCTCCACTTTCATGGGCGTTGGGGCGTGCACTCGTGCAGCTGTTTCATTTCTGGCCAAATACTATATATATATATATATATATATATTGTGTTGGATATTGGTACGCAGTTACTTATAACTACGCCCGCTGACTATTCAAACGTGACTGTCCAAAGTTTTTCAATAAACTTTAACAAGAAAACATTAAAAAGCCGCAACGTTGAAGCGCATTTCCATTGCCATTGCCTTGGCTTTTGGTATCTGGCAAAAAGTCAAAGCTTCAACTCTATAAAAGCAGCAAATAGTTGTGTGAAAAATGCACCCTCTACCCCTCTACTATCTATATCTCTAACAATTCTCGCTCGGTCTCTCTTTGTTATTTCATCCGGCTGCTTCAAATATAAATTTCACATAAAAGGCAAATCTACAGCAGCTTCTGCAGCAGCAGTAGCAGCAACTGCTATAAGTATGGATGGCTTCAGTGGCTGCTGTAGTCGCGTCTTAGTGGCTGCTTATGCCACCCGCGAGGCACCAGCTGCACCGCCAAGCAACAATCCCAACCCCAACCTCAACCCCAACCCCAACCCTCATCTCATGCCCATTCGCATCACCCAGTTAGTGCGCATTACGCGGCAGCGAAATGAAATAAATATCATTTTATGACTTTTTAACTTGCTTCTGCTGTGTCCTCCTCTTCTGCCGGTACTTCACCTCCCCCATTCATCCCTTGGCTGTCTTTACCAGCCTTTGTTTGGCTTTAACAAGCGCAATAAATGCAACACCAATGCCAAAGCGCATCAATGCTGATGTTGCTGCAGTGTGTGTGGCATGGGAGGGGGAAAGTGTGATGGGGGGGGGACGTCACGTACTCTATCCCGCTGCTAAATGCTGCCCGTTTCCTATACTTATATATTCATAGACGTCTTCTCGTTGCATGCAACATCCTTTTTTTGCCATAATATTTTTAACTTCTCGCAAACGTTTCCATTTCTCATACTCATTCTCATTCTCTTTCTCATTCTCTCATTTCGCATTTCACATTTCCCATTTGCATTTCGCATTTGCATTTTGCACTTGATTGAACGCCCCTCGTTGTGAGTTATGCTTCCGTTAATCAACGCTCTGCTTCTTACTCTTCTGTTTTTTATTTTTTTAAACTAAAATCCCCATTTAACCCCACTGTACAACAGCCTCACTCGGAGTTGCTTGTTAGAGAGAGAACAGACAGCGTATCCTTTAGCCAAAAGGTGTGAATCAACAAATGGCAAGTAAACCCATACCATAACAAATCCATTTACACCCTATATATAAATATGGTTGTGCACAACAACAGCAGCAGCAGCAGCAGCATTTGTCCTTTAACTTATATTTTTTGCGATTTTCCTGTTTTGCTGTTGTTTTACGCTTCGCTTCACGAGGGTTTATTTAGCCTGAAATTAACCCTTTAGGGCATAAGGCGGCACTCATAAAAAATTCAATTTTATGACCACTTTTATTTGGCCACTTTTCCCTCTCCTTCTACTCCTTCTTCCGCTCGTTGTCTTCACATGCCAAAATCGCATTAAAAAGTGTAAACGCCACTGGACTCTGAGCACTGAATCAGACCGAATCAGACTGAATCAAACTGAATCACTTTTGTTATTGTAGTTGTTAGCCCATAATTATTGCCTTTCAGCAACGGCTATCATAGTCCTGTCGAGTCCTGTCGCTGTCCTTTCGAGTGGCACGCAAGCTGCTTAATGCGCTGGGAATACCCTTAAAATAAAAAGTTATGATTCACAATTTATTTATGACTACTTTGGCTGCTTATTCATTAGCCAAGCAATGAATACTATACATTATTCATATTTTGCTATGAAATTTACTTTTCCCTTTTCCATTAAAAAAAACTATATCATAAGTTTATATAGGATTTCATTACACTAAACTGAAGTTTTAACTACTTTTTGGCACAACAGTTAAGCTACTTATATATACTTGATCTATCTGATATACAACATAAATTGTTCAGTTTTATAGTGCTTATTCATTATTCAATTAAAGTGTCCTTTGTGTGTCGCTTTGCTTCTTTAGAAATGTTTCAACCCATTTTCTTTGCTTGAAGCTAAGTCTTTGTTTATGTCATTGAAATATGAACTAGTTCAAATGTACTAGCTCATGTTGTGATTCACATATACTCAACTGGTTCTGAACATGACCAGCTATATATATATATAGAGGTATATACACCATACACACAGTGCAGCAGGAGCAGCAGGAGCAGCAGGAGCAGCAGTAGCAGATTCTACGCTTCAGTGCACACACTCAGCGGCAGAGTTGGACTCAAAGTTAGAGCCAGCGGCCGAGCTAAAGGCAGTAGCAGAGGGCAGCGGCAGAGTTAGAGGCAGCGTCAGCGTCTGCTGTTGATATTTTTGGTATGAGTCTTGTAATTTTTATCGTCGCACGGCATGCGCTTTTGGCCAGCTGGTTTTGCTTTTTGGGCTTTGAGTTGTGAGCTGTGTTGGCCGGGTCGTGTGACCTTTTGTTGACGGCAACGGCAGCCGTCCAGGGCGCCTGTTTACGGTTTATGTTGGGGCAACACGCCTTTATGATTTCTGTTTGATTGCCGCCGACGATGCCGCCAACAAGTAAGCGCCATTAGTCACACTCTATGTGTGTAAATATATATATATATATATATATATATATATATATATGTATATGTGTGTTTGTATTAATGTAAAGAAAGGAGTGAGGTTTTTTGTGGGCGTGGCATGGTTTTTTGGCGTTCAAGTGGAAAATTGAATTTATCACTTGAACATGCCAAAGCAAACGGCATGTGCCCTGCGCCCTGCATCCTTCACCCTGCGCCCTTTGACTATGGTTTTTGCCCTTTGCCTTTGCCTTTGCCTTTGGCTTTGGCTTTGGCTTTTTATATATTTTAACTGTTAATTCGCTATACAATTTCATGAAACTTCGTTGGCAAATCTATTTGAGACACGTAATCAACTCGTTTGTGCATATTTTACAATGTTGTCACCACCCTCTACCTATCTCTTTGCCACATTCCATTTGTTTTTGCAACATTTTGTGCCTTGTGGCTGTTCATTCACTTCTTTCGCTTTGCTTTGCTTTTTGACCAACAACTCGTTTTGACCCTCACTAAAGTTCTATGTATACTTTTATCTAAGCGTTAATTGAAAATTAGTTCATAAGGCGTGGCCATTACTCCCACCCCCATCGCTCCTTCTGCCGGAACGGAACGGGGCGTCACTTGCCTGTCGCTTTGGCCTGTAATTTGCTCAATTTGCATATTTATTAAATTTTAATTTAGAATTCAAAAAAGAAAAACAATACTAAAAAAATAAGAAAAAAATTTGTATTTCATTTTGTTGCAGCTATTCAAGTTGTGCATTTTGGGGTGATTAGGCACTAGATTTGCATAATATGTTGCCATAAATTGTCGCAAATTGAAAATGGCCTCTACAGCAGCAACAACAACATATATATTAAACAACAAACAAAATGCCATAAATAGCATCAGTCAGAGAGTAAATAAATTAGAAGGAATTACAATTGCTGCATTTTAAGTACAGAAATTTTCAGTTGCAGTTGCAGTTTCGATTTATTTATCGTCAGTCGGCCATAAATTTCAATACAGAAGCCGCTTTATAAACGCAAAAAATAACAACAAAAGCAGCAACAACAAATGCCAAATTGTTTGTCAACTGTGGTTTTAATTAAAAAACAACAACAACGAAAACAACGAAAACAACATCGAAAATAATATATATAAAAAAAATTATCTAAATTATTGCCAAGCGCACCAAAAATATTTCATTTGATTTCGTTTCATTTGTGTCAAAACGCTTGGCAATCCTATAAATTGTCATTTACAACGTGCACATAAACAAAACTTTGCTCTTGTACATTGGTATTGGTGTGGTATTGGCATTGGTATTGCTACTGGTATTGGTGTCCTATCAGTAACCGTATCGCACTTGTAAATCTAAGCACACGCGCTCAAAAGTATGCAACACAAATACGAGTAGTGGCCATAAAGCAGCAGCCGAAGCCTTGCCTGCTGCTTGCCCTACTACTATTACTACTACTACTATCACATTTACTATATAGAGTTGTTTGTGTCATTGTTAGTGTTGATGTTGTTGTTGTTGTTGTTGTTGCTGTGTGTCGTAAATTTACATATTTTGCATATAAATAAACTCGTAAAAGCGGATTTTGTCGCTCAGACGTGGAAGCGCCAACGAAACAGCGTTGAAATGTCACAGCACAAAATGGTAAAAGAAGCGCCAAATAAATATAAAATAAAATATCTACAAAATGGCCAAAGGAGCACAAACACACACGCACATACATACATAATATATAACACTATATATATATATATAAAGTATATAGTATTTTCCTAGGGGTCTGAGGTGTATAGTGTTTGCTTGCAACCAAATTGAATGCGCCGCCACTGAGTTATGGCAGTCTGGCCAATGTAGCAGCAGCTGGGCAACAGATATAACCCAATAGCTCTTGGCACTCTTAGCTCGTTGCCAGTTTACCAGTTTGCCCCCATAGATCGTTGCTCGTTGCTCGTTAGAGCAGCAACTCGAACTATACTCGAACTAGAGCTCTTGAACTGTGCCTGTCTGGATTTCAGGTCTAGGCGTGGCCATAAACAAGCTTACACTTGATATATTGTCAGAGAAGTTGCGCCACTTGAAGCAACGAATTCAACTCAATGCTCAATGCTCTTTACCCAAAAACACACACATATATATATACATATACACATATACACATATATTTCTAACTCTTAGTTGACAGTGAAATCTCAGTGGAAGTAACCATATATAAAAAGTGGCAAAAAAAAAATATCAGTCAGTTAATATCTGAGCATCAGTTAGTTGAAGAGTAACTGTAGGTATGTGGTATGTGGTGTATATGTAGGCGTGTCTCAAGGTTAGTATATTTCACCTATAACCTTTTCAGATATGTATGCCACAACAGTGTCAAGTTGCACATATACCAAAGCTTGCCACTAGTAAGCGGTACTTAAGTATCGTTCAGGCTTAATTTATGTAGCACTCGCAACGCTACTGAAACCCAATTGAGAGTTGACAGGGAGGACTGTGGGGAGTAAGTGTAGTATGTATGGCATATAAACAAGTGAAAGAAGTCGCTCAATGTGTCTCCCTTTCCCCTCTCGCTCTCCACTACCCTTTCTTTCTACGCTTTGGCTTTGCTGTCATGGTGTTAAATATGGCCAAAGAGGAATCGCATTAAATCATCTAAATGTTCATGCTCATTAGCAATCAATGCACAACAACAACAACAACAACAACAGCAACAAGGCTGCCAACACTTCACACTTCATTTGTGCTGCCTGTGAGGCACAAACAAAATGGCGCTTAGCGACTAACACACACACAGATTTATGCTTATATATATATATATATTATAGGGAGAAAAGCATTTGGAATCGAGCTGCTCGATTAACAGGCAAATTAGCATAAAATTACTTATTTCAAAACGCGCACACACAATAAACACACACACACACACACACACACGCATGCACACACAAGTAAATAAATCAATTAGCAGGCAAACGAAACAAGCACAATGAATAACTCTCTAGTTAGCGTCAAGGGATCACAGGCGGGGTCGAGGGTTGAGGCCATTGGCGACAGCTGAAGCATATTTGTAAACAAAAACAGAAACAACAACAAGAACAACAAAAACAAAAGCGAAAAAAAGTATAAAAGAAACAAAGAAACAATTAAAAAGCTTTCCCAGCACATGCAGAACACATTGGCAGCTGGACAGACCCCAATATATATATACTATATAGTATATACTATATCCGATCCACGATGTTGATGCATAAACTTAAAGTTCCCAGCATTTCGTTGATACGCTTTGATGGCAAAAGCAGCTGCAGCTGCAACTTGCAACTGCGTCGCGTCACATTATTTTAATTATTTGTTTACGCAATGCAAACAAACTTTGTTTTCTTGCTCTTCTCTTTCTTCTCTTTCTTTGTTATTATCGTTATGCATATGGATAACATAAAATTTGTAATGAGTCGAAAATTCCTTGGAAAAAAAATGTCGAAAATATCCAAATGCCAAGGCAAGGCAACAATTGCTGCCTTCAATTAGTTGCTGCGAATTTGTCAAATTAAGCAGCTGGCGTTGACCCAATGAATCAGCTGTGTCAAAATAAATGCTTACAAAAAATCTGCAGGCAATTACCAAAGTGAGTGGAGAGAATAAGTGGGGGTGGGGGGCAGTCAGCCCAACCTCTTCAGTTGGACATTAAAATGAGCGTCAAGCAAAATTGTTGCGTTGATGCGGCGCCAACAAACCAAATGAAATTAAATATCACAACGAAACTGTAGAAGGCGAAGAATGTGCAGAGAGAGTGGAGAGGAAGTGTAGTAGTAAAGGAGAACTGAAGAAGTGGCATATATATATATATATATATGTATATATAGCAAAGCGACACATTGCGACATTGCGTGGAAAGCGTGGAAAGCGCTACTGAAGCGACACTGATTAAAAAATTGTTTGACAAGAAATCAGCGCAACGTTTGTCCTGCTGCCAGGACCTACAAGTGGCGAGTTGTGATGTTAATAGAAGGTAGCAGATACGCGGCACAGGCTGTTGTCTCCCTCTCTGTGTATATATACGTATATATATATGTATGTGTGAGTGGATATATGTATGTGTGCTGTATGAAGTGTTTCGCAGGCAAAAGAAAAAAAAAGAACTGAAGTGTCGCTGTTAATTCGGCGTAAATTTAATTGTCGGCTGCAATTAAATTGATTTTCACTCTGGTAACAGCCACTGCGGCTGCTGTTGCTGCTTGCTGCTGCTACTGTTACTGCTGCTATTGGTTTGCTGCTGCTGCAGCCAAAACATGGCGCCATATCATCTTTAATTTCCTTTTTCCATTTGACTTGCGGCTGAAAAGGTAATTTTTTTAATGCATTTTAACAATTTAAATTTAAGTTTGCTGCTGCTGTTGTTGCTGTTGCTATACACATATAAAAATTACAGTATAAACACGCTAAGGCGCACAGCACACAGTGGGCAGAGGCGAATGGAGAGCGCCTGCTGCATATATATAGGTGGGAAATACTAGAGAGTTAAGGCAATTGTCTGCTCCTATTAGAGCTGTGCATTAGCAGAGTTATCACTGTACTTATGACATAAAAAGAAGTTGCTATAAAATTGTATTAAAAACACATCAAATATTTATATTTTTGTCGTGTTTGTGTCATCGACAAATTCCTTAAGCAAAGCAACTTAAAACATATATAAACATGTATGTTTTATGTATAAATATATATACATATATATTTAGATTCAGATATATGTATATATATATATATATATATAGTTCAGGCAGCAGCCCTGTGTATATATATATATATTTTAGTATTTCAAACAAAAACTGGCACAAATTCAAAAATGATTTTTACGCAATTCTCAACTAAAAATAAAGCAAAGGCCCCTTTGGCTCTGAGTTACTTTTACTGCTGCTGCTGTTGCTGTTGTTACTATTGCTGCTGCTGTTGTTGCTAGTATTGCAGCAGCTATTGTCAGCGACATGAGTCAGTGGCAAAAGATTTGCTGTCAGCCAGCACTGAGCGCTGAGCACTGACCATTGGCCAGTTTAATTGAAAATAATAATAAACACGCGTGTAAATAATGCAGCATGCCTCTTGCAGCAGCAGCAAGAGTAACACAGCTTCAAGTTAAATGCAGCAAAAGTTGCAGCAGCAGCGTAGAATAAGAGGAGCTTTGTTCTAGTTTCTGTTGCTGTTAGTTGGTTGCTGTTAGCCTTGGATGGCCCCAAATTGTCGCTGCAATGACAGGGCTTGGGCCATGTTGCACAGCATGTGTTGCATGTTGCAGTAGCAGCTGTATGTACTTGTTGTTGTTGCTGTTGTTGTACTTGTTGTTGCGGCTGCCTGCTACGTTTGCAAAAATGTTTTGCTGCATGCCGTTGCCATATTTTACTTTTAAATGTGTTGCTGCTGCTGTTCCTGCTGTTGCTGTTGTTGCTGTTGTTGTTTGGTGTTGCTGCTGTTGTTGGATGGTTTTGCTTTTTTAATTTATTTGCTCATTTTCACTATTTCCACTGAGAAGTTGTCTTCGCAGCCGCCTCCAATCCGCCCAACCCGCTTGCACTTTGAAAATTGCGGTGCATTGTTTTCATTGCGGTTTATTTTGATGTACTTTCCACAGCAAAAGTGTACCACAAGTGCAGCATTTAGTTTGTGTATGAAGAGAGTAATACTAGAGATTGTAAATGTAAGTGATTTGTGCAGAGTATTGGGCAGTCGTTGTGACTATAATAACAGCTTTTTATGCAGTTGTTTTAACATTTGGTCAAAATTAAATTCGCATATATTTTTATAAATCATGGCCACATGTGGCAGCAGCAAGTTGCAAGTATATATAGATGCATATATATATATATATATATATATATGTTTGCGCATTGCCACAAAATATTTTGCCACACTTTACCTCCCTTGTGCATAGTTTTTTTTTATAATTTAAATCAAGTAATTTACGCGCTATTAGAGCAATCGCCAGGTCACTTTGCTGACTCTTTTTGAGCTCCCAAAAGCGCAGCAATTAACATAAAATACAATTTTAAACTATACACATATATATAGATATATATGTAGTATATGTAGTATATATATATAGTATATATAGTAATTGCGGTCTGTGTTGTTTGCAGTCGCCAAGTGACTGGCAATAATATGCAATTGAAATCATAAAAATATTTAAATATGCAATGCAATATTTACTTTTTTGTGTATACAAAATGCAATAAACTAAATAAATATATATATAAATATTAATGTATATACAAAATATATTAATAATTGCATATAGTTGCTATAAGAATTTAAGCGGTTTACTTGCAATTATGTTGCACAGTGCGTATACGTAATAAGCTTATAGAATTTGAAGTTCAGACTTACAGGCATTGCATTGCTAAGTAAGAGCTTGAAGAGCGGCAGAGAGTGAGAGAGAGAGGTGGGGGGGGGGGCATAACACTTGAACCAATTTGAAATTTAACAAGACATTAAATAATAAATGGTTTTACACTAAAATCTTTTCAACTCACAACTCAATGTGGGAGTCTACACAGCGGCTTAAAGCCGCCCACAGGACCCACAGCGGACAGCTCAAGCAACAGTTGAGCATTGGCTAAAGTAGAACACAGCAAGGAATAGAAGAAATTATGAAAAAAGAAAGAAAGAGAGAGTGAGGGAAGAGAAACAAAGAGGAAAAATAGTAAAAAGAGCCACGTAATGGCCGGCCAACAATGCCATCAACAAGAAAGGACAACAAAATGCTGACTGGAATATATATTTTTCGTATTTTATTATTAAATCACGTAGCAAGTGCAATACGGCGTCCAAAATGACAGCGAACGCATTTTAATTGAACGCAGAGGCGCTCCAAGAGCCATGACTTCACTTTACTTGCCTCAAGCAAGCCTCAACAACTGTACAACTGATAACAACTTGCTATGGTCGATGATGAGGCACAGTCACAATCGCTGGCACAGACTAGACTAAAGAGGCTTGCCTCCTAGCTTGCCTCCTGCCCAAGCAAGTCCTTGCTACCATATAACATTTAGTTGAGTTTTCCTTTTGTCTGCTGCTTGAGGCCGAATTGCTGGATGTTTTTTTTCTTCTGCTGCAAATGGCTTTGGCAACGAAGTTTTCTAATTGAAAATGGCGTCGCTGAATTTAATTTGAAAACTTTCACTGACAGGGGCTGCTGCCAACAAGCATACCGAAAAAAAAATACAAGCAATTTCTATGTGAAAGTCCTTGCAACTTGCTACTTCCCTGTGATTTCTATGAGTTTTAGCTTTAACTAAACAACTTTTTATTTAAATAAATAATGCATGGCAATAAAAATTAATGTAAATATGTACTTGAAAGTTTTTAAAAAACTATATATATACATATATATGCTATACATACAGGGTATGCCTTAGTTCATATGTTTCAGACGGAAAAGCTTGCAAGATTGCTGAAAAATCACAAAAAAATGTTGTTTAAAGCGACTTTTTGCCGGGCATTGGGTCAGTCATAAACAGCTTGGTCGAATCTCTTGCCAAATACTTATGAACACACACACACACACATACATACATATATAAATGTTTATGTATATTTTGTTTGTATTTTGCCTAATTGACTTGCCGCGGACATTTGTTGCTCCACTGCGTCGCATGAGTCTGCAAGTGGCGCCAACTTTTCGCTTTTGACACAGCAATTTGGGTAAATTTTTACGGATTTGAGTTTTGAAAATATGTTTTAAGTGTTTTTGGCTACTTGCCTGCCCTTAGTTTATACTACACACAAATACACATACATATATCTATATGTATTTAAATATATATTTAAAATGATTTTGCGAAATATTTTCATATAAACTTGCAACTTAATTTTAGACTTTGCTTTCAATTTGAGGCAAGTAACAGTGTATACACAGTAAAAGTTGTTAGCTTTGTTTGCTGGACAACATGAGGGCAACCGGAAATGCATACAAAAACCTACACAAACACTGCAAAACAGTGGGCACAGAGAGAGAGAGAGAGAGGGAGAAAGGGAGAGAGGCAAAAAATATGCCGGCATTTCTAATTATAAGTAAATATACATCATATACTTCTATATGCATATTAGCTGAGTGTATGTGTTAGTGTGTGTGTGTGTGTGTCTGTGTGTGAGTAAGCACTTTAAAAGTTTTTTGTACACACATGCACAAAACACACTCACACACACACAGGGAAAGAGATGCGAAGGGTACCCTATTAGGTAGTCCGTAAATGCATGTTAAAAGTGTGAGAAAGTACATTAGGGTCACCGACGACGTTTGACTACATCAGTGATGGGCGTGGCAAAAACTGCCACGCCTTAGTGTAGCCATCTAGCTTTTGGATGCTGTTTTATATACATACAGTTACTTGTTGTCGGCGTTGCCAACCACTTTCGCTCTCAACTTGCAGCATTTTGTGGCCATACCAAGTCGTTTCACATATATATATATATATTCCATGTGTGTGTATGTGTTTATGTCTGTGTGTATGTGTATTTGCCATAATGTACAATTTAAATGTAAACATTTTGCCCCAATGTGCCGCAGCGTGGC
Source organism: Zygothrica quintamaculata (assembly GCA_037044455.1). Classification (NCBI taxonomy): domain Eukaryota; kingdom Metazoa; phylum Arthropoda; class Insecta; order Diptera; family Drosophilidae; genus Zygothrica; species Zygothrica quintamaculata. The sequence goes on from JBAMBS010001208.1 coordinate 78,026, forward strand.
AAGTAAGTAAGTAAGAAAAAACTGTGTGTATCAGGACAAAAGCAGCTGAATTAAATATTTAAAAGGCAAAAGCAACTGCTGCAGCAACGTTGAGGCAGCTGTGAATAGAGAAACTCAAATATTTATCTTGGCAATTGCCTCTAATTTAGTTCAAAGTTGCTAGCGTTCTAAATAAACTTTTCATTAGCAACACACACACACACACAAACATACTTATATATATATAAATATATATGTATGTTTTATACAATACTCAAAAGGATAAGTCGTAATAATTTCATTTAATTAACTTTCTTTTATAGTTGTAATTGAGTTTTATGTACATTTGGCAAATGTTTCAATCAAACTTCAACCATATTTAAAAGCCACAAACTAGCAAATACACACACAACCACACATACATAACTATACATATAATTGTATAGTTAATATAATAGCTGTGTTGCTTTATCAGCTATCTACGGTATTTTCCATGTCATTTCGCTTCTTTTCTACTCATTAACATCGAATGCAAAGTCCTGCTGTCACCTTATCCTTAAGCAGCTGTCTGTTACTTACAGTTTAATAGATTTCATATTATAATAGCATGACTTTTTGTTTTATATGTATTAATATGTATACATATATATATATATTTATTTAAGGGTATTTATCTGTCGACATCAATTCAAGCTCATCCTTTCTTTTTTTTGTTTCTCATGCAACAAGCTGATTTACATAGAAGTCAAAACCACTGCCACAACCACAACAAACAGTAACCGCAGCACAGCCCATGTGGTGCAGCCTTCAAACATAAGAATAATTTTTCAATATATATATATATATATATAAATATATAAAGGGTATATAGAACTTGTATATACCAATTATATATACTCTGAAGACAAGGCAAGCAACTACTTCAAAATATTCGCACTGCAAATATTTATTTACTTTTTCAACAAAATTTAAACAAAATTATATCAAAATGTTACTCTCCTTTTTGTTCGGTTAATGTTGCTTAAATATATAATATATAAATTCTGATGCAGTATAAACTATTTTGAAAATTATTTTTAGCCTTTTTATACATTCAAAACCCAATTAAACTAAAGCAATTGTTTATTTTTGACTTGAAACTGCAGGCAGCATTGCGCTTGCTGTTTTCCCTCAAGTAGGAGTACATCACATATACTTTACATTATTTTATATCACTTAAAACTATGTTTATTTACAATTTTAATAGTATTAGTTATAGTGAGCAATTGCAAACCGTGCAATAAAACACTTGCATCAAATTGAAAGTGAAAATAAATTTGCTGCTATCGAAAGGTTGCCAAGTTTTTTTTTCTATATTTTTTCTATTTTATATTTCTATTTTTTTTTTCTCATTGTTTGCCATTTATTTGTTTAAGGTGTTGTTGTGCATGTTATAGATGTTGCTGTTATTTTTGTTATTTTTTTTTTATTATTGTTGTTGTTATTATGTTTACATTGCGTGCTACATTTGGCTCGCTGCCGTTGTGAAAAATAAAAGAGAAAAAACGAGAAAAGTTTATTTAGCGACACGTTTTGTTGATTTTCTATTATTGTATTTTTAACCCAAATCAAATGGGATTTTTTTCTTCTACTTTTTTTCTTTTCTGTTGTTATTTTTATTTATAAATATTTTTTTTTCCTAAAGTTCATTAAACTCTTTGCAAATTGTATTGAAATTAAATAAATGTAGATGGCTTAAAGTGTAGAAGGTATGAGCTTAAACTTTGCTCTCGGCTTTAATTCGGCTAATACTGCCATATTGCATTATTAATGCTTTGGTTTGGACCTTGGAAAGTGGTTTGTATACACATTGATGGGGCAGCTGTGTTCAGCTGTGTTGAGTGCTATACAAATGCTTGTTGCATATTATGTTTATTCTGTTTTATGCATGCAAAGTCGTACGCTGCGTATACGTAATTTCTGACGTAAAGCATAACAAATTTTGAAGACGATTGTCAGTCGCTATTATAACATATATCATAAGTATATTGAACAAAATTTAACTTCAGTTTAAGCTGCTAGTTGCTAAAGACATAAATTCATAGAAATTTTATTTTAAAGTCATAAAAGTTTATTGCCTTGGCTATAACAATTTTGTGTATAGTTTATTTATAAAGTTTGCCCCTATAATTCATCAGTTGTTGGAAATGTAATAACTGAAAACTTCACTTAACATTTCCCTTTTGCCATTGACTTAATTAGTATTAGAAAATATGCATTAACTCACAGTTTTCCCTCTCTCTTTCTCTCTCTCTGTCTCTCGCTTGACTCTTAATGCTTTATATCTCAACACATACGATAGATATTAATTGATCCATGTTGAGAGGCTGTCAAATGCGTCAATCTTTAAATAATGAACCCCTAAAGATCTGTTGCCTCAAGTAGTAAAAATTCCAATTGGAAGCTGCTGCTGCTGTTCGTCGCTTTGCTGCTGCTGTTGTTAGGTATTTTACAAGCGGCTAAAAATAGCCACAAATAATGCGTTGTGTCAAAACAAAACATCAAAAACGTATGGAGCACGTTATTTTAGGTGGTGTGTGATGGTGGGAGGGGGCGAGTGTGCAGGTAAAACTGAAGCGCTTAAGGGAGGGAAAAGCAATTGAGAGAAGTTCCAAGTGGTAGCTACTATTTTGGTTATATATAAGGAAGAGATGGCAGAGACATCAAAGTCATCTGCCCCATGGGCTTCCAATAAAAGAATTAAGCGAATACATAAATCATTAAAAATGGGCAGACGATTGCCGCAGGCAACTGTAAATGTGAATGTGAACTGTGCCACACGGCGCTTAAAAATAGATTTTTGTTTGTGTAGGTGGTGTGCCTTGCAGCATGCCACGTGCTGGACAAGATCAAAGCTATTTTGCTGCTATTTCATATAATTGAGCCATATTTTGCATTTAATTAATTAGGCATAGCATGTTGCAAATTTCTTATATGCAACAGGCTAAAGTTGCTGCCACCAAAACCGTGTGTGTGTGTGTGGGTGGCATTGTCAGTGTAGAGCCATTCATAAGGATTTGCAACTAGGTGTTTGGTGCTATATTTTTTTTGCTTAGCTTGCCACAAGGCAAAAGCGTTGACAAATTGCCACAGTCGCAGCAGAGAGAGAGAGAGAGAGAGTGTAGCGTCGGAAGCTGCGTCGCGTCGCGTCGCCATGTTTGCCATTTTGCTCAAGCTGTCAGCGCTGTACGCGCCGGAAAGTATGCAATTCAATATAACAAATGGCGTGCGGCTTTGTGGCTCTGCGGCGCTATGGCTCTGTGGCTCTTATGCTGTTTGCCTCTTCCCCTTTTTACTACCTCTTCAGCTGCTTTGCCTCCTTCTTTCTGCTTTTCCCAAAGTTTTTGCCTGGCTTGCGGCCAGGCTAGAGTACACGAAACAAGAATTTTCAATAATTTTCTAATACCTTTCTTGTATATATATGTGGCCGTTTGTGTATGTGTGTGTGGGTGTGGGTGTGTGTTGTTGCTGCATAAATTTGTGCATGAAAGCATGGCGAGTGCTCTGCTAATCCTTCGCTTGTGCAGGTAATGGCAATTGGCTCCTTCATCAATGCTGAATGAAGAACGTTAAACTTGCACTTAAAAATCGGCGATAGGACAAACATTTGAACATCAAAGTGCCAGGACGAAAATGAAGAGTGGAAAAAGTAGAAATGGAAAAAAATTGTGTTAAAAATTCATTTTAAAATTGTTTGCAATATAAATGCGTTGATTTTTGTTATTCCAACAACAGCTGCTGCTGCTGCTACTAACGTTATTTGAAACGCCTTAAAAACTCGTTAAAATTGTGAAAATTTTGTGTGAAAGAGAGAAAAATGTAATTTAAAACTTTAATTTAAGGAAGGCATAATAAAAGCTTTGCTTTAATTGTAGCTCGAACACAGACATACACACTATATAATACCCCTCTTTAGGAGGTGCATACATTGAACATGTTCAAAATAAAAGAAGCCATTCGAGCGGAAGCAATGGCAAAAATTTTACAGGTTGCCCTGTCGAATGAAATTACACAAAACACGAACCCAAAATTCGTGGTAAAGCAGCCTAGCATAAAGAGAAATATTTTGTCTTTATAGTATACAAGTGTATACATATATATTATTTTTCTACTTCTTCTGCTTCTTCTTTTTTCGATATAACAAAGTCAACAAACAACAACGACAACGACAACGACAACGACAACGACAACGACAACGACAAGGACAACGTTGATGTCGACAACCGGCAAACGGAAGAGTCGAACAGACAATGACAGGAGACGGGCTTTCCAAATGGGAAGTCTGTATTGTATTGTAGTATAGGGGGGAAAGTGTTCGGGGAAATGCTTTTCCTCCCTCTTATGGGTGTTGGCAGCGAATCGCGCGAATCGCTAGCGGAAGCATTGTGTTAAAATAACAAACAATCAGCTGAATCATGCAGGATGTGCAAATAAGAAATAAATATATTTTATCAACGTGCCAGCTTCCTACCTGACAACTTCAATTGCTTCCCCCACTCCAACCACTCTCCCCAACACCCACACACAATCATATATATATCTAGCTGTATACTAGTTTAACTCACAGCGCGTCAATTTTCATGCTTTTTGCTAATAAAAAGGAAAAACTTTTCTCTCTTTTCGCGCCTTTAGTACCCGCTCGCCTGGTATGGGCCGCACCCGGCAAGACTGTAGAGCTGCCATGCGATTTGACACCGCCAACGCCACAGGATTCAGTGAAATTGCTGCTTTGGTTCAAGGACACCACCGGCATACCATTGTACAGGTAAGTGCTGCGATTGAAAACACGGCAAATCAATTTCAAAGCCTGGTCAAAACTATTTAGTTGGGCCAAAAAAGAAAACCCAAAACAGAAAAAAAATAAAGATACGACTAAGCCAGACGCCAGCAGGTATTGCCGACAAGCGGAAATGTTACCCAAGTGGAACACAAACATATACACACAAGCATAGACACACACACGCACTCATACACAGAGCTTCACTCACACACTTGAATACTACACATCCTGGCGACAGCCATCCATCAAAACCGTGAAGTAATCGTCAACATCCTTTGCTGCCATCACACTTGGCGCATTTTCCACATATTTTTCATTTAGTTTTTTTTTCCTACTCGTTTTCCTTTTTTCTTGCTTTTTGTGTTGCTCTTTGTTGTTGCTATCGTTGTTGTTGTTGATGTGCGTTTTGGTTGTATCCCAACAACATTGCTTTTTGTGCGATGGCATTTTAGCGCAACAACCGTATAAAAAAAAGTGTGTATGATTATATGTGGGTGTTAGTGTGCATGTGTGTGTGTGTGTGCGTATATGTGCGTGTATGTGTGACAAGGATGCGCCCGTCCAGGCCGTCATAATCCACTTTGTTATAATAAATGTAAAGCACATCCGATTACAGTTGCCATCGCTAAAGTGTAGCAAATTTTCACGCACATACGCATCAGACACGCCCCCTTTTCTTATAGACTCTCCCACGCCTTATGGTATAAACTCGCAGCAGGTTTACTTTTATAAATTTCACTTGATAAATTTTCAATGTTCCACGCGCATTTCAACTGAATGTAGCAGCAACAGAAGCGGCAGCTTTGCGTGCCGCTAACAGTCAGAACAACTATTAAGTGGGATCTGTGTCAGGCGTGCAGGTAAACTGGCCACCAGTCGATAATCATAAACAACTGCAGCAGTTGAAATAGTAGCAACAGTAGTAACTGTGCTAACAAACCAAGTACAGTATTCCCCATGTTCGACATGAAATAAACAGAGTAATTTGCTAAAACAGCAACAAATTGCTGCAATTTGCGCAAAGCTGCCAAAGCTGCCAAAGTCGCAACGTGGCACGAAGACGAAGCAACAGTAACAGTAACCAAAACGCAACAAATATACATATGTATATATATATATATATATATATTCACATATATACACCTACACATACAAACGCACTCGTGCAAATCGAGCGTCATTTTTTATGGCCGTAAATTATGGGAACAGAAGGACAAACCTGAGCGTCAGGGTAAACTAATGGCCAAGAGATGCCTGCATATGTTTATTTATGATGTATAATAAGCGTTGTGCCTACATATATATACACACACGCACACAGACACAACGATAGCAAACCACGCCCACATAGTAAATTCACACTTTTCACACTTTACCAAATGTTATTTTATTCTATATTTTTTCTATGCCTTTGCAGTCTGGATTCGCGCGGTGGCAATGTAAAAGTGGCGCCACATGCGGCCATAGCTAGCGATCTGGGGCAACGTCTATTCTTCAGCATTGGTGATAATCCCAAGGATTCACGCTTACAGATAAAGGATGTTAAGCCCGACGATGGCGGCGTCTATCGTTGTCGCATAGATTTTTTCAACTCGCCCACGCGCAACTTTAGACATAATCTAACTTTAGTTGGTAAGTTTAAAACAAAATGGATAATCGCATGCTAAGCCAAAGCTAAACTACAGAGCTAAAGCTAATGTTAAACTGCTTTTTGAATTTTGCAGTACCACCCGAAGAGCCACGCATCTTTGATGCACAAGGCAAAGAAATCTCCCAGATGGCAGGACCTTTCCGTGAGGGTTATGAGCTTTTCCTTTGCTGTCAAGTGCGGGGCGGTAAGTGTAATATCCCTATAAGCTATGCCTGACAACTGTGCCTTATCATATACATAAAGCACTACCATAAAGTATGGCCAACAATCTCCAACCCATTCCGTCCTGTCAACTAGTTGTCAACGCACCACATTATTTACCTTCAGCAACATGTGCAAGGGCAATCCTGTCAATTCCTGTGGCAAGCCCATATTGTGGCTGCCAGCCCGCATATTGTGATAGTTGAATGGTCTTAATTGACGCTATAGATACACATACACATGCACATATACATATATTTATATATATATAAATCTGTTTTATTGCAGGTCGTCCACCGCCCAAAGTAACCTGGTGGAATGATGGTAACGAGCTCATTGGCACTAGTCACAGTTCAGTGGAGGAGGGTGCCACTGTAATGGTGAATCAGTTGCTTATTGGTACCACAACGCGAGATTATTATGGAGCACGCATTGAGTGCCGTGCACAAGGCACTCGACTTCTGGAACCTGTCACCAAGGATGTCACTGTCCAGGTGCACTGTAAGTCTCAACTTAATACCCCAAAAAGGAATTGATGTTAAGCAAAACACTCTATATGGTACTCTCCCTCTTTCTCTCTCTGTTTTTTAACTAACCATTATAGTGAAACCTATTCGTGTCAAGATCATAACACCCAATGATCTGTTGACAGCCGGACATCCTACGGACATACGCTGTGAGTCGTGGGGCTCGTATCCGGCGGCCAGAATCACCTGGCTGCTTGATGGTGTGCCCATACACAATCCGGAGCTGCAAGGGCCCAATGACAAGGAGGTAAGTGCCATGGCCCAGAGAGTACTTCATTCTCTACTATATCAAATTGCGCAAAATTGTCAAACATATTCTTTTGGCTAGAAGGGAGTAGGGGGCAATAAAATAGGAACTTTGCTGTGTCGTCCCAAGGCAAAAAGCAACTTTTTGTTGGCAAATTTGCTTTTTACGTTTGACATTTGATAGCTGTAAACGTATATATATATATATATATATATATGTATATAGAGTGACAGACTCTCAAAGAGACCTACAACTTTGAGCAACTGTGCGACGCTTAATAACCTCTGAAGTGCAACTACTACTACAACAACAACAACAACAACAATGTTGTCCATTGGGTGACCCTAAAAGGCGACATGAGCTGGGCAAAAGTTTTGCTGCAGCCGCAGAGCCAAAAGCTGCAGACAAGTTGACTTCAAGTGGCCGTCCGCCTGGCTGGCTCCCTACAGCTATTTGCTTCCCTCCTCATCCCCCACCCCTCCCCAACACTTACACTTACACATCCACATCCATATCCTTGGTCATTTCCATTTCCTCTATACTACAACCACATTCCCCGGTTCTTCTTTGATGAAGTGCACTGCCGAAAACTTTGAAGCAAGCTATACAAATTTGCACTCGACATGGAGTCCCTCCATTCACTCTCCACTGTCCACAGTCTAGTGTCCACTGTAGACCACAAAGAATTGGGCAGACTTTGCCACGACTAATGTGCGAATTTTTATTTGAATTTATGTTGAAATAGCCGGGCTATTTGTTAAGAGTACGGCGTAATTTTTTGCACCATTCTCGTATTTATCAGCTACAGTTCGCATGCAACCAAATTCGCTTACAAACACAATTGTTGGTCAAGTGGCAACACTGGTAAAACAGGCTAACAACAAAAGACTATCACAGCTTTCGTCTGCCATTAGTTTTTGTTGTTGTTTTTGGTCTGTTCCTCTTTTGGCCTTCTAATTATGCCATGTAAATGGATAGGGCCCCAGCTCTTAGTAACTGCTGCCACTGTAAAGCTCAAGCAGATACTCATGTTGTTGCACGAGCACGTGAACGTTTTGGGTTGCCTAAAGCCAAACATCGACTAACGTTAGAGAACTCGTGCATAACCGATTGCTGCAAAAGCTTAGGGTTTAGGCAATAGAAGCAAAAAAGGTTGGATTGGGGAGTTAGGGGTGAGTTGAGTAATGCAGCAACTGCTCATTATACACATGGCTTTGCTGTACGTTCGATTGTTGCCAAAACGTTGATGTGGCAAGCATTCTGATAGCCCAGTTAGTTGTTTGCTGGTGCTGGCCGTAACTTAATACTACTATCAACCGTCTACTCCAGCTCTGCGTGTCTACTGTTGGATGGATGTCACTGGCAAGAGAATTGAATGGGTATGAGCGGCATTAACTAAAAATGCGTCTCATTATTTTGCCAGTTCGTGCAACAATGCCACTCAGCTTTGATAAAATACACTACACATCAAGTGAGGCATTTAGGTTTTCACAAGCTAAATGTTAACCCAAACAATATATATGCATTAACTTATTATGCTCTTTAACCACTTGCAGGTTACCAATATAACCACAAACATTCTAACATTGAAAGTTACCTCGGAGAACGACAATGCGGAGCTGACATGTCGTGCAACAAATCCATGGTTCTCCGGCGGCGCTATTGAGGATAAGCGCATTATACGTGTGGCATGTAAGTACACATATACATATATAATACACATATTTACAGTCGCACACACACACACGCGCATTTATTTATTTATTGCAATCTTATGACATTTTCCTTGCTAGGTGAACTGTTGAATGAACTCTCTCTATACTTTCAATTATGTCAACAATGTGAGGCAGACATATACACACACACATACTTTGAAGTCCTGTATAAGAGACTTATGTGTATCCTTTTCACTGCTTTGGCATTGTGAGTGTGTGTTTGTGTGTGTGTGTGTCTGCATTGCTAAAAGCACTTTTCACCGAGGCAAGTCCAATTAGAAGCGTATTAGGGCCAAAGCAACATAATTTGATTTAAGAAGCAAAGCTCACAGCCCTCGTAGCCCATTGAGTACTCCAAGTGAGAGAGAGAGTCTCATCCACCTGTTGGTAGCAGCAACTCGCTAAGCTGCTTATAAAATGCAGTCATGTTGTCATCATCAACATCATCATCATCATCCTTATACTTCTCATCATCATCTAGAACATGGGCATTGCATTGCCTTCGACTTGCCTTGATTAAATTTTCACTGTTATGTTTCCTGTGCTTATTTTTCGCGTTGCCTTCATATTATTTGCGACATTCGCTTCCGGCTTCCGTTTCGTATTACTCCTACTAGTGCCTAATATATACTCCCAACTGCCAGAAGAAGCGCAACAAGAGGCACAACGACAAATTGAATTACCTGCAACCAGCAGCGCCTGCACACAGCCTCAACGTTGACTTATGAACTCTTGCTGCGAACCTTAGACTTCATTTTCAATCTTAATTCTGTGCGGCATTTTTAATAATTTACCATAAACGTCAGCAATTTTTACCATCTTGCGCCCATCAACGCCATAGTTTCCTGCACCCACAAGATGGCGGCCAGCGGACATGCCGCACTGGCGCCAGTCTCGTTCGCGTATTAGATTTTTACAACCGTAACTAATAGACCCATTTGGCTTATGGCCAAGAGGCCGCTGTTGCTACAATTCAGCCTAAGAACTGTGCAGCCAAGTGGCACGAAAAGAAACAGAGAGACACCCATACCATGTTGTGCGTGTATAACCAACTGACCAAAAGAGGCAGCAGTAGCTGTAGCAGCAGCAGCTTGAGTTAACTATATTACCGGCCGGCTCACCTTATGAGCCATTTGCGTTTATTATTTTGACTTTTATCCGGCTTTTTGTAGCGCTCATTAGATTTGACGCCCGTACTTATCCAATGCTTTCTTTATTTATATATATATTCTTTTTATTATTCTATTTTCCAACAGATCCACCCAGCGTTTCAGTGCATTTGGCCAACGAGGATCCCAGCCGTATGGTTACACGTGCCGAGGGCCAAAACGTCACGTTCAAGTGCCGTGCTGATGCCAGGCCTCCGGTCACAAGCTATTCCTGGTTCAAGAACGTAAGTCTAACACAGATTCTATGCTATGCTCTAGTTATATCTATAGGGAAAATATCTGCCGTTTTCCTCTGCTCGCTGACCAATCAACAACTGCTGACGCCTAGTGAAGAGCAGATACTTTTGGCAATTTTTATTATCAATTGTAAAGCTGCTTTTGCCTATGGCACTTCTTGCCGTTGGCTTTCAACATTCTTCGGGCAACACTTAAGCAGACACTTTGCGGTTTAATTTAATTTACCGAAATTGCTTGCAGCACCAAAAATTTTCAAGACTGCGGCCAGCTCACACCCACAATAAGTAGGCATAAGGTATGTGGCCTATTGGGTTACCAAGTGGTCACCAGGCGTAGCTATGTGCTACGCATACTTGATTCATCCTCATCATCTCTCTCTCTCTCTCTCTCTCTCTCCCTCGGTCTCTCGAATATACACTCAGATCCAATTCCAAAGTATACTCTCCTATACATAATTGCTTCATGATGCCTTTTGATTAAAGCCATTTCAAATTACAAATTATTCAAGCATTAATCATGCGACAAATAAGTTAAGCATTGGCTTAATGTGACCACAGAAACAAACAGACAAACAACAGAATCTCACACTCTCACATAGTTTACTCCTGACTCTGACTCTGTCTTTGTCCAGGCTCTAGCTTTAGCTTAGGCTTTGGCTTTGGGTCTGGCTCTGGTTCTGGGTCTGGATACAAGTTTCATTCATAATCGTATTGTGCATAAGTAAGAGCCACAAGGCTTACACATTGTTTGGCTTCATAGCATTGTATTATATTATTGTGATTGTGATTGTTATTAAACGTTTAGGTTTTGACATCCTTTGACAGTTTTGTAGACATGGACACAGGATACCAAACATGGTCACATCATCATTTTTCATAGCAAAAAGCATAAAATCATATTTCTTCTCTCATATTATTGTACTACTATTATTCAGCTCTTACGGGGCGCCATTTAACAAATTATCCCAAGCCATTGTGGCATAAATAAAAAAAAGAAAATTTTCAATATATACATACTATATAGTATATACAAAGTCGTATAAGGTATTTTTGGGTTTTCGCCTTAAGGGTAACCCTCCCAAATTCCTCCGCTGCCTACTGACACAAACAAAAAGCTGAAATCGGCAAATATTATGAAAAACGATGCGCCAAATGTGCACAAAAGTTAGAAAGGGCAGCAAAGACTAAGAAAACTTTTTCTTCACTTCTTCAAATGTCAATTCGACCTAGATATTCTTTTTCTATAAGAAATTGTTCTTATTCCTTTTTTTCTATCTTTCAATGAATATCCTTAAACCCGCTGAAAGTATATAAAAAGGTTATATTAAAGTTATGCAGACACAAATGTGTCGAACTCACAAAATAATAAGTGCTACAAATAGTTCAACTTATATATATATATATATAGACTATCATTTTTCTGAACTATGACTACAAACTTATTGTTTATGCTACAGCATTAAATTAGCTTTTGCTTGTAATCTGAGCAGTCTTTAGTTAAGGGCATTTAACAGTCGAGTACAGTCATTTGTAGGACTTTGTGCTTATACAACTTAAAAGTTTTAGTTATGAAATTAAATTTAAAATATTATTTATATATTTTTTTATAATTCTACCGACTGTTGGCAGTTATCTTTTGACTACGTAACATTGGTATTAAAAGCATTAAAACCGCAATTAGCTCTGCCTGTTGATGATGCTGTTGATATTTAACTGCATTGTTTTTAATATATTTTGCAAATTAACGTTCAGATTACAAAAAAAAAAATGTATATTGATTTTTTAACAAGTCAAAAATAACATTTATAATACCCGACTATAATTATTACCTAACTAAAATAATTGATAGAGTTGACATATTGAAAAACCTAACTTTAAACGCTTATCCCTTCATCAAAAGCTCGCAGGGAGTCAGCAATTTAAAGGGAGAGAAAGAGAACTTATTGAATACTCAGCTTTAAGTGAATATAAATTTTGTTTTATTTTAGTTTAATATTATATAAATTATGAAGATTCATTTTCTGATCATTTGATTATATAATTTTTATTCATTTTTAAAGCATTTCACATATAACTTAAGCATAAAAATAAATGCGCTTTAAATGAATTTAATTAATTCGAAATTTTGACAGCTGCATAATGTACGCTCAATGCATTTGGATGTCAAAAATTATGCAAAATTAATACGGAAATATTTTACATAGAGCAAAAGTTAGCTGGTAATGATGTTAATTGAGCAGCCATTGTATTGAAAATTATTGTTTCATAGTTCAATTTGTTGTGGTGGTTGGTGTATGAGAGGAGGGGAATACACAGATTGGGAGACACCCAGAAAATGAGTACAATAGAGCTGAATTATGCTGATAGCAAAAATCTAATGGAATTATATACGATATTCAATCGAATCCATGAAATTTTTACCACTTTGTGGTCGTTTTGGATACACACACACACACACACACACTCATCACATCAGCCATACAAGTGGCAAATAGTACTTAATCGTATTGAATTTCAAACTAGTCTGTTGACTCTTTTATGGCCAGGCAGTTGATGGCAGCTGAGCTGGTAGCTACTACTATTTCAAAAATTTAAATCAAATGCATTTCCATTATCTGTATTTGATTTAAGTGTTTATTAAATACCATGCACTAAAAAAACAAACGATATTATGCCATACTTTAGTTTAAATATTGAAAATAGAATTTTTAATGAATTTATACAATTTTTTACTCAGTGTGCAGTTATTTAAAAAATTTGTAAAATTACTGAAAAATTTTCGTTTATTTTATATTTTATGCTGATAAATCAGAGCATTAAAAAAAATTCAAATTTCCAACGACTGTATGCAATTTACTTGAAAAGAAAACATTTTTCTGTTTGTGCCCAAAAAAGAAAGAAAACGAAATCGATTATATAAACTTTAATCAAATCCTTGATGGAAACCATTTTGGCTCTTATCGTTGCATATCCTTTTTGTAACATTATTCGTACTACTATATGTTATGTTATGTTTTGCAGGGCATGCGTATGTCTGGTGAGAGCACGGAAATCATGCACTTGACACAGCTGGAACGGGAGAGTGCGGGTGCCTACGCGTGCGGTGCCACAAATACAGAGGGAGAGACGCGCAGCTCTAGCCTTACTCTAAAAGTGCAGTGTAAGTAAGCAGCTTTATTGCTGGAAGGCGCAATATAGTTCGGAGTGTATGGAAACTAGTGTATATACTGTATATAGTATATATGGTTGTATGAGAGGAGCGGCTTTTCAGCAATATGATGAAATAACATGGCGGAACGGAAACGGAAGTTACAAAATAAAATCAACTAGCAGCTCGTGCGCATAGCAACAGAAAAAATTAAAGTTACCAACTTTTACAGCGGATGAGGAAATTGCTTAGAAATGATGCATAGCTTACACACATACTTTCGTTCTCTCTCTCTCTCTCTTTTACTCTTTATATTTATATTTGTGTTTGTGTCCTGTTTACAATTGTAAAATTGTTGCTGCCGCCAATCTAAATAACCGCCATTGATTTACACACAAAACTTTTGCCTATAAATTTAACTCTCACAATTTTCGCTCAAACAACTTTTTCATAAACCTCACGCGCTACCTTTAGGGACCAACAGTAACAGCAACAGCAGCAGCAACAACAGTTGGTGTTAGTAATTTTTCATGATTTGATTAATGTTTATTGTATATAGAAACGATTGAACTGTATAAATCTTACAATATATCAAGTCTTTTCATTGAAAGCCAACTGTACTTCAACTGTAGCATAAGTGGACCTTGTCCAAGTTTTTTTAACATTCTTTGCTTACCTTTTTTTTAAGGATTTAAGCCGCTTAGCAATGTAAGGTCTTTTTATGCATACTATATTGACAATAGTAGTAGTATTATTTTCTATATATATATATATATATTTATATGTGCGTGTTGGCATCATAGAGCGGAAATTTCTTAGAAAATCTGATTTATATTTTCAATGCTGAAAAGTCGAAAATGTGTTCTCTTAGCTCTGTGACAGTTTAAGTAGTTTATATTTGAAGTTATGAAAGTTTTAAGTTACAAGTTGGCTGACGACCATAACTAACTGCATTTAGTTGTGGGTAACTTTCATTTAACTTATACGCTTGCCAAAGCAACAAGTATAGCAGACACACACATACACACACAGTTACATATATAGTGTGTATGCTTTGAAGTATATTACAACGCTGAAATGCAGTTGAGTTTGTGATAACAAAGCTTGAAATACTTATCAGACTTGGCGTGACTTACATTTTAAAGGCGGCTTTCAGCGCCAAACTCTCTGTAAATATACTACATATGCACACATATATATATATATACTTAAGTATCTATGTATATCAGTATGTGTGTGTAAAGAAATGTGTACACTGTGCAGATAGACTGAGTTCGCCTTGGGCTTGAGCGCTACTTCCGCATATCTTTCGTTCGCTTTATAGTCAAGTGAAAGTAAGCTCAACAACATATTTCTTCAATACCTGCTACAGATATATATACATATATATACTTACGCTTTTAAGCCTTAATAGAGAACTGTTGCTGCCGTTATATAGAAGCATTCAGAAACGGAAACATGTTAATTACTATGCTCAAGGCAATGTAGCCGACTCGACTTCCTTTTGGAGGATTAAGCTCCTTTTTGCATATATATTCTGGAGCTGGAGCTGATGCTGTTACTGTGCTAGGCTCTGGGGACATATAGAATGTATGTTTACTTCTAAAAGTATGCGTAAAATGTATCTAGTAACTGTATGAAAATGTGTTGTATGAATGCTGCAAAAGCAACCTTAAAAACGAAACTTCTTGTGGCTTAAAATTTGTTGTTAGAATTTTTCTTTTTTCTTTCCTTTTTTCCATTTTCATTTTCGTTTTCATTTTCATTTTATATTTCTTTTATTTGTTGTTGTTTCATTTTCTTTTTTGACATGTCCCCTGTTGATTTATTTTACAGTTTCACCGCGTTGTAAGCCAGGCACAGAGCAAACATCCATTGGAGCCATCAACATGCATTCAATTCAAGTGAAATGCGAGGTGGATGCTGATCCTCCTGAGTCCGTAAGATTCAGCTGGACCTACAACAATACTCGTAATGTCTCTCCGGTAAGTGTTATGTTAGTCAAAAGCTACAACTCAACTGTAATTATACGTACAAACGTGTTATGCAACAGTGTTGCACAGTTGGTGTCAAACTAAGGCAAAAATTATTGATTTACTTGCAAGTTGAAGGTGCAAGTTGAAAGTTACAATTGAAATTGAAGTTGAAGTTGCTACAGCTATTAGCAGAACTTCTGTTAAATACTTGAGGGCTGACTGGGATTTGGTTAGGATTTGGTTTGGATTAAGCTTGGATTTTCATCTTAGATTTTCACAATTGCAACAATTGCAACCTGACGAACAAAAGCCAAACGGGAATCAGACACAGCAACTTTTGTACGTGACTGAATTAAAATTTAATCAAAATGTATAAATTGTGCATTGGATAACAGTTGCATTTTTGCAGTTGCACTTGTAGTTGCAATACTAGAAACAGCTGCCTCAGTCTCTGCCACACAGCTTGTTAGACAATTTTTCATTTGAAATTCAAACCGTTTAGATGCAAGTGAAACATACTCTTAACTTGGCCCAAAAGCAAAAGACACATACATATATGATGATACTCATGATTATGCTATGGATTGAGACAGCTGTGCACAATAAATAAAGTAATTCATTTACCGCAAAAGTTATTTGAAAATCTGCAAGAAAATTCTCTAAGAGCAGCAGGGACTAAATTTAACCAAATTCAAACAAAAATCAACCAAAATCAGCTTGAGTCGTTACATATAATCCAACTGTGTTTGCATTGCAATAAAAACCTATTTGCCTTAAAATATTTATGCTTGGGTTGGTCTGACTGTTGCCAGGCTTCAATGATTCTTGCCTACGTTCGCACAATGATTCTAATCCTTTGCTTTTCATACAAATATACTTATATATATATATATATATATATATATATATATATATACGTATACTTATCTATATCCATTCTTACTTGCAGGTGCTCAACTCAAGGATACAATCGAATGGACTGACCAGCACTGTGACGTATTTACCGCAAACCGACTCCGAGTTAATAACACTCGCCTGCTGGGCCAGCAATGCGGTGGGCAGACAAACGGCGCCATGTCTGGTGCACATACTGCCAGCAAGTAAGTACACACACTTATATATATAGAATATATATATGTAGTAGCAAGGAAGCCCAATTCATGACTGCAAGGACTCTCTGACTGAAGATGCCGACATTGTGCGCAATTTAAACAAGACGCTCAGTACGTTAGTGTTGGTTTTGGTCTCAATGTCGATGTCGATGTCGATGTCTGTCTTAGTCTATCCGTTATGCACACCTAAGGATCTACTTACATAATTGGTTAGTGTATGATTGTAGTGTGTGTGTGTGCTGCAGTTAGTCCTACGCCAAAATGTTAGCAAATAATCATCAGTACGCGGTCTACCTTTAGCTCTATCATTATAATGTGCAAGGCCAAATTTGGTCGTTATTAATGCAAACTGTGGGCGTGTCGTTGCCACGCCTTTATTTACACAAAGTGGCGAAAATTTGCCCCAAATTCAAATGCAAATGTTGCCAATGCTAACTTGGAATTATCTTGCAACTTAAGCTATTATGACTTTCCTATAACAGTCGCTCTGCTTCTCTCTCATTGTAGATGCACCTGAGGCGCCCAAAGCTTGCGAGTTGCGCAACGATACCGTCCTGGAGGTAGTCTGTGTGGCCGGCAGCGATGGTGGACTCTCACAATATTTCATGCTTGAGGTGGTTGGCGGGGATTTGCTCTATGCCACCGATGCAGGTTCAGGCCGTAACCAGGGGCAAGGACTCGCGCTGGGTGAAACCATTGGCCAGGCTGAGAATGAAATATCCACGCTCAATGATCAGGTGAGTCTCAATTAAGTTCAAACAAAATTTTACTTGATATGCAGATGACAGAGAGCTTAATAGTCTGATTAAATTAAAAATTATACACACACAAGCACACACATACAGACACAGAGCAAGCACAGAGCCTAGAGATATCCATATGGTCAATTAGTGTGCTCATCCTTACTGACTTTTCTGCTTGAATTATTAACGAATATGATTTTGAGCGGCAGAGTTAAGTTTATAGGGTTGAAAAGGGAGCGGCAGCATCTCGGGTCGACTCAAGCGTAAAAAGGACAACGTAATTAATGCTATAAGTTTCCATTGGAAGTCCTAGCATTTAACCAACTGACTGCTCGATGGGCAGCGAACGTTGGAGGATGAACATTGGATGGTGGACAGTGGACAGTGGACAGTGGACGGCGGACGATGAACGACTTCATCCATAAGCCAACGTGGCAAACACATGCTGAGTTATTAAATTATCTCTGTCACTCGTAAAAGAGAATATCATATGAAAATTTCATTTCATTTCGTTTGGTTGCTTTCGGTAACATGGCTATAAGAGAAAAGTGGTAGGTGGTAGATGGTCGAAGGGTGATGAGCGATGGGCAATGGTAGATTTGTTGGGGTATATATATAAGTTGGTTGGTTTGTTGATGAAGCGCTGCCCGGGTGAGTTTATTAGCAAAGTAACCAAGCGCAAAGCAAAGCAAAGACAGGGAGAGAAACAACGACAACGACAAGAACAGCAACAGGGACAGCGACAACGACACCGACAAAGATATACATAGGGATATAGCTAGTGATAGAGATAGAAACATACAAAGAGAGAGAGAGAGAGAGGGAGAGAGATGGCAGAGGATGACGAACAGGACATGGACTCTGACCAATGTTGGACGTCTGCAGCTTTAAAGTTTCACGCTAGATAAAAATGGCATACAGCCGGAGGCATAGGATGTGGGTGTATGGGTGGTAGGGGTTGAGCATGTGCCTGAACATGGGCTATCAAGAGCGAGGAGCAACAGCCACATTGACAGCAACTTGGTCGCACAGTATAATGGAGGGGGTGGCAGAAGCGCCGCAAGGACAACATAAATTACTTACGCTTACTTGAGTGGGAATTTGTGCGTAACCAACGAAGCTCACTCGATTGTGTCCCATTACGGCAAACGGATATTCAGTTTAAAATTTCAGCCAGTGTCCTGGTCAGAATAATGTAGCGTACCTACTAACCCCACCCACAGCCCTTCCATCCTCCTCTATACCCATACCCCTCACAGAACAGAGCTCAACGCAATCTGAACACATTTTTAGGCATGAATAATTATTTATGTGTTGTGTTCTGTTCTTTTCTATTCTGTTGTGTTACAGCTGTGTCTATGTGTGTGTGTGTGTGTGTTTGTGTGTGTGTGTGTCTGTGTGTGCTAAAAGTTAGGGCCCAAAAGTTGGCAACAAATAAACATAGCATACTTTAGAGCGCGTGCACTCCCAAGCCATAGCCATATGGCCATCATATTATTAGACATGTGTATGTACATGTGTATATGGGACTGTCAACTCGTTATCTTATAACAACTACACACGGATCACAATATGCTTAACATATATGCTTGTAAATGTATTTGTTTGTGTTTTTTCTTCATTTTATTTTCTACATATTTATGTGTATATATATATATATATATTTTCGTGTTTTTCAGGCTACATCTGCACCAATCTTTCGCATGCAGGAGAACAGTCCACAATTTCGTTTGAATAATTTAGAGCCGGGACGTGAATATCAATTTTTAGTTTACGCAGTAAACGCCAAGGGACGCAGTGAGCCTCCGGTGGTGATTGAACGTGTGCGCGTGGCTGCACAACTGGGACCATATGGTGAGTACCCAATGTTACCAAGTGGCCAACCGGCCAACCGGCCAACCGGTCAAGTGGCCACTGGCATTGGTACCAAAACAAATGCCTCTATAACGTATCTTGCTCCCATTTTTTTTTTTGGTTGTGGTACATAAAGTGTGTCAAAATATATATACGCCAAATGCCAAGCAAAATTTGCCTCTTGCAAGTTCAGAGAGAGTTGCTGAGAGTTGTGAGTTGGTTTTTTGGGTCACTTCTTTTCGTCCTTTTCCTTTTCTACTTTTCCTTCTTTTCCTACTTTGGGCTAGTTCAATAAAGTTGCCTGAGTTGGGTGCTGGTTACTGGTTGCTGGCTGCTGGATGCTATTAACTGTTAGCTAGTAGTAGCTGGCAAAGCATAGACGTAGCTGTCTAATTCAACGCTTCACTGCATTTTCAAATCAACGCAAGTTCAAGAAAATCGCCTTCAATCAACTGCCGCGAAAGTAACTGCACAGCAGCCTACAGCAGGAGCCTCATGTCCTTACTGAGAAGACTCACTGACTGACTCACTGACTGGCTGACTGACTGAACTGGCGGCAGGTTTGCCTTTGGGGCCGCCCTTTTCTAATCCACTGACTGAGTTATGCAGCGATGCGTAAAGCATTTCAGCATTTTCCATCAATGCCTCTAAGAGCGGCACGCATATTACGTATACGCATGGGCGTGCCGCTACAGCCGCTTCATTTTGGCCATGCTTAACGACATAACGACAACTGTGTCGTGTATGTTTCTCTGCTTTTTTTTTCTCTTCTTCTTCTTATATGTGTGTGTTTGGTGTATATGTGTTTGTGTATGTCATTGGCAGTGCCTTTCTTTATTTCATATCATTGAAAGCGAGAGAGGGCAAAACGAAATTGCTTCAATTTTCGTTTTGCTTAACGGGGCGCCGTAGACACTTTGCTTTTATTGTTCGTTTCACATTCACATTCACATTCGCATTCGCATTCTCATTCAGCCACACACACACACGCACTTGTATGCTGGCAACAACAACAGCTGTAATAACAACAATAACAGCAACAACAACAACAACAACAACAACAATGTTGTCATTATTTTCATGCTGATTTTTATTTTTATCTGCATTTCCATTACCATTTCCATTTTCATTTTCGTTTTCATTTACACCGGCTGCGGTTACCGAGCTTCACACACCCAACACACACACACACAGCATATTCTGTTTGGACCATTTTCATTTGCCTTAACATTACAATGTTCCAGTTGACCATAAATCACACATATTACCCGATTTAATGCACCTAATTGTATTTGATACGCAAAATGTTCAATTAAATTGTGCCTCTTACACTCTGAACCCTGAGGTCACTTTCAGCCTATATCCCATCAATTTAGTAAGTTTTCTCTGTCTTTCTGTGTTTGGGTAAGTGTTGTGCGGGCGCATTAAGTGACCCTTATATAACATGAGAACAATAACTGTGATTACCAACACAGAGGCACACACACACACACCCAATTGCAAAGGCAAACACACACAAAAAAAAAGATTGTGAAAAGAGTGAAGATTCCTTTAAGGCTCCTACGATGTGAGCTTAATTTATGTGAAATTTTAACGCCTACGCATTTTCTATTATTTACACGTTGCTTGGGATTTCAAAGTACACACATATATATATATATATATATGTGTGGCATTGTGTGCAGTAATAAATTTTATAAGACGGAGCCAACATGGAATAACAATATTTGAGTGTAGATAACAGCAGAAAATCCTTCCATTGCTTGACGCTGATTTTTGCTACTGATTTAAATCAGTTAACACCACACGAAAGCACAAGCCAAAAAATAATAAAAATAATGAAAATAGAAGACTAAGAAGAAGAAGCAAAAGCAAATTCTTAAGTAAATCTGCCATACGAAAGCAAATCAGTTAGCCAAAAGCTGAAGCTAAGCAACTGGTTAAAAAGTATGTGGCAAAAACAACAGAGATGAGTGCTATGGCATACATATTGAAAAGAAAAATTGGCAAACCCCAAAAGCAACAACAACAACAATAAGAACAAGAGCAACAACAACCTTAACAACAAAAATTAAATTGAGCCGCAGGTGTAGGCAATTTCCACTTAAATGCTTGCTTTAAAAGAACCTGCCAAGAGGCACCAGAGAGCGGGCTGAGACGACGAGGGGATTTAGAGGGAACAGAGCAGGCACTTGGCAGTGTTTCAACTGGGAGCACACAAATGGAGCGGAAATGCTGCATAGTAGCTAAAGTGTAGAGGTTATATGTTGAGTGGGGTGTTATGTGGGTGGCTGGGTGATTGTCAGACATAAACGAATGTATCACATAAATCTTGCCTGGGGGATCATCTTACAAAGAGTTTTGCTGTTGCAATTTCCGCTTGCTCATCTTGCTGAAAATCTAATAAATAAAAAATATACAAAAAAAAAATACAAAAACAAAAAGAGAGAGAGTATAATGCCGCTCGCATGTTGCTGGTAATGGACAAAGCTTTTGCAATTTCAGGCAATAAACAACTTGATTACATTGCCTTTGGCAGTGTCCAACAATTAAAGCTCAACCCAAGTCAAGTTCGCACTCACACAATCAGACCATTTACCAACTCTTGCCAAACTCTGACCAATTTGGCTAATTTCAATTTTCAACATATGATTTTTTGGTTAAAATAAGTCCTTATAACGTTTACATACGCCAAATGCCATATGCAAAGGACAACAACAGGAGAGATGCTATCAGAGGGCGTACACCAAGCAAACAGTTAAAGCAATCAGTTAAGCCAGAGACGAGACGTGAGCCAGTGAACTCTTGCGAAGACCCAAAAGTGAAACAGTAAAACAAAACAAATAAATAAAATGGCAATGAAATACAACAAAAAAAGTAAACAGGGAATAGGGAAAGGAGAAAAACAGCGCAGGAAAATGAGAAAAACAAAATATAAATAAAGTCGAGCAGCAGCTTTCACAATATCAAACTAATTTCGAGCAAATAACAAATCATTGTGTACCCCAAACTATCCATTCAATGGCTAACATGTGACCGCTTCTCCTATATACATATATATATATATATATATATATAAACGTGTGTTCTTTTTTTTTTTGTTACAGATGAATCTATATTGTCGGAGGATCCAACGCCCGCGGAAACCACGCACCATGTAGGCGGTAGCGTTGGTGGCAGCAGCAGCAGCACTGGTAGCGTTGGAACCGGCGCCAGCATTGGCAATGGACCAGAGAAGCAATCGACACTGCTGATACTCGCTTCAGTTGTGGCGATAGGCGCCGTCATAGTGACGTCAATTATAGTAGCTGGCGTTGTTGTAGTCTGTCGGCATCGGCCACGACCACCTGAGCCGCAGGAGGTGCGCAAGAGCATGCGGTAAGTAGTAGTAGTTAAGCCGAAATTACCCTGTAAACATTACTTCAATATGATTTGTATTGTGTCAGTCAGTCAATGCAGCAAACACGAGGTATCCAATGATCGTGCCGCCTTGAGCTATTTGCTCTTTTGTTGTTTGCTGTTATTGTTTTGAGTTGAGTTCAGTTGAGTTAGGCGTATATAAAACTAATAATGAAATTGTTTGCACTGTGTGTGTGTGTGTGTATGTGTGTGTGTGTGCAGAAATAATTACGGCATTATTTATGTTCCGCACGTGTGCAGCAGCACAAGCAACAGCAGCAGTAAGGAGCAACTACTGTAGGAACAACACGGAGTAATATAGAAGTATTGCATACTTTTGTGCGCTCGCTGTTTATGCTTGTTACAGAAAATGTAATTAAAAGCAAAAAAGAAATGAGAAATGAGTGTATAATCAATTGCCAACTTACTTACTTAGTTGGTAGCTAGTTGTCTTTAAAGTCTTGCGCCAAATCAATGGCCAACCACAAATGGTGTCAGGTTCATTAAGCATTTTAGCCAAAAGCGGCCGAATCGATTAGCCCCCCAAGGTAGTCAGGTTAACTGAAAGGCAGGCTAAACGAAGAGCACGCAGCTGCCCACTAAATTATGCTTAGACTGTAATTAAATTAATTAAACCTGCACCTGACTGCGACCTACAAAAGAGCAAAGAAAAGAATCAAAATAAATGCCATTACCTCTCACTCTTTCTCTCTTTTGCTCTCTTTCGCACTTTCTTTCTTGTTGTGTGTGTGTGTGTGTTTCCTGCAGCGGAAACGGATGGCGCTTGTCCGCTAACGCCACACCGCTGAATGAGTTCCATTTAAGATAAGAAATCAGCGTTTACTCCGAAAGGGTCGCAGCACCAAAGAGTAGATAATTAAGCAGCTGCTTAACTTGCTTGCCGTGTCCTTTCTTCTCACCTACCCACCTCACACCCCTTCAGCATCACATTCATTACCCTACCTGGACTCTGTCAACTGTCAGCTGTGTGCTGTGGCTGCCACAGCGTTGCTTGCTAATGAAAGACAAACTTTTAGTCACTCTGCTATATACTATGCAATCCTGCCTATATATAAGTGTGTGAGAGAGAGAGAGAGAGAGAGAGAGAGCGAACAAGTAGCATATTGCGGCTACTACTTAAACGTGTATTAGAAGTCTGATTATTGACACACGCGCTTGTAGCAAATTTCGTTTCCGCATTCAGAGCACTTGCCACCAAAACTGTGGCACATCAAAGCAAAGCCCAACAAATATTAATTAAATCGCGCTACAAAATACAATTTCAAAAATAGCAGCAGCCTCTTTCTCACTCTCTTTCTTCTCACTGTTCTACTCGCTTTTCTCATACTTCATAAAACACATCAAAGTGAGCCACATGCGGGTCATTAAATGGTCACTCCACATTGCAGGAGATCCCCCCCAAAAACAAGCTATCCAATGTCAGGCAATCCGCATTATGTCAGAAATATATATATATATATATATATTATATATAAATATATATATATGTACATATAAAGTTGTATAAATGTAAATAATTGCAATCAGTGGCAACTTTTTGGAAGAAGCTCAAAAAGCAAATTTAATTATTAAGTCAAATATTATTATTAATATATATATTAATAAATTTTGTTTAGGAGAAGCTATTGCATTATAAATTCTAATGACTAATAAAGCCCCTCCCCCTTAAATTTTGTCCAGCAGACGCCACTGTATAGCACAGACAGCTAATGACTGTCAGTTGTCCTTATGTGCGTTCTATCTGTGAGAGAGATTTGTCAATGGGTTGCCATGTGCCTCAATGCATAAATTTTAATGATTTGTCTCTTTGCTGGCAAAAGTATTAGTGCAAATATTTAACGCACACACACCCGCACACACTCGTACACACACAGGTATGTGGCAAGTTTTTTGACTGATAAGAGCGTATATGGTTTAATTAGCATACGCAGCAGGCCAAAAGATAAAGCCCCAAAACGGATTAAAAATTGTCTGTACAGATATATCATATATATACATATATATGTGTGTGTGTATATATCATGTAGATATAGCGGGAGCGAGTTAATGTTACCTATATTATGTATACGCCATGTGCAACGGGAGTAATAAATAGAAATATTCCCTTGCTGCTGGCGGCGTCTAGTTTGAAGTAGCTTTAAAAGTTGCAACAGTTGCTCCCAAGCGATTGGCTAATGTTGTTGCTGTTGTTGTTAATGTTGGTAATGTTGTTGTTTATGTTGGAGTTTGACTTGTGACCGAGCAGCCGCTGAGGTCGCTTAGCTGGCTGTGTTTCACTTTTTAACAAATTTGTCGCTATGCAAAAAAAAAAAAAAATGACAAAAAAAAAAGTGGACATTGTCCTGGGAACTATTAGTAAGTTTGTGGGTGTATCAAACTGTGTGTATGTGTGTGTGTGTTAGCATGTGAAAACTTTTAATAGATTTGTGAGACTTGTTTTTACTTTTCTTTTGCTTTCTCTGTTCTCCCACAGGCCGGCACGCAACGATGTACCCTCCATGTACATTGAAGAGGATGAGCTAAACGAACTGGAGGAGGGCGGCGGCGGGCGAGCTGCTGAGATACGTGCACGTGTGACACCTGCCACGGCACACCTTTGCGGCGGTGGTGGCTTGAATGCTGCTGTTGGTCCAAATGGTAACAATAGCGCTGGCATTGTGGGCGTGGCCGGACCACATCATTACATCTCCGAGAGCTTCATACAATATGCGCAGCCCAGTCTAAATGGTACTATTCCAAAATCTATACTCAATAAACTTTAGATTATAATAGTAGTAGTAGTAATAGTAGTATATAGACTAGACAAGTATTGCATCTACTATATATATATAGTATATATCTATATATACATATACATATTTATATTTATTTTATAATTAGTTGCTTTGCATAGAAATTGTTTGCTTTTTACCTCTTGAGTTCGAGTACGCACTTAATTATAATTTATATACTATATTAATTGATTGATTGATTGATTGATTGATTGATTGCATTGATTTGAACAAAAACATACTTTATTACTGTAAATACCATTTAGTTGTTAACAATATACATTTCCTATATATATATAAAACTTTATACAAACTGTACATAAATTTAGTTTAATTTCTGTTTTGAAATTGAAGCCCACAAATTATGCATAAAGAAATTCGAAATAAATAAAATAAAATATGCACACAATAACAACAATATATACACAGATAATATAATTTATAAATTTCGTATTTAATTATTATTTATTTTAAATTATTTAATTTTACTATATATATCAGACCAGTGCATGATTTACTTTATAGAACTTGATACTATATGGGTTGCAGGCGAGTCTTTAGCCCGTTTGCATTGTGTTTGACATTTGAAATTGTTTTGACATAATGTATATATAGTACATACTCACAATACATTACACTAAACACATTTACACACATATTCACATACATATATATATATACATATACATCAATATATTCATATTTTATACACATATTCAGTTGACCAATGGCAGCATTTATTGCTTTTGCTGTTGTCTGCTACAAGCACTTACCATACACACACACATTTACATTATATACACACATGCATATACATATTTATATATATATATATAAATTGAAAAACTAATTGACCCTTATTTCATTTGCAAAGTACTCGTAGCTCATGTGTTGCCATTCTCTAATTAGCTTTCAAACGAAACGAGTTGTTCATTTAAATTGATTTAGTTTTAGTTGTCTGCCAATGCATTAGGACAGCACTTCAACTACACACATACATACACCCATACAAATAAATCTGTATATATATATATATATTTCTATATATATACAGCTTAGCTCACCTACTTTCCCCTTAGTTGACTTGGACAATCGACAGTATATTTAGTACTAGATTTGCTCTCAAATTGCCCCACTACTCTCTCTCTCTCTCTTTCTCTCTCATACTACCTTAGTCTTCCCTACTCTTCTTTATTACGCTCTACTATTTCACTCTCTCTCCTTCTCTACCTCTCTTTCTCTTTGTCGCTTCCCTGTATCTAAGTTGGTGGTTCCTCTTATACTAAATTCTAAACTTGAGGTTGTAAATACCTTGCCTTATATTAAGAGCTAGATCTGTAGTGCCCACACACACACACACACACTTATACATACACACACACAGTTACTACTATTGTAAAGTTGTGGCCCAAAACTGTACTAACGTTGTATCTATATATATATTCTAATACTGTTACACACATTAACCCAACCATGCAACCAACCTTGCAACCAACTTATCCACCAGGCGATGTGCTGCTACCTTTACTTGTTACCACCAGTGAAGCAACAACCAGCCGCTACCAGCCGTTACGAGCTGCTGCAACAGCTCCACACACTGCCACAATGTCGGACGTGGTCGTGGCTATGCGCCATCCAGCAGCTGCCAAGCTATGTGCAATTGCTGGCGATGCAGCTGCCTGGCCGCCTAAATGTATGCAAACTGAATTTTATATAACAAAATCTGTGCACAAATGCTATAAGACAACCAGCCAAAAAAGAAAGCAAAAACAATAACAACTGAAACTATAACTACAACTCAAACTACAACTAAAACTAAAACCAAAACTACAACTAAAACTAATACTTAAAACTAAAACTACAGTTACAGTTACAGCTATGAACTACAGCTGCAACTTGGCATTGCTTTGCATCAAGTCTAAAGAGAGAAAGTGTAGAGTGAATAAACTTTAATTTTCTCTTTTAAAAACTGTTGCTAAGTTGCCAAAAATTTGCTTGATTTCACTTTATGATAGAGCGTGTATAATTTTCCTGTATATATCCTAATATTAGTGTAGACAAAGGCAAAAGCTGAGCTCCGTCTTTTTGCCACTTGCTGCAAGTCTTCTCAAATGAATTGCCTCTACTGCTAAATTGATTGCAGTTACTCACAGCCAGCTATAGAATAGAGTATTTGAAAGGGTATCTACTAGTCGTTTTACGGTCTTTAGTTATACACTAACTTGTTGAACTTTGACTTCAGCTGTTTGTTGCCTGTTGTATGTTGCCTGTTGTGTGTTGCTTGTTGTGTATTGCATTTGCTCTTTGGCTCAGCAAATTGCACAACAAAGCCACAAATTTATTTTAATTTTTGGGGCATTTTGGCTAATTGTTGATAGGATTTCTGTAACCAAAGCTAACCATAATTGCACTACACTATACTATATATGTGACATAGTAGCTGTGTGTGTGTGTGTGTGTATGTGTAGTAAATGAAAATCCTTTACTTTGAGTAGTAAAATGTTGTATAAGTGCAGCTTAGGCGTTCTTTAACAATTTTTGTAATAATAATGGAAAGTTTATCAAACAATTAAAAGCAGTTTTCCATATGACAGAGAAATATTAGGAAAATCAAATTATATACGAGCATATAGTAAAGACTTAAAGTGCATTTATATATATATATCTGAACATATATATATTTATATTTTTGCAAATTTGATCACAGTTCTATGACAGACAAAGTGCACTGCAAATGACAATAATAGGAATAACAATGACATCAACAGGGACAGCAAAAACAACAATGAGAACAACAACAATACACATAAGTGACAGGACAATGCTGTATGTTAAATATTGTATTTAAAAAGGACAATTTCTGCAAGCAAGCAGCATGTCCTGTATATCCCATGTATGTGTGTTGCTGCTGCTCATGCACAAAACGATAGAGCAAAGTATAAGGTCCTCATAGTATGTTGCAGCAACTATTGATATTTCAGCTGCAACTTCACATTGTCTACAATTCTTTGTTTGTGTGTGTTTGCCCCTTTGGACACAACAGTTATATGCAAATACTACTGCCACACGCACGCACACACACACACAATGCAGACACATGGAACACGCTTCGAGGCTACAACAATTTTTGTGTTTGTTTTTTGAAGCTGTTTTTAGACTCTTTTTATTTTTTGCAGTTGCAAAATTTTCATAAATTTCAATTCTAAATATTGCATAAAAGCACTTTAACTCAAAAATCAAAATAAAACATAAACACACACAAACACATACACAGAATAAAATATAATTTAATGTGCACATGTGGCGTATACTTAATATTGTTTTATATGGCGAAAGAGAGGGAGAGTCCTTTGCCTTGCCGCTTGTCCAACACGCAATAAGTCACAAATTAGTTACATTTGATTTTGTCAGCGATTTAATTTGCTCTTCGTATATCTTAATTTATGTATGTTTCTTCTCTACCACTTCCCCTTCTCCCCCCCCCCCCCCATGGCCATTCGCATCGCCTAACAACTTTTAATTTATGTGCGCCGCAGGCAACGAGGCAGCGACACGACTTGTCGTCTCTTACATTTGACTGTCAAGCGTATGTTGCGTTTACTTTCCAAAAGCTCTTATACACTTGTACAACAACCAACACACACACACACACAAGCTCACATACATATATATATATATATATATATTATATGTATACGTAAGGTCCATAAGCCCCAGGCAGTAACAAGTAGCAAAAGTCAAACTATACAGCGGGCGCTCTGCCTTCAAACTTGTGAGTCTTTCGCCAAAGACCAGCAGCGTATATGAGCATATGAAAGGCTATGACACACTTTAAATACCCTTAACCAAAAAGGTAAAAAAAATATCTTAGATATTCAAGAATTTGCACAACTTTTAACTAGCAGAAACGGAAAACTCTTAAAGTGCTTAGAGTAAATGAAGAAAGTGCGCTTCAAATACTTCTGAGACTTGCACTCTTTTTAGCCAATTTATACTCTCATAATATCTTATTAAAAAACAGTTAACAAATTAATTCAAATTTGGCATTTACTGCTACAAAAGTTTGAGTGTTTTCTTTAAATGCAGCAAATGTCATTGCGCATTTCACTCTCAATCTGACTTAATTTAGCAGTAACTTTAAGCAGAATTTTGCCTAAAGCCACTTCAGTGACTTTATGCTACACTAATAAGTTCAGTCAAGCTTCAGTCTGTCTATCTATATATAAAGACAGTAATATTGAGTCTAGTCTAAGTGCGCCACGCCCTGCTGCAAGCTGCAACAGCTACTGCTCTTGGCCCTGTTTCTGGCTTACTGCCTGCAGCCCATCTAACACGCAGCTAGTATGCGTTTGCGTGTGTGTGTGTGTTAGTGTTGTCATTAGCCAACGTTTTTTTTAATTGCATAGAGTCTCTAAAGTCACCTCCTACCACCTTCCTCACTCGTCGCTATTCATAGGTGCGCTTTGAACTAGTTAGAAGAGTTAAGCGTATGCCAGTAAATTTCTCATGCGTTTGACTTTTTCAGCTTTGACTGTGCCTTTATGTTTGTGTGTGTGTGTGTTGTATGTGTGTGCTGTGTATGTCTCTGTATGTGTGTGTTTGTGTTTATGTTTGTAAGTGTTTACTTTTTTGCTTATGCCTTTTTTCTTGTGCACATTTGTTTCATTTCATGCTGCACCATTCATTTTGCTCGACTGTTTGTCCTTTTTGTTGCTCTTCGTTGTTGTTGTGTGTTGTTTGGTGTTCGTTGTTGTTGTTGTTGTTGTTGTTGTTTGTCTTGTTGCTTGTTTTATTTGTCTGCAAGCGTGAAGAATCGCGACGCCAACTGGGTAACATTTGTGTAGATGTCCTTGCCGATGTTGCTGCCACTTTTTGCGCCATCTGCCGCATGTTTGTGTTTGTGCTAGTTGGTTTCTTCTGCACTTCGTATGGCACTCGTCTAATTAGACAAAGCAAAGACTGGGCTGAGAGACTGAGAGAGATTGGGAAACATACAAAAAAATTGGCAACATTTGTGGATATATGCTTTAAGGCGCCTTAAAGTATGCTATAATATATTGTAGCTGCTTTATAAGCTTAACGCGTACTCGCAACGACTTTGATGTTTGTGGCCAAGCCACACGAAGTGCCACAAAATTTTGCTCTGGCAACATTGTTGATGCGGCCTATGACTGCCACACACACGCACACACTCACACCCACATACATATATATATATATATATATATAGAGCTACTAGAATTGTGTTACTCTGTGGCTCTTCAATGTCAACGCTCATTCATTTGCCGGCAAAAACTTCTGCCGCCTCTTGCCTTATTTTGCCTTTGACCCCCCATGGAGTAGGAAGGCGGAGGTGCGGGGAGAGTTTGAGGGTTGACTGGCAACATTTTTGCGACATTTGACATTTTTAATGCTGCCAGGCATGGCGTGAAAGTGCGAGTATACGTTCCACACACACACACACACACACACGCATACAAAGTATGTTTAACATATACACACATAGATAGAATTGATACACAGACGACGTTGCTTTAGTTTGTGCGTCTTTATGACTCAAAGACGCCACACAAATGTGACATAAAAGGCGATAATAATAAAATATAACACAGGACGAACGACGTAAGGACGAACCTCAAATAACAAACTGCAAAATCGTAAACAACAAGCAAGCAAAATGCCAACAGGCAACCCTAGATGGCGCTTTAGTTTCAATTGACCTGCGAACAAACTTTCAAACTAACTTCAACTTTAGCTCAATAAAAACAATGAATTTCGGACATAAATGCGACTGAAATGTGCGATAAAAATTATGAAATTTTTCGGTATTATTTTATGTCTGCGTCTGCTGCTGGGCGTGGCAGACACATTAGGCAGGGAGTGGTGGGGGGAGGTTTGTCTAAATATATATATATATATATATATATATATATGTATAGCTGGGGTAATGGAGTTTGAGTGTTTGCTTTGGGGATTGTATGTTAATATTTATATAATGTTGTTGTTGTTGTTTGTTGTTTATGTTTTTGTTGTTGTTGTGGTTTTTGTTTGCTTGTTGGTTGTTGCTCTTATCAGCGCACAGTTAGTCACGCTTTTTTGGATATTTAATAGCTAATAGCTACAATTTCTATTCTGTTTTTCTGCTTTTTTTTCTTCTTTCTTTCACATTTTTTTTCATTCATTTTTTTTCTGCGTGTATTTTATTTGCTGCCAAAAAAAAAAATACAATATAAATTTATATATGATGTCATTTTGCAAGTGTTGTGAGAGAAGTGAAACAACAAACAACA
The DNA here is from genome assembly GCA_037044455.1 of Zygothrica quintamaculata. Lineage (NCBI taxonomy): Eukaryota > Metazoa > Arthropoda > Insecta > Diptera > Drosophilidae > Zygothrica > Zygothrica quintamaculata. The sequence continues at coordinate 109,884 of JBAMBS010001208.1, forward strand.
GTTATACCTATGCCTATATAGATATATATGTGTGTATATAAATATTGAATTGAATGAATTGAAACAAGTCAAAACTAATCGGTTAACACAATTTTTGTACTTTTGTTTTCTTTCCCGCACACACACACACACGCACATAACTCACTTACAAACAAACATATTAATATACTAACATATACATACATAAACACACACACACACACACATACACAAATACATACATATGCCCGACATATTTTGCTGTTGATTTTGTTTTATGCCAACCAACCAAAGTGTATATTGCAGACCCGGATCTGATATTACCACGCGGCGAATTGGAATTTACGACTCTGGATCCAACGCTGAAGTAATTGTATAAAGTAATAATATCTACTCCCTAGCCACCCCGCCCTCACCCCCTCGTCACCAACACAACTGCGATGCACTATATAAAATCCTTTGGTGCGTCTCTCTTTTAGCCAAGGCAATAGGCATCATAATTCATGGGCATTTCATTTTATATAGCTGTAAATTTTTAGCATAAATTTAAATATACATATATTATAGATATATATATATATATATGTATATTAATGTCTAAGGTAAAATATATATAAATATAAATACTTGTATGTTACATGCAAAGGCAAAAACATCCTTTTTCTGTAATTGTCCTGCAAAATGCAAATTTGCAATAAATAAAATGAAAAATTGAATTAAATTTAATATAGAAAGAAAGATAAAGATAAAAACAAACGACTCACTTGGTCGACTATCCAAATACACTGCAATGTTGTAACTGAAATCAAAAATTGTAAATATATAATACACTCATACACACACACACACACACACACACACACACACTGACATATATAGAAGAACAACTGATATAAAAAGAATTTGTATATAAATAACGGGCAAACATTAATCAAACTGCATTTAAATGTTAAATACTTATTGTAATTAATGTTTAACTAATTAATTAAGCTATTAAGTTAGTTGTTAGTATTAAAAACTTTTAGTTAATAGTAAGTTTCTATGTGTGTGTTTGTATTTCAAGTATTCAGCGTGTAATTAGACTCAAAGAGCAAAGCAAAGCGAAAAAAAAAAAAAAAACAAAGGAAAAATATAAATATATACTAACTAAATCAAAAGTCAACAAATCAACTAAACAAACTAAGCATTAAAAACTAAGTATTGTACTAAAAGAAAAACATAATTATCTTTATGCCAAGCTGTCGTTATACAGTGCGTATGAGCAATGTTTGTTTCTCCCTTAGATTTCAAGGCATATTTCGTGTACTTATTGCTACAAAGTTGCCTTTTAATGTGCAGCTAACTAATGTTGCCGATGTTGCAAATGTAATTTCAATTTTAGTTACTTGTATTAGGGCAGCAGTTAACGCAAGTAATTGTTTAAGCAGTTTGAACTTTTTTTTTTGGAAATTTTTCAATTGAATTTCTAGAATTTGCATAATTTTTAGGCATTTCTCTGCTGGCTGGACAAACGAGACAAATTGCTGGCCACGCCCACTGGCTGTTAGCTGGTATTGAAAGCTGTTCTATAAAATGACAAACAACAACAGCAACAATTACAACTAAGAGCTAGAAGTATTTTGTATGGAATTCATGAATATTCTATTACCATAACAAAAGGCAGGCAGGCTGGCCAAAAAGTAAGCGCAAACTTTGAGTGCATAATGAATAAATGTTAAATAAATTTTGCAAATGAAAAGCCCAAGTCGAAAAAAAGAAACACAAATTTAACTGTATTTACAAACAGCAACAACAACATACTACATCAGATAAATAGAAGCAACTACACAATAATACAAATTAATTCAATGTATGTAAATGTTATAAATATAACTAAAGTAACCCGAAATAAAATCAAATAAAATCAAAAAAAAATAAAATAAATTACATGAAATTCAATATTTAATAATATTCATATGAATGTGAATGTGAATGTCAAAAGAAAAAAAAACCGAATAAAAGTGTCAGCCTATAGTTAAATATACATTGCGTATGCGTAACCAAAATAACTATGTTAAATTATAGTGTCGAGACAAGGGAAGGCAGAGCGGCTGCAGAGAGGGGGCGAGAGAGAGAGGAGTTCGAACTATATGCTTAAAGCATGCATATTAGCTCTAACTGTCTGTCTCTTTTACTCTGTGCTGACCTGTCTCTATCTCTCTCTCTTTGTCTGTCTAAATCTCTCTGAACAAATTACAAAACGTAAACTGATTGTTTTTAAGGCAAATTTAGATTTATAATTATAATAATAATAATAATAATAATAATAAAATAATATAATAATAAAAGGAAATAAAATTTAAATTAAATGGTAAATATATATTTTAAAATTAAGCCGAAACTACTGAGTGTGTTAATAACATTAATGAATACTTAATAAAATAAACTGAATTCATGGAAAAAAAAATGCAAAAAATATTCAAAACAAAAAACAAACTTTTACTGCAAATCAATTTCAATTTACAGCCATTTAGTGCAACATCAAGCCAACTTTTTAGACTTGCTGACCAACTTTTTATCCAAGGGTTAAAACAGAAATTAATGCCATTCGAATACCGTAAATATCGAAGTCAATGGCCCTGCTAAGATGCCTGCAGTTATACGCTTTAGCTGCACTTCTGATTACCCAACGAGTGCCGTAATCGAAACAACGGAAAGGCGGTCAGCTAACTCGGCCTTCATTAATTTACACGGCGCCAACACCAAACAGCGGTTGCCATTTGCCATTTGCCTTTAGCCATTTGCCCCTTCACCCGTTTCCCGTTTCCCCTTTACCCTTAAGCCCATTGCAAGTTGGCAGTTGGCAGTTGAATGGGGCTGCAAGTTGGCTTACATTTGAGATTAAAACACTTGGCAGCTTCATGGAGTCAATGAAATTTGATGCAAACTCTTTGCAAAAGTTTTTTTTAACTGCAGTTTATACAATTTAATACCAGTTTGCTAAATTGCATAGCACAATTTTCAAATGAAACTTTCAAAACTTGGCCAACTCAATAGGTTATACGAGAGCATCAATTATAATGCCAGTAATTTCCTTAACTAAGTAGCAATCGCTCTTTATAGCTGTAATTTTACTCAATACAAAGTTGATAAGCTTCAGAAAATATAAATTAAAAATTTAATAGAGCGTACAATATTATATTTTTCATTTTCCTATTACCTATTTCCAACTAGTTAGTTCTTAATTAAATATTTATATTTAATATACTTACGCCTATAACTAATTTAAAGCAGCAACTTTAAATTCAATAACAAAAGCAGGCTGCTATAACACACCGTCGTAGGCATAACATGCCGCGCAAAGCTACCTGCTGTCAAACGTGTTGACATGCCTATTGTGACGGCTGCAGCGCTGCCCACAACTACAGCTGCAAAAATGCCTATCGCTACGACTGCAGCGCTGCCCAGCTCGAACTTTTCAGCGCTTCTTAAGGCGATGGCTGCAGCGATGCCCGTACACAAGCAAGCACATGCATGGAACATAACACAGATGTAGAGATAAGCGCTCTCGTATAAAGCCTATACCTAAGCGTCTTCACTCTCACAGAAATAATTTAATGTGTCGGACATGTTTGATTTGAGAGCGTCGCAAAATGCGCTCATAAAAACAGAAGTGCAAATAACTTTTTGCTTTTGCTTGATCTCTTTATTAAAATGTGTTATATATTCACATTATTTAAATAAATATTATATTATTAAATATATAATAATTAAATATATAATAAAAATTTAAATATTATATTAAATGTATTTTAATTTAGTTTCATAGTTTCAAATTATAGTTACTTTTGCAGTTTTACTTTTTAGCTGACAACCTCAAAGAGAAGAGAACAATTTTAATGTACAATTTACCATTTAAACGAAGTTATTTGGTTGCTTTTGAACTAAAAGAGATTTATTTTAAACTCAGTTTCTTAGTTCTGTACTTGAAATCTTTTGCAATTGCAAAGCTTTACATTTCATTTTTATCCTTAGGTATTCTTGGAATGAGAAGAAAGCAAAACTAAAGCCGTATAAGTCCACAGATTTGCGCTCAAGTGCGTAAATCGAAATAGGGATGTACACCAGTATATATATATATATATATATAAGTGTGGTATGTATGGGGTATGTAGTTAGTGGTAAACCTTTGACCAGTTACTGTTGTGCCTTTATGTGACAGCCGATGCTTAACGTTAATATTAACGTTAACGTTAACGTTAAAGTTAAGGCTCACAAGCAAATTAGACATTGGCTGGCTGACCAAATCTTTTGGCATACACAATACACAAAGGCATACTTAGTTGGGACATAAGTGCTGAAATATTAATACTACAACTAAAATGCTGAAAAGCCAAGCAATGACCAACCAGAGACCATAAATGCCAGCTTTGAATTCAATTAGCCCCAAACCAAAAAGAGCAGAGTACTAAAAGTCATAACAGCATTGATGCACTGCAGCAATTATTGACTTCTCTTGTTGACAAGGCCGCCAAAGGAGTTGTACAAGTTAGTGACTCCATGAACCACTCACAAGACACCGTTTGGCATTCATGCCGGTCATAACAATCACAATCACCATCAGCATCAGCATCAGCATCAGCATCAGCATCAGCATCACCATCACATCAATGGCCACTCTCGCTGGCAATGCAACTTGAAGCAATTCTGTACGGGACGAAACTTAAATTTGACAAGCCGCAAAATGTTGTTCAGGCAGGCGGGAAACTGCGGGCAGCGAGCGGCCTGTACAAATGCCGAGCAATGCCATAAAAGTATGTTCTTTTTTGTTGAACTGCTCGTCAGACAATGTCGTCGGGCATGCTCATCGTTGTGCTGTGCTCAACCAGCTGCTCAAATAAGCACATCGCCGCCTGCTAAGGGAGCAATCAGCTCAGGCGACGACAACTCTGCGCGAATCTATGCCAAGGACAACATGTGCACAATTGGTTTGGCGGTCGCATATTGTTGTGTGCATACGCATATAACCTATATATAAATATATATGTATATTTGTATATGTATATGTATTAGTGTGTATTTGTAATCAAAACATGCTTCAATTTAGACATTTTCAACGTTTATTTGGAACAGCTTTTAACTTAAATCTACAAATAAACTCTTTAAAACTTGCAGTTATACTATTTACTTTTCATCAAATTTTCATTTTCATTTTCCATCAAAAAGTATATTATAATAAAGCAAACTTTTCTTTTCTTTAAGTATACTATATGTAAATTTTTAATTTTTATATTATTTATGCGTTTCTTTATTTGTTTTTTTCTGCTCTCTTCTCTATTTTTTGCCTTATACAATTTGCAAATCTGTACTTTTTTATGCTGAATGCAATTATTCTGCATTTACAATGCACTCAACGCAAAGTGAATGCAGCTGCAGGTTTCACCGTCAGATACACAAAACTCGTATGTACTGCCAGGATATAACTATACCCTATATATATATATATATAGTATATAACATATCAATTTGTATATATGAATGTAATATTAATATTTATATAAATAATAACTAAGAACAACTTTTGTAAGCCAGCATTAACTATAAATATACATATATAGATATGGATATATATATATATATATATATATATTTATATGTATAAAGTTAAGCTTTGGGATTGGACTGTTGAAGTCTGTTATCAATGTACCTTAAATGGAATATACTCGTAGCTCTCAGGCAAAATGCTGGTAAGAGCACAAAAAGTGTACACGAAAACAAACAGCTTGAATAGGGCGCCCAAGCAGACAAGTAAATAAAATTGCAAATAAAGTAAAAATTGTTGAAATGCCAAAGAAATGCACGGTACATATTTTACATTTATTCATTCGTCGTTGCTGCTGCTGCTGTTGTTGTTCTTGGTGCTGCTGCTGCTGTTGCTTTTAGGCAAGGACAAAAGCAATGCAAGGCGGTATGAGGTGACGTTGTTTGGTAGCTGCCGCCTCGTTCGTCCTGGTAAGCCGAGCGTTAATAACAACGCTTATCTGTGGCATTAGCAGCGTATACAGCAATAGCAACAGCAACAGCAGCAGCAGCAGCAGCAGTGACAAGGAAAGAGAAAGCAGAAAAGTAGAAAAAAAGGAGAACAAAACAAAACGAAAATGATAATGAAAAACTGAAATAAAAGCGCAACAACAGCGTCAACAGACAAACAGCCGAATAGCAAACAAAACAGAATAAAGCTGAACGAAAGAGAAAAAAAGAAAAAGCAAAAAATGTGGAAGAAAAAAAACAGTAGGAAGCGTGAAGAGAAGATACGAAATGAGCAGCAGCAGTCGTAGACTAAAGCAGAGACGAAAATGAACAACTGTACAACTGCCGAGGGGGATTGTTTGTAGCGGGTGCGTGCAGGGGGGGCTGGGCTACATAAGTAATTCAAGCTGCTGCTGCTGCTGCTGCTGTTGCTGCTGATGCTGACGCTGCTGGCGTGACAACTTCAACTGACAGCCGCAGCGCAGTGCCATCATCCATTATCAGCAGTTGGCCATCTTAAAGTGCAGCAAAGCAGCAGCAAAAAAAGGAAAAAGAAAATCTACACAGGAAGCGCACAGGACACACTACAAAAAAAAAATAAACGAAAAACACAAAAAAAAACGTAATGCTGGGAAAAAAAAATGGAAATCAAAAGCAGTAGCAAAAAAAAACGCACAAAACAATAGCCCCAAATACAAGAACAAAAGCAACAACGAGTTGGACAGCGGGCGGTCGCATAAAAAGCGAAGCGAGATGTGTACAAAATGTCGCATTGTTTTAATGCATTTGGCGCAACGGCGACGACGATGACGACGACGACGACGTCGACGCGGAGGACGACACACACTGCGTATGGGTAATGTTGCACCAAACCACAAAAGCCAACGCCCGCGGCAGTGACTCTGTCACATTACACATACGCCGGGTACTACTTGCTTTTTGTATCGCTTGCAGCGTTTGATTGTTGTTGTTGTTGTTGTTGTTGATTTTGCTTATGCGACTCCATGTTGGAAAACTGCCCCGGAGTATCCTTAACTGTGAACGTCACATAGTAACGTTTATTGCTGTTCAACTTATCCGCTGGCAGTGAAATTAGTTGTTTACTCTTTCCGTGTGACAGCTCCAGTGCAACTTTGTGGCTGCATTTGCCACTGCCACCGATACCAATGTCCACACCAACACGTCCGCTGCTGGCGCGTCCGTTGGCTAGTATTTTTGGCAGATAAAAACCGCTAACGCTGCCGGCCTTTTTATGCGTTGCAAAACCATACTTGGGCATCGTATGGTGATTCATCATGGGAACTGCAATGCAGAAAAAACAAAAACAAAACAAAAAAATTGGTATAAAGATGGAGATTAGATAAGATTAATGATCAACGGCGATCATCCTAATTAAGTAGCGAACATTTTTATGACCAGCGGTGACACCTCGCAGCGCGAATATCCTGGCGAAACAAAACTAATAAAAATATAAACTTTAAGCTAGAATCTTGTCAAGGCAATGGCCATAGACAGAGTCCTATGACAGAGTCCTGTGACAGTGAGTCTGACTGGTTTCGTTTACTTTTTTTTTTATTGTTGCATGCAACATAGCTTGAAGGACATTTGGATGGATTAAGCGCGTTTTCAGTAGGGATTAGTGTTGACTTGGGTCCTGTTCCTGCTCCTGTTGCTCTTGCTGTTGCTGTTGCTGTTGCTGTACACAAAAATAAGTGTATATAAACAGAGTAAATGTACAAAGGGAAAAGCTGAAATGAATGCGTTTTTAATTTGGCATAAGCCGGACGCATCCTTTGGCCAAAGTGGATGAACTGTTGTCCGTGTCCGCGTCCGTATTCGTGTCTGTGTCCTCGTCCATGCCATAGAACTTATAATAAAAGTTTAAAAGGCAAAACGAAGCAGCAAAAAGGGGGCAGGCCAAGTAGAAAGTGTTTTTAATGCTGCTCGACTGCTCCACTGTTCTACTGGCCAAAAGGCCAACTGGCCAACTGGCTGACTGGTTGACTGCTTGGCCAAATGAATAAACTGCTCGTAATTAGGATTTATTTTAATGCTTTCGGCGCATTTGGCGCCCACGCGCCGGTCATCTGCTTTGAATTTAAGTGCTGGTCATCCGCTTGACCCACTCAAAAGGCGCAAAAGGCGAAAAAAAAATTGTAACAACTTGTGGCCAACTCACTAACTTGGCTGATTCTTTGGTTGGTTTCTTGGTGCCATTTTTCACGCTCTCAAAGTGCCCGCTTAGGGGCTCAACAATGACTTACTGTAGGCGGCACATGGTATGCCCGTATAGGCATGGGCTGCATGTAGGCAGCGATGGGTTTTGGTGGTGCAATGAAGCGCCTTCTCGTACGCATTGTAGTCCGGACTCAAACGACGTTCAGCCTGCAAAAGAGCGAGAGAGAGAGAGAGAGAGAGATAGAGCGAGAAGGATAGTTAAAAGTCTATGAAGTAACTCACCTCCTCATAAACCTCATTGATGTTCTGAAAATTGTTGGTGCCCGGCTTTTGCAATCCCTTGAGAGTCTCATAGAGAAACAACTCAAAGTTTTTGAATGTATATTCAGTGAAATTGTAACGCCTTAGCCTTGTGCCAGTTTCACCACCAAGCAGCACGCACGATTTGTGATAGTCATCCACGGCGCGCTTCACCAGCATTGCTTCGCTCAGCTTGTTGGAGCGTATCTGCAGTGACTTGAGCTCCAGCAGATGCTGAAAGATCTTGCGTTCCATGTAGTATCTATATATGAAAAGGCAAATACACAAAAAAAAAGGGAGACTGATGAGAGATGTTGCCCTACACACACACACACACACACACACACGTAGTCAAAGTCATATATATATATGCGTATATGTGGCATGCGGCAACGTAGCACAATCTATCGTAAAAAGTAGACAGAGAAAAGCGCATCATTATGCTTCTTCCTGTTGCTCCCTTCCGCTATCTGTTATCTCATCATTGTCAGTATCATCATTAGTGTCATCAGGAACATCATTATGATCATGGCGCATAAAATAAATGTTTGCAAATGTACGTAAATTGTCATTTTGATATTTCGCGTGGCAAACAAAAGCTGCGCCTGCTGTGCCTCATACTGTGTACTACTAGCTCATCCTTGCGTGCTTCTGTCGCTGACACAAAAGAACTCAGTTGACTTCCCGGTTCAAACTCATACCCCAAATATACCTACACCCACAACCTACAACCCACACCCACAACCCACACCCACACCCACACCCACAATCCACAACCACAATCTTATCCCATACCCAAAACAATGAGCACAATGCGCGAACGCAATAAAAGGCATCATGTTATTAAAATTTCAAAAATACTAAAGTGCGTACGAGGAGGGGGAAGAGGATAAGATGTAGGTGGAGAAAGAGAAGCAGGAAAAGGAAAAAAAAAATTCTATTAATAATTGAGAGCACATAAAGCGAAAGCAAGTCAAATTAAAGCCGCCAAAAGCCTTGGCATAAAAAATAATTGAAAATTTTATTAAAAACTAAGCAAATATTAAGGCGGCTAGCTGGCCTCACTGAGTGAACCGGGTGAACCGGCTGAACCGGGTGAACTGGGTGAAACTGGCTGAAAGTGGATGAAACTGTATGAACTGTTTGAGACGGGAGGGGTTAAATTGAGTGAAGATTGCCACGGGTTTTGGTGAAACTCTTAAAGCACTTCAAACTTTATGCTGGTCGGGCCAACAACTTTTTCTTTTTTTTTTTTTTTTGAAAATCAACCGCCGGCTCTAAGCCTTTTGGCAGCGCCCTGCCAAAATCCTTTTGCCCAAAAACTGAGCAAATTTGTCGAGTGCACTTGTCATAGCGCAACGCTGAGCAGCGTTTTATACAGCAAGTTGCATGCTGCATGCTGCATGCTGCATTGTGGGTAGGCAGATGTTAAGCGTTTGTTCTATACGTTAGAAGGTCGTCAACGAGCAGTTGACTGTTGGATGGCAGTGAGAGGGGATGGCGGTGGTGTTGAAAATTGGTTGGCAATTTATGCAGTTGACGCTTGACACTGTTCGCCACTTGGCTGCACTGCAAAATTATGCGAAACAATTTGACTTTGAAACAAAAAGTGGCATAAAATCCAACAGCAATGCAATAAGCAAATAATGTGAAGGTAGCAGGTAAAAGTGCTTCTTATATTTTCTTCTCTCTGTTACCACTTTATATATATTTCTATATATATATTTTTTCTGTATTTATCTTTGTCAGGCTTAAAGCTTAAGTGCTGCTTGCAGCGCTAAAACTGCGTAACAAATTGCCCCACCGCAAAGGGCAATGATGAAATCGTTGACTACCTTTCTCTCTATATAGTAGTAGTTGCATACCAATACAAACAGCTACTACTGAGCAATCACTCTTCCGCCATTTTGACTGTGCTCAAATTTTATCATCATAATCATCAAAAACATCATCATCATCATCATCATCGTCTGTAGCTACATCTTCAACTCCAGCTTGTTTGCCGAAGCGCTTTTCAATTTTACGCCTCGCTTTGGCTTCACTCAGCTTCGCTTCAATTCTTTGCTCGGCTTTTCTTTCTGTGGCGCAACTATTTGTGGCGCGTCCTTTTTGCTTTGCACTTGCACCAACGCTCGCCACTTTTTGCCAGTGCAAATAGTTTTTGCAATAGTGTCCTTGGCAGGTTCTTTATGTGTACCACTTTTTTTTTTTCTGCTGTTGCTGTTGCTGTTGGTTTTGGTGTTGTTGCTGCTGCTGCTGATTTCCGTTTCCGTTTTACGTTCGCTTAGCACAACTTTCATTGCATTTTCTTGTGCGCGTTGATTTTGTGTGCTACATTTTTCAGTGACCGACTCACTGTCACGCTCAAGCGCACAACCCCTCCCTCTACCCCTACCATCCATTTATACAACTAGTAGCCCACTCTTTGCTCCACCGCCGATGGCTTCCTGTTTGTGACACAAATGTGACAAGCAAAAAGTGCGCGCTGCACCACTGCCAAAGTGGATGGAGTGAAAACACGGCCCTAGGGTGCGTGCTGGTAGAGAGAGTAGGGTTGTGCTGGCTGTGGTGTGGTGCAGGCAAAACTGTTGACAGCTTCAGTGACAGCAAATGGCAAAGAAATTAAGCGTTCCACTAGCTGCACTAACAGCAGCTACAACAGCAACAGCAGCAGCAGCAGCAAAAAAATAAAAGCTACAGCATCAAATTTGTGCCCAGCAGCAATTTGCAATGCATAAACAAAAAAACAAACAGAAATTCCAACGATTTAAAAACCTTTTGCTTTTGGTGTTGGTATTGGTGTTGATCTGTCGACATATGCACAGCTTGATACCTTACCAATATGTGCCTAAAGTGAGGAGGTTCTTTTACATACAGTTCAATGGTTGCTTGGAGCCTGATAAAGACCCATGGGGAGGCAACTACGAAGCCAAGCAAAAAGCTATACAATCAGCAGGTAATTTTTGTGTTCCTTTTGTGTTTAACTTTCTACTTTTCTCCCTCTTTCTGTCTATATTTCTCTCTCAGTCTCCCTCTTTCTTTCTGTTCATAACATAGTCTTAGTTTATTTATTTTTGTTTTTTTTTGAGGCCTCAATGAAAAAAGTTTAAAGAGTGCTCAAAAACCAAAAAGGAAAAGTCTGAGTTAAGATGTTGAGAAAATGCTGTTGATGGTGGTGCTGGTGGGTGTTGGTTGTTAAAGTGAAACTGTACTTAACTTACTCATATGGGTAAAGTTACAAAAATAAAACTTCTCTACGGGTTTTTCTTTCTTTGAGTGCCGCTAACTTATTAATGATATCCCAAAAAAGTGAGCACATAAATTTTCTAAAATATTTCAACTTCATTTTTTATGTTTGGCTTTAATAGTTTGGTTCAACAAAAAAAATAAAAAAAAATATAAGCTGCAAACATATGAGTTCCTTTTTACCAGATTATCAGCAAAGACAAATAGACTAAAAAATAAATAAAAAAAAAGAAGGCAAAAAAAGTTGGCTAAGGCATATTCAAATATTTAACAATGTCAATTACGTGAGCGTACATTATAAATCCCAAATCTCACCTGTACTGCTGGGACACATATACAAACACACACGCACACATATATATATATATATATATATATATTTATACATATATATAAAAGCTTAGCAGCTGGCACACAGCTATATAGATACGCACACAGACGCAATGCTGGCAAGTTATTTGTTTAATTTATGCGTCAGATAAAATTTTAATCTCTTCGGAGCCAAACCGAACAGCAAAATAAAGTTGCCAAAGCACAAAAAAGTTTCAAAAGCAGCAACAACAAATAAAAACATACAAAAAATAAAAATAAAATATAAAAAAAAAATGTAAAGAAAAAACAAACATGCGACTGATATAAATAAAATTCTCTATTTACACACTTTTCATGGCGCTTTGCAGCGCATCGTCCAAAAAAAAAACGCAAAATCCTTACCCAAACTTCAACTCAACAGGCTTATTCTACCGGGTGCTTTAGATTTGCTTATTTTATTTTTTTTTTTGGCTTAACCAACCATCCTTGCTCTCCGCTCGCCCTTGAGTGGATTTCATTGGATTTTTTATGTATTTTACAAGAATTAATTGACTCACACTGAACCAAGTTGAGTCGAGTCGAGTCGAGGTTGACTTGGTAAAAATTGCGTTACTCGCGGTAAGCAAGACGCTTGTTTGAGTTGGTGTACATTGCGTATACGCCGCGTTTTATTTGCATTGGCATTGAGTTTGAGTTGAGATCTTTACACACAGAGAGAGAGAGAGAGAGAGAAAGAGACAGAGAAGTTGCTGATTTCTTTCTGGCTTATGCAAACCGAGTGTGCGGGCCGCGTAAATATTTTCATTAGCCAGAGGAAAAATAATATTTATGAATTTTATGCACTCTTTCGTTCTCTCTCTCTCTTTAAAATACATATATGAATATATATATATATCATATTTATTTTTTTTTGTAAATTTATTCATAGGTAAAAAGGTCAGATTACGCAAAAATTAATAAAAAGTATGCACACTCAAATTTAATTAAGTTTGTCATACGCCTTATGTAAATCTCATAATTACAATTTCAATTGACTTTAAATTCAACGTTTGAGTTGAAACAGAAAGCATAAAATAAAACCAAAACTTAAATCAACTTAAGTACACACTATAAAAAACTAATCTTTTGATATAAAAGTTAAAATTTTTGAAAATTTTAAACCTTTTGCTGTGCAAAAAGGATTTCCGGTACAAGCAAGGCAAAAGCAGCACAACAGCAGCTTAAAACAAATGCCAATTGTCTGTCTATCTCTGTGTGTGCTTGTGTGTTTGTGTGTGTGTTTGTGTCTGTCTATTTGTTTCACTGTCGTTCTGCTTGTTTGCATCTTAAAAATTTACCCGCTAATCTGCCTTAATTCCACTTACAATTAGTATTAGCGCCTTGTAAATGAAGGCCTCGACTTTGCGACTGACTGCAAACTGCGTCCTATTTTCATATTTTGTGCCACTTTCTACTCTCCCACTTTCCACTTTCTATTTTCTGCATTAACAAAACATTCACCGCAGGTGGGCGTTTTCCCTTGTTATACTGTGGGGCTATGGTTATCGTTCTGGTAGTGATTCTGGGTCTGCCATGTGCCTTGTGCCTTGTGAACTGTGGTGGGCTGTGCCACTTAATTAAAATGCGAAACTCTTTGCCGGAAATGAGCATTTCAGCTAATGACAAGAGCCCAGGAGCTCTGAGATTTGTTACCGTTCGTATAAATTAAAATAAATCAGCAATAACAAACAAGAATCTGCATAACCTACCTCAAATACTATACGAATATATAATACACTTTAATATGGAATATATATATTGAGATATAATTAGATATATATATTATATATCAATCCGAATAACATATTCTTTCACATAGACAATACTTTGCAAGTTTTTTCCAATAATCTTTATATACCCTATTTTCCATATTTGAAATTATATGTAAGAGTATTATAGAACATTGACAGTCTAATGTTAAAACTCTTTCATCTTTTCCGCTTTTATTTCCGTAAACTTTTATACAGGATATATAGAGCGAAAATATCTCAAAATAATCACAAAAATATGTTAAATTTTTGAGGCTAAATATTATTTAAATGGAAAGTGTGCGAAAATGGGAAAAGTTTTTCAATACCTTATTCGTTTTTCACACTCCTGTTTAATCCATAAGCGAAACGAATAATGAATTGAATATAATTATACTTCAAGTGATTTTATATTTGTCAAAAAATGCCATCAAATTCTGGGGAGGAGTATGAGAATGATAATGAGTAGCACTTGTTTCAATTACTTCTTAAGCTATTCTAGAGGGGTTGGGGCTCATCGTTTATGTTGAAGTACATGAAGAAGAAGAAGAAGAAGTGAAGAAAAAAACACATTAATATGGCGTTTATTGCCTTTAACCGCATTATGATAACTTTAAAACGCGCAATTTTTATGGCAACCGGAAGCTGGCCAATTTATTTGTTGACCAGCACAACAATGGCGCCGCCATTCTCAGTCATGTTAAAAAATGAGAAATGTTTTCAAGGCTATTAAGTGCCCAACTAAATTAACTTTAAGGCGAACCCGCCTCTCACCCCTCCCTTTCGTATCATGACTCTGTTGTAGGCTTTTGGTACAGGCTTTAGCTATGGCGCCGGCTACTTTGATTATATTAAATGGATGGGCGGCTGTAACTGTGGCTGGTCACTGAGGTAGGGAGTGGTTGTGGTACGGTGGGGGGTAGGGGGGCGCTGTGTGCGTGATATAATGCGAATCCAGGATGAATGCTCGTCGCTGGGACATTCAAGTTGATTAAAATCAAGCATCAAGTAAATAAATCTACGGGCAGAAATTGGCCAAAAAAAGGCAGCCAACGCCTGTAGGTCTTATCCTGTTGTGCACCAAGGCACATCAACTGCGCGGTGATTAATTTAAGTGAATGAATCCTGGCTAGCAGCCACTTGAATTCTGACGAATCAGTTAGTCCCAAATCTCAGCTCTCAGCTCTACGTGTACTTACCTACGTATATTACGCTGTATGGAACGCGTCACGGCGCCCATATCACAGGCACCTTTATCTCCGGGTTTGCGATTCTCCAAGCGACTGCTGCAGGAGCGACCGTCCAGGGTGGCATAGATGGGACGTCGTGGCATGGCTGTGTGCGAGGCACGAGGTGTTGGTATCTTGGTGCGTTCTGCACGTGGACTTGGCTCAAAACCGGAATCTTGATCCTTGCTGGTCGTTGCTAATATGGTAATGCTTTCATGTGAATCCTGGCCATTCTTCCAATTACTGCGCGTCTTGGCACCGCTGCGTACACGTTTCTTAAGCCGACGCTTGCGTCCATTGGCCAAGGCATCATAGGCGCCATCAGCTGCAGCCGGCTCACTCGCAGCGCCAATGTCGCCAGTCACATGGCGTTTACCACTGCTTAAAAACCGACGCAGTGCACTGTCATGCTCCGGATCAATATCATTGCCATCATCATCATCATTCACTGCATCAAACTGCTCGTAATCATAATCTGCTTTGTCCAGTTCCGCTGCGCTGGGCAGCTTGGAGCGTGCGATGACAGTATTAACCACTTGAAAGACTTGATTTCCGCTACCTAAATTGGCATCTAGCGTGCGACGCGACTCCTCCAGCTCACCAATGGATTCATCGCTCTTAAGCACTTGGAAGCTCGATTTGCGTTCAGGTTCGTTGCTGCTAGAAACAACATTTACAGCTGGCTCATCATCTGCCGAGTCCGAGGGCAGGAGTGTAAAGGAGCGTCTTGACTCCTGTTCTCGTTGTGGTTGCTGCTGCTGCTGCTGTTGTTGATGCTCCTGCTGATGATACTCCGGTTGCTGTTGTTGTTGCTGTTGCTGTTGTTGTTTGTGGGACTGTGGACGTGGTTGCTTTGTGGTTGGCGCCTTTTGCTGTGAATTGGGATCAGTCTGCGGTTTGGGGAGTGTTTGGGACGCTGACGCCTTTGACTCAGTTGTAGGCTCAGCCGGCAGCTGTTCCAGTTGTTCGCTATCGCATTTTTGGGGTGCTTCTGCTGTGGCTTCTGTTGCGATGGATGGCAGCTGTGTTGCTGGCTGCGGTTGCTCGGCTGTCAGTGGCTTAATAACTGGCGCGATAGCAGGTAAAGGTGGTGTGGGTGTTGTGGCAGTGGGTGTTTCATCTGCTGCTGCTGCTGTTGTAGTAGTTGTATCCACCTTTGGTAAAGTAATGCTACTCTTATCATTGGCTTCATGTACTGTAGGCGTGTCATCTTCTTCGTCTGATTTATCCTTTACTGTTACGTCTTCGGTGGAACTCTTTGACTCACTGCTGATTGCTGTGGCGGCTATTTTAATCATTTGTTCGACCTCATTGGAGACCAGCTTAGTATCCTCTTCACTTAACTCCTGCTTGGCAAGTTTTCCATCAGGAGTAGCTGTAGCTACCTGCTCCTCGACCGCTACCTCCTCCGTGGACTTTGTAGATTGTAACTCGGCATCATGATGTACATCCACTTGAGTAATTACTGATTTAGCTACATCCTGCTCCTCATCCGTTAGCTCCATCGCATGGGTTTCCACTACTTTTAAAGTATCTGGCTCTATATCCAGCGGTAAGTCACCCTTGATGGTCTGTGCAGGCGATTTAATGAATGTTCCCTCCTTAATGGTTGCTCCAATGTTTGGTGGACTTGAAGGCTTGCTAGTGGATTGGGTATCTGCGTTGCTTGGTTGCTCTTGTACTATGGGCACCTGGTGCTCAATCTGCTTTTGTGACTCAATAATCTCTTTGCTGTCATGCTCAGTATCAGCTGGGTCTTTCTCACTGCTGGGCAGATCCTTGGAGCGGCGCGAGGACATTGTTCGTCGACGCTGCACAATACGTTGCTTTTGTCGCTTATGATAGCAACAGTTCTCACAGGAGTCCTCATCATCGTCATCGTTATCACCATCACTAGTGCTGGCATAGCGCTCCCTAGACCTACATCGGTGTATCTCAATGTTACTCTTGGAGCGACAAATTTCATTGCATTTTTCATGCTTGCTTTCCCCACAGCTACTGGTGCGCCGTCGCAGCTGACGTCGCTTATGCCGACGACAGATGTGCTCAAGACGTTGCTCCCTGCGATATGACTGCTCTGTACAGCTACAGTCCTCATCTTCATCCCCTTCGCCAGCTGCATGGCCAGCAACATCATCCGAATCTGTACGCTTGAGATATACCACATATTTCTTGGAACTGCGTAAATCGTGTAGCTCTTCCTTCTCCACATACTTTAGTGGACGCACTTGATCCGTAGCGTTACCTTCATGAAAAGGATTGCCACGTCGAGCGGCCAGCCTCAGTTTACTAGAAGGCTGTCCGCCATGTGATTGCAAAAACTTTGCCGTCGAACGATGACCGCGCATAAGCGCACAATCCAATGGGGTTAGCACAATACCACGGGAGTTCCTATAGAGTGCATTTACATCCCCGCCATAGTCCAGAAGCAGTTTGCACATGTCCGTGTAATCATTGGCCGCCGCAATGTGTAACAGGCTGCGGCCATCGTTGCTGGTAGTATTGACCTGCTTGGGTCGCTGTGTCAACAGCCAGTCGAGTAGCTCACGTCGACCAGAGGCAGCTGCCTCGTGCAGCGGTAGGTCGCCTTTGGCATTACGCAACCACAGATTAGCACCGCGCTCCTTGAGCAGCTTAAGCGTCTCGAACTGACCCTTGGAGCAGCCACAATGTGCGGGTGTGCGGCCCTTGCGGTCTTGTCGATTAGGATCCGCATCCAAATCCAAGAGACGTGCGGTCGCATCCGCATGACCCAAAGTAACCGCATAATGTAGCGCCGTACAGCCATTAGAGTCTATAAGATCTGTAGGTGCTCCGCACAGGCTAATCAGTGTATCAATGCATTCGGTGTGGCCCCGAGAGCCGGCACAATGCAGCGCAGTAAGTCCATCCCTGCAAAATTATTAAACTGTTATGTTTGCCATTGAAAATATGAAATATTATAAGGGTTTGAGCCCAACCCACTTATCGGCACTCTCGACACGGGCGCCTGCCTTCACAAGAGCTATGACTGCCTTAGCTGAGCCTGCTGAAGCTGCCCACAGTAACGGCTGGCGTCCATCCTTATCCTGCACATCCACGGTAGTCTGTGGATGGGCTAACAATATGCCAAGCACTTCAAGGGCCAACTTGCTAGAGCTGGTTGGCAGCTTATTGTCGTAGCTAGCGCCGCACATTTGGGCTGCATAGTGCAAGGGCGTGCCACCATTAACATCGGGCTTAGCCACGCTGGCACCCGCCGCCAGGACCGTTCTCAATGCCTCAATTTCGCCACATACTGTAAAAAAAAAATATATAAAAGCAAACTTGGTTTAATATATTGAGAGCAATATATACATATATATAAATATGTATATATATTGAGCGCTTTAAAGTATGGCATCTTACCAGTGGCCCAGTGCACCACCGAATGGCCTTCATTGTCCACCGCATTCACATCGGCTTTGTTCGCTAGCAGCAAATTGACCATAGCCAAGTTGCCCTGAATAACAGCCAAGTGAAGCGGTGTGAAGCCATCTTCATCAGCAGACTCCAGCAGCTCTGGAGCTGCAATCGCAATGCTGGCCGCCGCCACGAGGTCGCGCGTCTGCTCCAAGTTCTGCGCGGCACAATAATGCAGCGCGTTGCGGTTGCTACGGTCACGTTGCCGCAGCAGTTGGGGCTGCAATAAAAAAAAAAGTTGGAATTTTAGTTATTTTGTTAACAAGAATTGTGTATTGAATGCATTTTAAAAAAAAATGATGGCTAATATAGTTTGTCTTAAATTCAATTATATATTTAATATTCAGATCAGTTGTTCACTTTATCAGTTGCATCTGTTTTATAGTTGTACAGTTTATCACTTTTCCAATAGTTTCGTAGCTATTTACCTTGTGCAGCTAAAAGTATGCAAGAAAAAATTGAATTCAGCCTCCGGCAAAAACATTCGCTGCATCTGCGAATCGATTAATAAACTAATTAAAATGCCATTTGCATTTTACAAAAATTGATGGCAAAGACAAACTTTCACACGGTACGGAGGCTGCTTAATAAATTGTGTAATTATTAATTATAATCGTGACCAGTTCAGGCGGTAAACGTACACAAAACTTTAATTGCCACGAATTGTTGTTCTTCCTGTGTTGTTTCACATATATATATATTTAAAGTTTTTATTTTTTGTAATTTATTTATGTTAATATTTATTCAAATGTGCAATTCCATTGCAGTTGCTGCTGCTGCCGCTGTTCCTGATGTTGTCAGTGCCAGTGCTTGTGTGGGTGTAACGTGTATAATTGAATATTTTATTTTGCACAAAATTGTAAAATGCACGTTTTCATTTTTTGAATGCAACATGTTAAGCGGCAGCTTTACAATTAATTATTAAACATATTCTCGCGTTAATCACGTGAAAATTGAGATAGTTGTAAATAATTAAAAATACTTTTCATTTACAGGCCGTTTATGGTCGCTTGCTTGTTAGTTACTAAAGCAACAATGCTCACAACCAACGGCAACAAACATAAACAAACAAAAACAATACAAAATTGACGTTGCGTTGGAAAGTGCAAGTGGCATTTGCCGCTTACTACTTGCTGTTTACTACCACCTACCACCTGCCACAAGCCACATTCCACTTGCCGGTTGTACATAGCAACGTGGTGAATTGCAATTGCAATTTCTCCTGCATGGTGGTGTATTTACTTTTAACCATTTAAACACCATCAAACCGCCAAATAAAATTACCAAATCCACATTGGCCATTTTGGCGCGCAGCACAACCTCAAACTCCAATGGCTTGGCGAACATTTTGTGCAGCTCTTCAAAATCGTTGTCCGTCGTCTTTTCCGCATGTCAAAACATGTCAAGTGCACAAAAAATACTGTCGCTTCCTCTATCGAGAAGTATGCCAAAACTTTACTCAAAGTTCGCAATGCGACGACCAAGGAGACTCCAACCAATAACACGCAAACCCAAGTGCTTAAGTGAAAATGTTGCCAAATCATCGACTCATCGCGATTTAACACGTTCCAAAAATATTATTAACCTACGCTTGAGTTTGTGGTTAGGCAATAATAACCTGCGAGTGCCATTTAAAATCAATTGACTAACGCTTAACTTATATAATATAAAGTAATTATAAGATATGGTAAGAGTTCTATATATATACACAACATTATATATATTAGTTTTTATTTTGGTATTTTTGCATATACTTATAGTGTATAAAGAAGTCGTTAGTACTTCACTTGCAGTAATATAGTTTTCTATGATCTATGCTCTATTTTACTTCTATGGTTTTCTTTTACTTTCCTAAGGAACATTCAATTTTATAAAACATTATAAACACGTCTCTTCCTATTTTTATCAGGCGCAAAGGAATCGCGTGACACAAACTGGCAGCGATTCGAAGGACATAGCGAGGGCATCAAAGGAACTCTTATTGGCGGCAAAAATAACTAAATTCGATGTACTTAAATTTATTGCACTTCTAACTGAGTCAACTAATGGTTCAATAGCAGCCAAAAAGACTAAGAAAAGACAATTTGACAGTAAGAAAAATACAAAACAAACTCAACCAAAACTATTATTTTGGCTCTAAGAAACTTGCGTGCTGAAATGAATTTATATGAATGAAATGGCAGATCAATATTGGTATAGGTTAATAGTTACTAGTTACTATTGATTTAAAGCTTATATATTATAAATTACCGATTTTAAACATACTCAAATTAAATGCACATAAAAACTTAATTACACTCAGTTTTGAGACCTGATTGATACCAAGAAAAGATGGAAAAAATAATTAACTTGTAGTTACAAAAATGAAAATGGAATTAAAACTAAGTTTGCTTTCACTTCAAGCTAAACTTTTGTATATTTTAAAATTTTTTATTATAACTTAAAAAAGGGTATGTTAACATTGAAGCAACATAAGACCACTTAAGTCCTTACCCAAAATACAAACAAGTCTAGGATTAAAAGAGATTGAAAACAATATACAAACTTACTTAATAGTTTGCTTTAGCTTCATAGCAAAATGTCCTTTTTGTTTGCTTTATTTAAATATTCACACTAAATATGTTTAAATTATATTATAGAATTTTTTCCTATATGCTATCTTTGATACAAGATCGTATTCAAACTAATTTAACAAGACCCGCTGTTACAGAAATGTTATAGCCATGATAAGCGTGCCACACATTCGTCTATAATCTATGGCACGGACATAGCAACCAGCTTCTGTAAGACACTAATACAATAAAAGCAAAATGATAAAGAATAATCAAATACTTATCAAATGGCGATCATTATTATTTTGTATAATTAATTAATAAATATTAAAAAAATATTTTAAGAATATTTAATATTAGTACTAAACGTTTGTCATAAAAAGAATTAATATACGTATATATAGTTAAACAAATTAACATATTAAATTATTAATAAATAATAAATAAATATTTGATGTCATTTTTTAATTTAAGTGCAAATGAACTTCATATTTAAAGTTTAAATTTGATGTGAATTGTGCATTTGGTGAATGGCAAAATAATGTGCTCTCTTTGTGACCCAAAAATGTGTTTAGATTTCTTCAAAGAAGTTTACTTTGGCAGTTTTGCAGCAGCTTTTGGGATATTTTTTGTTATTATTTATTTTATGTATACTTGTTTTTTTTTTTGATTTCGATAATATATTTGTTGATTGAATCGAAATTGTTTTGTTGGTTTTGTTGCGTTTTGTTTGGTTTAAAAGGAACAAAAATTTACATTGCGTTTCTTTCACAAAGTATTTACAATGAGTTTTATTTGCCGCTACTTCCGTTATCTTGGTGTCCCTTTTGCTGTGCCTCAACCATATCTGAGCTGCTCTGTTTCTTATACCGAACCTCTGCTGCCATCCGGATTATGAATAATTCAAATAAACTGAAATGATACCTAAAAAAACTTTGACGGGGAGCTTGCTCAGTTGGTACAAAGATAGAAGCAAAGGTCACTGCTGGGTCGGCCGGCTATACGTTGGCCAGGGATTGTTAAGTCAGCGTCAAATAAAGTTGTCTTGTTGTTGGCATTGTTGGCTTTGTTATTATTACGTTGATGGTTTGGTGTGTTGGTTTCTTCATGCTCTGTCCTCTATCCCTGTATCTGTCTCTGTCCCCCAGTCAACGTCTCAGTCTCTTGTCTCTTGTTGTTTTCTCAGTTTTGAAGCAACTGCTGTTGGTGTCATGCGAATTTGCATTTAACTTTCTACGTTTGCCCAACACAAAATGAAATGCGATAATCAAATACGTCCACCAACAATGTGCTTCAATACCAACAACAGCAATAGCAACAGCAACAGCAACAGCAATAGCAGCAGCAAAATTTATCAGCTGCTGCTTCCTCTCCTATGTCCACCAATAAAGGACACCGCTGTGTGCATAAACCGAGCTAAGATAAAACTTCAGCATTGCCAGTTGGCCATTCACAGGCTTCTCTAGGCCAATAGCATTGCTCTGTTGTTGCTGTTTATGCCATTTTAATAGTTTTAAAAACAAATAAAACACGCCAAAGCCACATAAAGTCCAAGCCACAAGAGCAACAATAATAAATAGAATGAGTATGAGACAGCACCCACGTTTTCAGCTATTTTTTAAATTTTTTGTGATTTTTATTTTTATTTTTAGATAAGAAAAATTTAAGTAAAGTCTTTTATTTTTAGGTATTACAAAATTATAACTGAAAAACTCAAAGCAACAATTAAATTGCTTAACTACCTTGTTTAGTTGTAACGATTTGCATTGTAACTGGATTAGACAGGGTATAAACTGGTTGAGCTGTCTGTTAAATTAAAGTCAGTCAACTGGGTCATGGTATTACTTGAATTCACCTGATTAAAAGGAGGGGTGGGGCGGGAAAGAGAGAAAGGGAGAATTTAGCAGCTGAGGCATTAAAGATACGCGCCACGATTTATGACCTACAGCAATGAAAATGCAACAAAGAAACAGTTGGGCAAATATAGTCATAAAATTTCACATATTTTTTCATATTTCTCACATTTTTATTTTGTTGAAGCTTGCAGCAATGTTTAAGCCTAAGCCCAAGACGGGCACTCAGCTGCCTTTAAGCGTTTCCGGTCAGGAACGGAAAAAAAAAATATAACAAAAATCTCAAAAAAAAAAAAAAAAATATGAAATGGAAGTTAAACTTAAAATCTTGCTTTAGGGCTTTACGATTTCTGTTAGAAGTATTTGCATAACTCAAACGTTTGCACTTCCGTGGTGGTAACTCGTTGGCCTCTGAGTCCTGGCCACTGTACCAAATCAGTGTAACTTGTGTATTGTCCAGAGCTTATTATTCATATATCGTAATCCATTAGCATAACAATGAAATGAAGATGTCTAAAAGTCAAGTCACCGGGAGACGCAGCAACCAAAAATAGCAGCAGCAGCTGAACTGAGTGGTCACAAAAGTCATAGGCCTTTGAATTTATATTTGGCTATGACGCATACGACATGTTGTACCCATACATTTTATTGTTTACACGCAGGAAGTGCGTATACATATAAATAAAGCATAAATAATAATGAATAAAGACAGCAGCAGTGGCAGCAACAGCAACAGCAACAGCAACAGCAACACCAAAAGAAGTAACAGAGAGCACTAAAGAGAAAGAACTGTGAAAACAGTAAAGGCTCAGCAGTTACATGATAATGCATAAAAAATAAAATACATATGTATAAAGGCTATATTCGTAGCCTGAAAGCCATGAAAGGGCACAAATGGCAAACTGGCTACTGGCAAACTGGCAAACTGGCAAACTGGCAACTGGCATGCGGGCTTCGTCTCCGTCTCGGGTATGTAACATGGCACATAACAGGACCATGAGACCGTATCCAAGAGAACATGAACCGAGAATTCGACTTAACGCTTGGTTGAGCATCACATCCGCCATAATTATGTGTGACGCGACATCAGAATGGCACATTAAAAGGCTAGTACGGACAGGAGTGTCTTACTAACGACAGCGACAGCTTGTCCAGGAAGTCCAGGAAGACAACACTGTATTTATCCTGTAGCTAACCAAAACAAACCCTAACCACATACACATACATACCATGCCGGAAACACTTTACCGCCGCCTTAAGGTCGCCATTGCCCTATGGCCTGCTTAAGATGTCAAGTGACCAACAACAAGCGAGCCCACTCAATACCAAATTTATGCACACAATACGTAATTCATATGTTAATCGTATTCACTGAGGACAACCAGGCAACCAGCGAACAAGCCAACCAGCTATCCAGGCAACCATATAGCCAGGCAGACATACAGCCAGTCAAGCTGCCATACATACAGTTACTTTCAGGCTCCATTTTAATTAATTCAAGCGACAAAATACACAGGTAGATTTAACTAAAACTATATATGACAGTGTCCTTAACATCGTCAATGTACAGGCTTTAGGCATGTGGGCGTGGCTAAGTCTCAAGCATTCAGACTTTTGGAGAACAACAGCAGCGACTATAATTTACATGCTTAGCAGACAATGTACGGCATACACATGCAAAGGGGTGGAGAGAGGGAAGCGGGAAAGACACAAGTCTTTAGCTGTTGTTGTAGCACCTTTTATACTTCTAATTAGTGCCAGGTTGGTAGCTGCAACAACAATGGTTGCATGCATTGCAGTTACCGTTGCTTCAATGGCTCCCTTTGTTGTGGCTGTCTCAGTTTTAGTTAGATCTGTACACCCTTACCCCATATAGTTTGCAGCTAGCAGTCAGCAGGTAGCAGCAGCAGCAGCATCAGCTAGCAACCAACAAGCATGAGGCATGAGGCATGAGGCATGAGGCAAGAAGCAGCGATTCGCTGTGAAGCATTCTTAAGTAGTTTTGGCAATTATTTACAGCTACTTTGCTCTGAGCATCTCCGACCCCTCGACTTAAGGTTTGCCGCACGGATTATTATTATTATGCCGTACTCTGTGGCGCGCAACTGAAGTTCAACTTTTGCATAGTTTTTATGCCATGCAACGGATTAACAACAACGGCAAACTTTCATTTTGATCTACAAACTTTGTCGGCGGATGCCCGCTACCGGTACGTTCAATCTCAGGTGGTAAACTGTTTGCTAAATACCAGCCTGAACAGCAATTTCATGTTGTATTCGATGCTTTAATAGCTTTCAAATTATACAACAGACAATGTACTACTACTATACTATATATATATATATATATATATACAACACCGACTAAGGCATAGTCTTATTCCAAATAACACAACTTTAATCTCTTAACTTGTAAAATAAGTTAAATTCCACAAAAATAAAATGCACAAATTCCAATTAATTACCAAGGCAATTCGGCTCAAAGGAGCATATTGTAGAACGAACTTAAAAAAAAATCAACTAGCTCTGTATATAACTTCATATATATAAATCCTTAATGTATATAAATACTGCTCAACAACCCAAAATAACATAATTTTAGAAAAATTAAAATTGTTTTTAATAAAAGAAAATAGAATATATAAAACAACGTCCTGGGGTAAAACTTTATCGTAAAATTTGTAATTTTTAACACATAGAATTATTGCCAAATTTATTTTTAAATATTAAACACTAAGTTGCAAAAAATAAAAAAAAAATAATATATTAATTATTTTAATAATTTTTATTTTTATATATTTATTTTTAATATTTCTAAAGTTTCAAAATGCATCAGAAAGTTAAAGCAAACACTGTAAAGTCATCTAATTAAAAGAAGACTTTTTATTATCAATTAAATGTACTTTAATATATATTAAAAATTTACTTTAATATATAATTATAAAAGAAATTAATACATTAAAAAAAGTTAATAAATATGTTTATTTTATTTTTATTTATTTATTTAAACGTCGACTATGAACTGTCGAACAATAATTGTTTAATTGTATTCAATTCAGAGAAAAATAGGTGACAAACAAATAAGAATTAAAAATATAGATATAAAAAAAATTAAAAAAACAAAAATAAAAATCAGTATGTTTTTAAATATTTTAAATTTTTTTCTGACATATAATTGTACGCATTAATACATAATATAAAAGATTAATACATAATATAAAAGATTCATTCATTTAAAAATATTTTAGTTGTATTATAAAAATATTATTAAATCTTTTACTTAAATTACAAAAAAGTTTTTAAATATATTTCAAAAACTAAACTAGTTCTTATTGAATTTATTTTATATATATTGATGACAAGCTCTTTAGAAATTGGTTCTAAGTAGTTTATAAAACTAAGTTTAGTTCACATCTGTTGATGCAGTAAAGAGATTACATTTACAAAAAAAAACTATTGAAAAAAATAGAAAATTTAATATAATTTATATTAAACTACAAATAATTAAAGTAATCAGTTTAAGATTTTTTTAATGGTTGTAACAGTTATCTTAAGTGAAGGAAATAAATTTTTAATTTATATTTTATATATTCAATTTGATATCTCATTTTGAAACGCAGCAATAGTTTCTGCAAATTTAAATGGAAATAGAATATTAAATAAATTTTCTCTTTTCAAGTTAAACAACATTTTTAGCTGTGCTAATTATAAAATACGCTTATGATTATAATGCTGAAAGTTGATTACTGATAACTTTTTGTATAGAGCATATAAAACGTGTATAATGAATACTTTATGTTGGCCAACAGCTGTCGCTCTTAGCTGTTAGCTGTTAACTGTTGGAGTGACTGAGTTTTGGCTGATTTGAATTTAGCCTGTGACGTGTCGTCTGCATAATTCATTGGGTAAGCTATAAGTCATGGCCAAGTTTTCTGTAAATCAAATTAAGTTTGCAAAATATTTTTCAAAAACTTTACTTTACTTGGAGCTCAATTAAAAATTATGCAGCCCTGAACCCCTTGGGCTTAACAGTAAAGTAATTTCCGCAACAAAAACTTTTTCTAGACAACAAACACTGTTGGCCATATCTGCCAACTGATATAAGCATACCGCACTGGCCCTTAGCCAGGTTCAAACTGTATGCATCAAAGCACATTAAAATTAGTAACAAGCACTGCTCATTTGTGTCAACTTTTCATGTCATTATGCACTTTGAGCAAATATTGTTGTTGATTGTGGCAAAAGTTTTGCAACATTCACATATTATTAGCTTGCTGGGCATTTCCTTGATCAAAAATGTTGCAACAACAGCAGCAAAAGCAGCAACAGCAACAGTGAGAGCAGAGGTCAAATTCATATGCGGATTTCCTATATGTTTCAGCAACTGACAGTATACAGCTCGCCAGCCAGCAGCAGCAATTTTGACTTCAGTAACAGTTTCAACTATGACTTCAACTTGGACTGCAACTTCACAACTGGCAACTGCCAACTGCTAACTGCCAAATGGCAACTGGTAAATGGTAAATGGAAACTGCCAACTGCCAGACCGCTACGGAAGTCATTTCCAAAGCCAAACAACAGTGACAACAGAATGGGGCACCCAACTACCGGTTGAAGCAAGACAAATTTCTACGATTTCAGTAATTAATTTGCCATTTCAAAGTTTGCCAGTCATAGAGACAGTTATCCTTTGGTTACTACAACTACTATTGCCCATCATATGTCTGTCCGTTTGTCTGTTGGTCTGTAATTAATTGGCCAGCTGTATGGCTAAGCCACCGCATATGAACGTCACATGATGAAAGTACAAACTTTGTGCCGCTTTTTGCTCAATTAGCCGCTGCTCATTTGGTCAAAAGTTTTTGGGTTTTTGTGTGTGTTTTGGTTTTATTTTTATATTTTTTTATTTCTGTTATTTTTTTTTTTTTTTGACTGCACCCTTCATTGAACTAAACTGACCTTTATTTGGACATTTGTTAGAGTGAATTAAGTGTAGGTAATTTATTATGGGGCAACATGCAAACTGTTAAACCGAGGTAAAATTTGATTTTGCCAATAGCCATAGCAAAAAGCTGTAATGCCCAAAACACAACCAAACAGCCAAATTCAAATAGCAGCGGCCTAATCTATTCTCAATTCAAGCTGCTGCTGCTGCTGCTGCTGCTGCTGCTGCTGCTGCTGCTGCTGCTGGTGCTGCTGGTGCTCCCAATACCAAGCCCACTGAACACACCGATTATGAAGTCATCTCACATCGGCAAGCCTTTCGTTAGGTGCGGTCTACCAGTAATTACAAGAAATGTGCAAATGACTGGCAATTAAATTGAACACAGAATAGAAATTGGTGTGGGAGAGAGGGGGGTGGCTAGTGTGATAGCAGATGGGAGAGTTAAGCAAAGGATACAATTATGTGCCTTAATTTAGTGAAACATTTCGTTGAGGCCATTATGTAAAGGAAAAGGAAAAGATTTTTGTCAATATCGCGCCAATTTAGCTTTACCTTTGTATAAGCAAACGGTGAAAGCAAACGAACAGTTGGCGATTAATTAAGAATTCAAGTGACTGCAACTAAAGTTAAATAGATATTGTGAAATACTTAATTTGAATGTCGAAGACAGAACGAAATCAAATGGAGGAATGAATGAACAAACGATTGAACGAGTTGCCTTCACAATCAAAATGAATGAATAAATGAGCGCCAAAAGCGAATGCAATGAATGTTGAATACTGAACGTAAATTCGTCTCAAAAAAAAATAAAAATAAAAAAAAAAAATGAAAGAAAAAAATAAAGAACGCAACGGAAACTGGGTAAAAGCAAACTTTTCGACGTCAATTTTAATGAAATTTCAACAAAATGTTACAAACGTGGCCAAAAGGAGTGACTGCCAGGGGAGCTGGACTAGTAAAAAGCAAAAATTGCAATTAAAATTACCAGGCGAAGGCCAACACACCCAGCCCAGGCTGACAGATGTGGGCATAGCGTTGGTCGAGAAGAGGGACGGCGGAGAGAGCTTCACGGTACACGCTAAGGTGCAGACAGAGCGCGTCCAAATTAATAATAATTTGCGCATTGATGGAGCACCAACAAAAACAAAAATGAATGAATTACTCAAGGAAAGTGCATTGAGAGTAGCGTAATTAAAAAATGGCAAATGGCTCGATAGCAATTCCAAGGTTAATCAATGGACGCAAATGGAAAAACTGGCATATTGAAATATTGCAACATTCATTTAGAAGGACAATTGAGTTAAATTAAATATTTTTAAAGTATGTAAAAAGGTTTCATTCAACATTTCAACAGCAAATCAAATACGTATATGTTTTATTAATACTATTTTCTTATGTTATTTTTAGTATTGGATCATTTGCTTTTTTACGTTTTCGTTTTCGTTTTCGTTTTCCTTTTCCATCTCATCATCTGTAACATCTCATATTAAATATTAAACAATTTTGATTTCCTGAACAAGTGCGTTGAAATACAAAATTAATTTCCAAACGGCAACTTTTAACATGCCATCCAACCAGAACTCCATCTGCTTCGACCTGCAGGACACAACACAACGAAAACTTGTTACCAGCGGGTGCCTTGTAAACCAGCAACAAAGCTGGGACAATATATGTATACCCTGTAAAAGTCAATTTAAGCAAAAGGAGCTGCTTGTTTATATCAATCAAAATGATCAACAGAACAACAGCAGCAGTGATTCAATATTTAACAGTAGTTCACTGCTACAGAAACAGAGTCTGTTAAGCTCTATGTAAACTTATGAGAGATTAATTTAAGCCCTAAAGCTAAAAGCAGCAATATGTAAAGTATTAATAAGAAATAGCTTTAACTCTAGACTTAGCTCAGAAGACACTGTAAAGAGAATCGAAATTAAATATGGAATTTTAAAGTGATTTACTTTATTCAATGATAAAAACTTAAAGTTTAAGTTTACTTTATTCAATGATAAAAACTTAAAGTTTAAGTTTACTTAAGTAGATATTCAGAAAGATACACTATATATACAGGATATTTAAGTGGCTGAGCATGCTCAACTATATATACATACCGGATATACAAGCACTGACTAACACTGTTAATATTATTTGCAGCAAACAAAAGCCGCCGCCTGATGCTTTGGCAGCGGATCTCGTTGAGCAAAAATCAACTTCTGCAGCTGACTTTTTGAACAAAAAGTTTTGCTTACAGATTGTAAGCGTGTTCAGTTAGCAGTAGTTAGCTAGTATGGTATGATGGTAAGGTTAGTGTATATATATATAACTGTATATAACTGTGTATATGTATTGGTAAAGGTGTAGCGGTTAAGGAGCCATTGCAAATCTTGAGTAAAAATAAATAATTTACACCTGCAGCTATCTAAGGGAAGGCAGCCACGAAGTCGAATATAAAGATGACCATAGTAGGAGAAAGTACAAGTACAAGTAGGAGTAGGAGTATAGAAGAACCGAGATGAGGTAAAAAGTTTTGGTTGAAATATTTTTAGCAAAAACTGTGGTAAACTTTAAGTTAAAGGCAACGCCAATGGGGAACATGAAGTACAAACTGACCTGGACTCTAAGGTGGCACAATTGAGGCATTGAGTATGAAGGCAAGTGGAAATGCTTGCAGCGCGCCAAACAATGCCCAAAGCCAAAAAGTTTTATTTTCTAAGAAATTAAGACTTAATTGGCAAAAGCAGCAACAACACCAACAACAGCAAGAAAAAACAAGAGCAACATGAACAACAGCAAAAAGAAAATCAACAATAAGACAATAAAAACGACAGCGAGGACAACAGCCGGTTACTGGTAGTACGTTGGGTTGGAAAAACCAACATCAATGAAAAGTTTAAGCAAAACAATAGCAGGCGAGTAAACAAAGCCGATGAATGTTGCTGAGTGCTCTCAAGTAGCTGAAAAGACTGAATCGATGGGTACTCTTTCTCTCTCTCTCTCTCTCTCTCTCTCTGTGTCTCACTGGGTTGCCTTTGGGCCAAATACATACGTATATGAGGCTAAAAACTTTTCCACTGTCTAAAGCTAGACACTAGTTTTTATTACACATACGCCATGTTATACAATAGTATTGGTTTGCTAGCCCCCCACAAATTTAATATCTATAGAAACTACTATAAAGCCATAACAATGACTAAAATGTTCACTTTAAGAATGCCATTGAAACCATTCAAACAATTTGAGTATTAGACATAATCTTAATTAAAACACAAATACAAAAGATGTAAAAGCAACAGCAACAATGGCACGCGACAAATGTAAATAAATTTTAAATTATTCAACAAGCAAAATGACAAAGAAAAAAGAAAAAGTAACAGCCAGAACGAAGAACAATTTAGCAACTGACTTAAAAAGTTTTAATAGCTTACGCGACCCTATCAAGTAAAGACAAATTAAAGCATGCCCCGCAGGCCTCAAGATTAACAGTCATGGCCATAATAAAAACAGTTTCAAAATCGCGAATGATAAACGTAACTGATATCAGCTTAACAATGGCAGTTTTATGATATACATTACAAAAAAAAATATATATATATATATATATTCTACTTTAAATTCTATTCTTTCAATAAACGCCTAAACTGTTAAATGATTCAATTATTTAGAAACAAAGAGAATTCTTTGTAGAAAAACAACAGCAATTTATCTACTCAGATTTCAGCGAATTGTAAATGTTATTCAAAATATAAATTTAATAGGCTTTAAGTTACACCAAAAAAAAAAAAATAAGTAGAATTAAATATTGTAGACAATAGTGTACAATAATTAAAAGATCTATATGTAATTCGTAGAAAATATGAGAGAGTAAAGTTGCAAGTATGATTTCATTGTGGCACATTGATTGTTTCCATTGTTATTATGAATCAGGCAAAATGCGGTCATGTTGTTTGTTTATGATGCATATAAAATTTGAATTGAAATTGGAATTGGAGAGAATTGTGGAGCACAAGTAAGTAATAATTGCTAACATTTGGCCATATTTCACTGGCAAATAAACCAATTGAAAGCACCCAAAGTAATGTGTAGCAATTTGAGGCAAGAACTGTCAAGGTTAGGCGTCCGTAATGCCATTTAACAATTATATAACTGAGTGAAAGCTGACGTCAGGCTGAAGGCTGTGTTTTTTTATATCTTTGTTGTTGTTGCTGTTGTTGTTGTCAATTGTTGAAGTTGACATTGGCGTTGTCGTTGGCGTTGGCGTTGGTGTTGGCATTCGCGCAAAATTACAAAAGTATCTGAAATGGGCACTGCTCAATGCCAGGCAATTTCACATCAAATTTGGCGTCAATATCAATTACGAAACCGAAGGCACAAGAAGTCTTGAACTGTCCGGAAATGAAAGCATTTTGTCTGCCAGATGAGCAGTACAGAAGTGCCATCAGAGTGTGTGTGTGAGAGAGATAGAGCAAGAGAGTGGGAGAGAACTCTGCCCAATAATAATTGCAAAACTAGCAACATGACAATTTGATAGGGAATGATATGAATGGAATGGTTGAAGTGGTGGAAGGGGGAGGGAAATGATGATTTTGGTGCACAGCCATTAGAGATGCTTGGAAAATTTATCTGCGTTCAATTAAAAACTTTTCAAATTTCAATTAAATGGGAAATTGGCATATTTAGGCGCATGACGAACGAACCAAGCAACAAACCAACCAACCAAACAACCAACCAACTTGCCTACTAAATTGCGCAGCCATAACTAAGCCTCGGGATTATTTTGTCAATTTCAAATGTCCTGCCATTTACAGCATTTTAATTCGACCCAGCTAGGGGTCTGGCTGTGACTCTACATTGCTTTTGCTTTGCTTTAGTATGCTATGCTTTGGTTAGGTTTGGTTAGGTTTGGTTTGGTTTTTCGGTCCAAACCGGACCAAAGGACAGGTCTTTTGTTATGTTGAGCTTGTTGTAGAAATGTTTATGAAGCAATTAGGCCCTGAGCTGAGAACAATACAACCAAATGACTGCAACGGAAATTTTAAAGACGCTTGTCATGCTACCAAACACCTTTAGGTAGCGAACCGAAAGGGTATTGCCAGCCAGGCTTTAAATTTAACGCCGGCTCATCGTGACAACAAAAAGATTAAAATCTTGTTACGCCTTCGCCTGATTTGGGCTTTTGTTAAGATAACGGCAAAACAGCAACATGATGATGTTAGCTTTTACTTGACTTGACTTTCTACTCTACAAATTCACTTTTTTCTCCTCTCTGTCTCACTCTCACACTCTTCCACTCTAGTACTTTAGCTATATCTCCATGTGTATCTAAACTTGTCATGTTGCTATTCAACTGTACTCTGCTGTCTGTCCTATAAGCCAACTCAGGCTGTTACACTCGTTTAGTCCTAGTTCAATGCTGTCCAACTGTAACGCCCTGAACTTAGCACATGTTCCAAAAAAAAAGGTTTTGGCATCACGAACTACAACTAAGATTGTTAGCCACTGTTATTGCACCTACCTTGGCTCGCATCTGGTTGAGCACTTGGACAATGTCGCCATGCTGACACGCATACATTAGACTGCTGCAGCCCTCGGCGAGACGATTTTTTATGGCTTCACGGGTCGCGTTCGTATTTGCAATAGCATCCACAGTTTGAATGCTACTGTCTGCAGGCGTATCCGTTGTCCTTGTTGTCTTCTTCTTATTCTTTTTCATTTTTGTTGCTGCTGATGTTGCTGTTGTTGTTGTCGTCAGCGTTGTTATCGTCGTATTCATTGTCATTGTCCCTGGTGCTGTTGCTGCAACAACTGCAGCTCGTGCTGCTACTCCTGCTGTTCCTGGTCCTGCTGCTGTAGCTGTTATTGCTGCTGGAGAACGTGACCGACGTGGCAACGGACTTTCGAATTGCAACTGTTTTTTTGTTACCAATTCCACTGCGGTGGCCTTCAAACGTGGTGGCTTGGCCGGTGGCGTCGCGCGCATCGTTTCCGCTTTTGGACGCTGTTGCATAATACTTGTACTTGCGGCACTTTTCCTTCTTCTTCTGCTTTTGCTTCTTTTTATTGTTGTTATTATTGTTGTTGTTGTTGTTAATAACGGGTTAGTGCTATTTCTGTTGCCGCTGCGGTTTATATTTGTTGCGCTTTTTGCTTTTATATTTACCAAGAATAGTTTTTGTGCTCATTTTGAATGGATATGATGCATTTTCATTTTCAAAGCTAATGGATGATACAAGTTTCTCTACTTAAAGTTGCTATTCTGTTTCTCTATTTATGTTTGTCGCCTATGTATAATTAAACGTTAATTTGTTTGCTTACGAGTCCTTGCAACATGCGGGCACCCTTCACATTTTCTGGCTGCGGTTAATGGTGACAGTTTTGCTCACACAAAGTAAATACATTTTAAGCTTTCAAGCGTAAACGGAACTTGCTTTCCCCATGTGTGTTTTGTGTATGTGTGTATAGAGTATGCACATATATGTATATGCATGTACTAATACGATTGTATATGTGTATGTGTGTATAAGTGTATACTCTAATGCGCGAACTGCTTTCGCTCGAACGCCTTTTAAATTTTCAACAGCCTGCGACATGCGGTGAAATGAGCGCGAATCGACGCGACGGGACGCGCAACAGCGGCCTTTTCAATAATTAATTTCGGTTTTTATCAAAGCACAAGCAAAGCACACCCATACACACACGCACACACACACATGCACATATGATTATATAACATACACTTACATACAAGTATACTGCCTGGCTGGCTGGCTGGTTGGTTTGCTGGCTGACTAGGGAATTTGACGGCGCTTTGGTAACTGCCAAATAGACAACGGCAACGACAGCCACAACAAAAACAACAACTACAACAACAACAACAGCAAGGACAGCAACAACAACAGCAACAGCAGCTACAACAAAAACGACAACAACGACCAATCGTATAGCTGCCCTATGCCACCTCCCTTGTCAACACTACGATGCGCACTAAAGTATGCTATGAAAAATTCAATGTGCTCACATTTGATTTAAATTTCCCTTTTCCCGGTTTTTCGCAGAGAAATGCGCTGCTTATTTAGGATAATATCAAAGTGAATTTCATTGTTAAATCGCGCGATAAATAGTTTTTTAAATAATGACTATAAAAAGGTACAAAATTTGTTCACTATGCTTTATTTTCTCGCTCTATCTCTCTCTCTCTCTCCCTCTGTGTGTGAACGTGAGTGTATGTGTCATCATGTAGAAGTTAATACAATGCGGAAAGCATCATTAAAGGTGCTTAAAATAATTCTGCTGATCAATAATACTGATGTGTATAATGATGATAATGATAATGATGATAAAGACGATGATGACAACAGCTGCTTTCCGCATTTTTATAAAGCGATAAATGGGAGAGCTGCACAAACCTATCGGTTGATTGAAAACCAAAATTGAATTAAATAAATACACACACACACATACACATACATATATATAGATAGCAAGCATGATGGCAGCAATGGAATGGCTATTGCTACGCACCGCGTCGCATTGAATTTGAGAGCACGTAAATCGCAGCGTTTCGACTGCGGCTTATTTTTTACTGTATACGTTTCTGCCGCTGCCACAGCTGCTGCCGCTGCTGCTGCTGCTGCCTCTGCTTGTGTGTTTACTTACTCCGCAGCTGCAGCTGTTGCCCTGGTTTGATTGTTGCCTTACAGCTGGTTTTTGTGCGGGCCGCAGCAGATTTACATTTCATTTGCAACCATTGGCAATGGCAACGACGACGGCGACGACGACGACGACGATGCTGCAGCAACACTTGATGATGATTTTGGCAAGGTTTACGAGGCGTTGAGCATCGTTGAAATTGCTGGAGTCGCTGAAATCGTTCGCTTCATCGACAAGCGTTGGCTTTTAATAAATTAATAAAAAGCCCGATTCGCGCCGCAGCGAAATGCAATAAAAATTTACTGTTAAGCAATGAAAGCAGCTCAACGGTCTGTGGCAACGAACAGGCTGCTGACTTAAGAGTGCAAAGAGTTTGAGGTTCATTAGCTGTCAATAAGATGGAATTGAATGAAGACAACGAAAGAATAAAGTAAAGGACAACATACAATTGTTCAAAAAGGAAAAAACTTTTCAATACCAAATACAATCAAAAAGGATTTTCAATTGATATCCAAAATGAAATAGTTTAAAATATGCTTTGCAATAAATATTGCAAGCAATGAAAAAGCTATAACCAGCTTACAGTTATTACAAAAAGTAAGTTGCAAGCAACACAAATTTAAGGAAAATTCAGTTAAAGTTTACAAAGTCGTGTGTACTCAGCATATCCTTTTCTGTATGCTAAGCCAGAGCATTCAGTATATCTGCTCTGGCTAAGCTATATACCTCACATTTAAAAACAATAATTAGTATAGTTTTTATATACAAATATAGATATGGTATAATGGCTCACATATATATGTATATGTGTATGTGTGTGAATTGGTGTAGAGTTGCTAGTTTAGCTAACAAAACACGCATACGCAGCGTGTGCTACAACAATCCTTCAACTATACCTCATATATATACAATGCTAGCTCTTTCTCTGTCTTACACACTCTCTTTGTCTCTCTTCTATTTTAGTATATGTGCGTCATAATCGTTAAGCAGTTTTATGGTGCTGCTATAATTATTCTATTATTAAGTACCAGAGCATTTGTCATAGACGCAATGTCCTTTCCTTCTATATATGCTTGTTGTTGCTTGTGATGCTGCACTTATTGTAATTGTTGTTGCTTTTGTTATGGTAGCTGTTTGTTGTTGTATTGCTGCGGCTGTTTATAAGTGATTAAACGTTGCCCCAACATTTGCCAAACTAAAATGTGCCTCAGGAGTTAGCCCTATGTTGTACGTCCATGTGTGTACACATGTTGGTGATTGTGTGGCGAGCTGCCAAACTATTCAAGTATATAGTATGTGTATCTATGCTTGGTTTTCTATATATATACGTGTGTGTGTGTGCGGTTACCGTGTGTGTGTGTAGATGCTGTTAAACGCAAACTCAGCCGCTTGGCAAATAAACATTTTAGCAAATTTACTGCCAACTGACAGCTGTCAGCTTTATAACCACCATCAAACAATGACAGCAAGAAGCAGAGCAACAACAACAACACCAACAGAAATAAGAGTATCAACTACAACAACATCAACAACAACACCAATAATGACAACAACAACAACAAGAAGAAGCACAACCATAAGTAACACAACAAGAACAAGAGCAAGCAAAAGGTGTGCACAGACCGCAGACCTATTTACAGACCAAAAGAGCTAGAGAGGGGGCTTTGAAAGAAGAGAGAGACACAAATATAGCAGGACAACTAAATATACACGCACACACACATAGCTAACTGAAGTGGCTACCTAAACACACACACACAAAAAGAGACACACACTATGGCAGTGGCAACTACTGACTGTGGGCGACAGAGCACACCCGGCAGTTTTCCCCACTTAACACTTCATTGAAAAACCACTCAAAAAGCCACTTTTCCAACGAGTACAGAACCCTAAGGGGGTAGCAAGGTAGTATACACACATAAACACATATATATAAACACATACACATAAGTAAACTGTTGTGTCTGGACAGATTGTTTGCTATTTGTTTACATCATTCCGTTTAACATTGAGCAACTCAACTCATCTCTCTCGCGGACATCCTTTGAGCCTGGCTAACAAATGCTTGACTAATTATGCCAAAAGCATTGAATAACTTAGCTGCTAAAGCAAAAATAACTGCTACTGCTACTGCTGTTGCAGCATCTAATGAAAATCTAATGCATCTCATGCGTTCCTTTGCTTAAGCATTCTATGTGCAAACAAACATTCCAAACAGTTTATTTTCCATGTGGTTGAAGGCATTCCAGTCGCCAGGATCAGTTTAAGCTCCCATAGAGGCTACCTGGCCAACTGGTAGCAGTATTTACCTTTGACTGAATTTACGACTAATAAACAAATTGTTAACATTTTCGCGTTGGACAGAGTTTTCTGCTTCTTGTATTTTCAACTGGAATTTCTGTTGCGGTGTTTTTGAGTTTTAGCTTTTTTACTCTCTTTTTCTCTCTATCTCTCTCTTTACACGCATTTTTCTTTAGCCACATGCACTTATCGTTCTTTTTACTTTATTATTTTTTAATTTTCTTTACATTTTCATAGATTTATTAATAATAAACGTATAAAAACTTTAATTATTTCACATGGCGTTGCCTTTTGAGTTGGCCAAGCACTGTTGGAATCTATTGTACAACTGGCTGCCAATGCATTAACAAGCATGTATTGAACTGTATGTGTATGTGTGTGTGTGTGAGAGGGTGTGCGTTTGGTGCATGCTCCGTGTTATTGTGTTGGCCACCCATAGTTGCCATAGTAATAAGGAGGCGATTGTGGCAAGTGGCCATTCGATAGCAAAGAGCAACACCCGCCACACCCGCAACGCCCAAAAACTTTTGACGCAGCCACAGAGAGAGCATATTCAGAGTTAACAACAAACAATTTTTGATGGTTTAATTGGCTTGAATATATTGTAAAAGTATTGTGTATTAGTATGTGTAATACATCTGCTTGTTCTTGCAATATTCAAGCGAAACTTTCAATGCGAATGAAAATTGAAAAGTAGCAAAAAATGTGGCAAGCTCATGAAGGAGGAGTTAACAGCTGACACTGGGTCTAAGCGTTTAAATTTCAATTAAGCCGAAAGCCAGCCACATACTTTCATATACAAAACACACAGAAACACAAACACACATGCAAAAATACACACATACAGAGAACGTATACACACATTTGTTGCCGTTACAGCTCATAAATTCCTTGACTTGTGTCAGGATGTGTTAGCTGGGCCAACATTTAGCTTCCACCTACTGCCGAAAACTTTCTCGCTGAGGCATGTCAAGACCAGCAACAGCAGCAGCAGCAGCCGCAGTAACACCAACAACAGCAGCAAAAGCAGTAGCAATAGTAACAGCAGCAACTGTTGTAGCTCTATAGTAAGCCTGACTAAGGCGTCCAGTCAGTTAAGTGCCCCAGAAATAAACTGCACACATTGTGAGCAGTGGGAGAAACTTTGGCAGCTGCATTTGTACAACGAATCGAAATACACTCAGAGAAATTTTGCAGCTAATTTAAGTTGAAATATGAAGTTTATAACTAAGACACAGCAGTAATTGTTAAGGTGAAGTTAATTCCTTTTGAATTCAGAACTCAGAAATTGCTTGAGTTTTTCTTGAAGTGCAGCAAAAGAGGCAAATTATTGCTGGGGGCGTGGCAGTTGCAGCAACAGCAAACATCAGCAGTAGCTCACAGTTTTCTTTTTTTTAATTAAAATGACTCTCAGTGAGTGACTTCATTCAAGCCATGAACCATGTGACTGCTGATGCTGTTCTTTATCAGCAGGCTCAACTATGAGCTGTACGACTCTCTCACTCTTGTTCTCTATACAAAATATATATATATATGTATGTATATATATATATATGTATACATAGTCATATGCCACATATGCGTGCAACTTGGCTGTGGCTTCAATGTATGCAACTGAACTTGGCAGTTGTATTGCATGCACTATGTGTGGCACAGTGGCACAGTGAAACGCAGTTGTATTCGTAGTCGTAGTCGTACTTGTTGATGTTATGCACCTTGTAGATGAAGCAGTTACGAGTGTTTGCAGCAGTTGCTGCATGCATTTGCATGCCACAAGGGTGCCGCATTGCTTAGCAAGGCAAATGCGTATGCTTCATGTATTTGTTTGTTTGGCTGCCCAAGTGCTCTATGCTGCTTAGACAGTTTTGGCTGTTGGCTTGTCAACTTGGCTAACTGGTTCGTTGGTTCGTTGATTCGTTGGCTGACTGGTTCATGCTCATAAAGTGGGCGTTGACAGCTGTGTGTGCTGGTGTGTGACACCTGAAGGCACTATAAGCACTGACAGGTGCATGCGTCGCTATTTTGTTGTGCTAATTCCACGACAGGCAGCTGCCTTTGCACTTGTTTTTCTATTATCCTGCTAACCTATCGCACACTATCATACAGTTTGCAGCCCATCATATGTATAAGTACTCCATAAATGCTTCAACTGATTGCTAACTGTAGCATACTTTCAGGCTGGATAAGGAGCAAATTTGCTGCACCTAACTGACGCATGCGGCTAATGTTTGCGGGCTGCTTGTTAACGTTTCAGTTACTTTATTATTACATCTGACAGCTTGTTTTGAGTGCTTAACTTTGGCTACTTATATATGTACATATATATATATATATATTGGATAGCTATTGAAGTGTTAGTTAACCCATTTATAAGGCAAGCTTTGATGCAGTCTTTTGCTGTAACTTGGCAACAGAAGCTTAAGGCAAGGCTTTATTATGTACAGTTGCAGTTATTATACACTTGTATATAGACTTAATTCCCCTACTTTCCCTTAATTTTCACCTGAACTGTGACTCCCCTCACACAAATATGTCCCCAAAGTGCGATTGTCTCAATTACATGCAGCTGCTTTGCAGTTAATTGAAACAGCTTCGAAACGCATTTCACAGCAGCACAGCTTAAAGATTAATTATATACAATACATACACAAACAAGCACACACATCTATACATATATATAGTGTGAGTGTATTGCTGCTGCTTGCCCCATAGCAACACCCATGTCAATTAGAATCGAAGTGTTGATTTCAACTAATTGCTGACACCGTTTAATGACACAATTGAAATAACTGACCTAAACTGAACTATACTGTACTGTTACCCACATTAAGCTGTACTTATTGATTTTGATTCATTTATTATCTATGATAATTGCTGATTGCATAAGGTCAAAGAGCAAACCGCAGCAGCTTAATATTTATTTGATTAACTTTTGCTCTTTGGGCAAAGGACTAAACTGAAAAATGCTGCAGGGTTGAACGGCTTTGTGTCATTAAGCTTGAAAGGTGCAACTCGCATTTACAGCATTTTATTTTTTATTCATACGCACACACACACACACACGAATTTATAGTGCGTAACGCCATCAGAAGTAGTTAAGAGCATTGAAATGCTTTTAGCTAAAATGCGCGGCGAGTTGTGGCTGTTGTGGCAAGTTGTAAAAGTGTTACTTGCCACATGCTTTACCCAAATTCAGAGACAGCATTTATGTTACTCAAAACACAGACAGCGAGAGCGAGAAGGAGAGATGGGGACAGGGAAACTTAATTGTATTAAATGCCTTTCGACACACCTACAGCAAATGCGTATTAAAGCTTCTTAAAGTAGATTTTTTGGCAATACTTTTTTGGCCAAGTGCTGGCAAAAAAAAGTTGAAATTGCTTAACGTTTTTATTATGAAGTTCAAGTCAAGTATAATAGCCATGTTAAATTGTATATAGAAGTGTGTGTGTGTAAGTAAAAGTTTCTTATTTGAGCCATAAATTTTATTAACATAAAAATTCATAAAACAAAAAAAAATATTTTCGGCCTTTGGCCAATATCTCAAGTCTTACATGTTTATTTTTCCTCAAGCTTTCTTTTTAGGGCAGTTAAAGAAGAAGAAGAACAAGAGAAGCAGAGCAGGTTGCAAGAAGTGCTACACAATTGTTGGTAAAAAAGAGAAAATAAAAGTTGAAAGTGCAACAGCAATTGCCAATAATTGTTTACAAAGTAGACAACTTTTCACTTTTGGCCCACCTTAAACATGTTTTCCACTTTGATAACTGATAGCTTTACATACTGATTAAACTTATTGACCAACTGAAAATCGGTATATACTTTGGTAGAATAACAGCAAAGTATATAGGCACTTAATATGCATTTGATTTGCCTTTTCTTTTGCTGTTTCCCAGCTGCTTTTCATATATATTTTCCTATATAAAATCAAGTCATTATTTTATGCTTAAGGATTATTTCAATTAACAAAAGATTTTAGTCTTTTTAAGGCCTTAAGTTTAACCCAACTGCCAACAATTGAACTAAGTAAGTTGCCTTTGTCTTAACTTTCAGTTATGAAAGAAAAATCAAATAATTTTACTTCAACATTCAATGTATGTTTACTTAAATTTCCCACAAGATTTGCAATTTTGCTGATCCTAAATTAAAAGAAGAGAGAAAGTAAAAGCGTCTTAACGGATGCACTATTATTCTCTGCTCAACTAACAAACAATAGGAGAACAGAGAGAAGATTCAAGTAAAAGTTAAGTTAACTTTTGATTTACTTCATAAACTAAGTATATAATATATAGTTGGATATATGTTAGGTAAGATATTAAGCATTAACTTACCAGTTGACCTGATTTTACTTAAAAGTCTTGCTAATTGGATTTTCCATTGAAATCACTTGAAATTCCGTTTCCAATAAGCCACATGACACGCACAAGTTTTATAATAAGAACTCAACACGAGTTGACCACAAGATAATTATTGGGTTAACCAGAAACACGGCCAAGAATGCGATGAGAAATGCAAAAACAGTTGGCTAAATTTCTCCTTTTTATTTTGACTGTGGTTAAGTCTTTGTTAACGGTAAACTATACGGCATTTTGGGCACATAACGTCACTTTGCTTACCAACATTCGAATTGAAACTGACCGCAAAATATTTGCAGTTTGAACTTTATGCGGCAGCAGGCGATTGCCAACGTAATGCGACGCCAGCTGCGACGTCAACTCCAAAATAATAACAATAAAAAATCAAAAAGGTGGT
Organism: Zygothrica quintamaculata; assembly: GCA_037044455.1. NCBI lineage: Eukaryota > Metazoa > Arthropoda > Insecta > Diptera > Drosophilidae > Zygothrica > Zygothrica quintamaculata. The sequence continues at coordinate 152,408 of JBAMBS010001208.1, forward strand.
AAAGAGGAAAAAAAAAAGAAGAAAATGTGAAGAAAACCAAAACGAACGCGAAAAACCAAACCAAACGGCCAATGCATATACGGTAATGTGTGTAACTGTGTGTGTGTGTAAGTGTGTGTGAGGCACTTGGTGCCATGGCCCAAGGGCTTGGCATCGTTGCAAAAGGAATTATGGCCAACTTGCTGTTGTTGTTGCTGTTGGCTGCCTTGTTGCTGCTGTGCTAATTTGTGTTTGTGGTATTTTCTTTATTTTTTTTGTGGATATCAAGGGGCAGGCAACCAACAACCAACAACTAGCAACTAGCAACTGGTAACTGTTGTTGTAACTGTTGTGGTTCTGTCGGTCAAAGCGAAAATGAAGTTGACCTGCTTTGCAGTGCTATGGTCTAAAAAGTCAGCTAACGCGTCTAAAACTGGAACACAAACAACACACACACACACACACACACAGTTGAACACTTCATAGCAAATTTACATAGGCTCTGGCAAGAAATTATGCATGCCGCTGTTGATATTGAAATGCCGAGCAAAAGTTGAGCTGAGTTCAGTTGAGTTGAGTTCAGTTGAACTCAGCTTTTGCCGCCCACTCGAAAGTGAATTGAAGTGAAGTGAAGTAAAGCCTAGAGGCAAGGCAACTTTCACTTTTCTCACACACTAAACACACACACACACACACACCACATACACACCACTTGCTATTTTGCAGGCCATAAACACGTAAGGCACGAAAAGCAAACAAAATAAACTCAAGACTACGTTGACGTTGACGTTGACGTCGTTACTAACTGCGCTGCCTGCGTCACAAGAAAACATGCAAATCTAACTAAGTTAAATGATGTTTACCCATATGTACTAGTTAGTACGAATATTTGTATTGGCTGTACAGCTGCTGCTGCTGTTGCTGTTGACGTCGACTTTACGAAGTCACAGGAAGTCGTTATAGCACAAAAAAGGGTCCGAGCGTGGTGGCAACCTTTGTGGGTCAAATGTTGAGTAAGCTCCGGTAAATAAAAAAGACGAAACAAAGTAGAGGGGAAAATAAAGTAAGCAGAAAAAGTAAAAGAAATAGAGTGGCATGACTGGGCCAGTAGGTTGTTGTTGCCAAAGTCAAACGCATTGGCCGAGCTACATTAAAAACGTTAAGACGCCCTCATTTTGACCATATATAAATCAAGAAGCAAAACAGCAAAACGACTAGAACTTGGCACAAATCCATTAACACTCGCATACATAACATGCCACATGGTACAGGCCGCATGCCGCATGCCGCATGCCGCATGTCGCATGCAAAACACAAATAGTCAGTAATTGAAATCTATTTGAGTAAACTTGGCCAACATGCAAGCAAGCCAGCAAGTCAGCCAGCCAGACAACTAAGGCAATTCCCAAGACAACAGCTGACTGCCTCTTGTATTATATATGTTAACAAAATGAACTTTTAATAAATTCATTACGATGGCACTTTATGGCTTTGACACACCCACATTCACTTTTCCGCCCTATGCCGCACCCTTAAAAGATGATTGCATTGAGCACTGAGCAGTGAGCACTGTGTTGCAGTGCTTTAATGCAGTGCTTAACATTACGTATACGCCCCATACATTTATGAGCAATCAACTTTATGGCTGCACCAAACAACATATTTGTGTGTGTTTGTCTGTATGTGTGTGTTTATCCTTTTGAAGTGAACTCTATTTATTATCGCTCTGTGCCTTCTGCCTGATTTTTCTTTAGATATTTTCAAGCAATTCTGTCCATTACAGCGTCTTGGGGCGTGCCTTAAATCTGGTATTACTCATATGCTGCATTTTGTTGCTAAGCAATTGGGCTTAAACAAGCTATTGCATTAAGGCAAACAACTGGAAACTGTTATATGTCATACCAGTTTTACTTAGTCTTTTTGTTTTTTATCCATTTACAAATAAATGTATATAAAAAGGATTAAATATTCTTCTCTCTCCACTCTTCGCCTGCAATCGAAATTAAAAGTTCAATATGATATATAGTTTTTGTATATATTTTAAAACTTTACACAACTTTTAGAAAACCATTGAAATTAAAATAATAAATAAATCTATTTTTATAAAATTATATATTTATTTATTTAAGAAAATATATTTTGACATTTGATATGAAATAAACATCAAAGCCACAGCAAACACCAAACTTTAACCAATATTTTGATGATTTTTTTTACAACTATTTCAATTTCAAACTGCAACAAAGTCTTTGTTTAAATTAATCCTTTAGTGTCCTGGCGGCTAAAAGCAGCAACTGAAGCTCTACAAATTTGATTGCAAAAGGCTGTTGCAACATTTTTTTGAATTTACTTCAGATAATTTAGATTTTATTAAAACAGATTTCTAATTTGAAATTTATTTCCATGCTAATCTGATGAGTCTTTTCCATGAGCTTTAATTACTCTTGTCTTAACAATATTAATCTAATAGTAACTAAATCTATTATAATATATTATGAAAATGAATTTAAAGTATGTCGAAATTTAACTTTTACCTATGAAATTCATGTGGAAATTGGTAGAAAATTCTGTGCAGATAGTTAAGCATCAGGATAAATCGGGATGAGTCCAAAATATGCACCAAAAGTAACCGCAAATTAAGATATGCTTAGGGAAAATAATTTCATCATCTATTAGTAATTGTGAATGATCATTATGCATTCATTTTAGGTGTATTTAATTATCCTTTATATATTTTAATCTACCATTGAGTAAGTGTTGTTATCCTTAAATAAATTGCTTATATTATAACCATTATTTCTCTGTCCAAAAAGAAGCAATAAAATCATTTGCAAACGGCGGGTTAAATTAGCAATTATTGTGACCCAAAATAATATATAATTTTGGCATATAGTATCCAAGGTCAGTATTAAGCATTTAGCTGTTGGTTAGGGGGAGCTGAAGTAAACAGTTAAAAATGTGTTAGTAAAAGAAAAAGAGGAAAACAAATGAAAGGACAAACTAAATTGTGCGATTGCATCTTAAAATGAAATAAATTACAATGAGCTGACCCAAATGCGACTACACAAAGCAAAATGACACTCTAAATGAAACTGTACAAAACAACAGACAGAGAGAAAAAGAGCGAGAACGAGAGTGACAGAGAGAAAGAGAGAGAGGGACTGTGGTGGCACTGCCAGCTGATTATTGCTAATTGTGCCCAAAGAAACTAAAATTAAACGCAGTAGAATCAGTGCCATGGTCAGAACTCAGAGTTAGATACAGTGCCTCAAGCAAGTTGCCAACCTGCACAAAGGTCATTAAGTTGTATACATTATTTAGTGTATTGAGATTGAAATTTAATTGGGTAGCGTTACTTAAAACAGAGTGTAGGATTAGGTTAAGCAAAAAGGTTTAGATCGAGTAGGCACAGTTATGTAGGTAGAGTTTATATGGTAGATTTTTTAGAAATTTTGTCAGCATAACATAAAGTAAGTTTGAAATAGACAGATCGTAGGTAGGCTGTGAAAAGGTTTCTAGAATTTTAATACAAAAAAAAGAGGACAACAGTACATTTACTCTAAATGCCTGAAAAGGTTAACAAAATTTCTGTTCTCCAAAAAATGTTCGGTTTTGGTAAAAAAAAAAAGTCAAATTCATACATCGTGCCACAAAACTCTAAGACAAATTTAGGACAAAAGCCTGGCTATAAGGAACATATCGCAAATCTACGGGAGAATAACTTCGATCGGAACGCCATGAATAAGTGTCCACATTGCGAGAATATGGCCAAGAATTTTCTATACTTGGAAAGCCTTATTAGGAACAATTGTGATAAGAATCAGAAGTGCAACCTGTGCCAATCGTCGCTCAAGTATCTACAGTATGTCAACAGAAACATAATGCAGGTGTTTGGAAATTTTGACTCGATTGTGCAGGCTGCACGTGTGTTTTCCACACAAGTACCACCGGCGCCAAAATATTCAGTTAGGAAACCATTGCCAAAGGAAACTACTCGTGCTGAAGGTGGTACAAATTTGAATTCAGCAAAGTCTGCTAAAACGCTAAAGACCGTCACTTCGCAAAAATCAAAAAAATCATTAAAATCACTGAAAACGGCAAAATCCGGCAAGGCTTTAGTGAAATCAAAACCCAAATTGAATACAGCTTCCAAATCGCGATCCGGTCATGGTAAGATGGTACTTAAGAGTAAATTTAAAACCAAATCAAAAAAAACACCCAAGCTTACTAAGCAGCTAAGCAGTGTCGTACGCAGTGCCAGCCAGTATAAAAACTTACGGGCAATACGCTCAAGATTGGCCAATAAAGTTGTTAAGGTAAAAAAACAGAAGAAACGTCCTGGTCCACCACCTACAAGCATTAATTGGAGTCTACTTAAGCGTAATATGCCAAATCGTGCCCAACCAGTTGGTATATATTAGATCAATACCACCAAATACGCCGAGCCTTCAAAATGTGTAAAAATTAACCTTTATTTTGACTACATAAATTTGACATTTACATACTTTGATAAAGTATGATAAATCTAAATTATCCGTAATGAAACGTTAGAAGAAATAACCATTTTGAACTCCCAATTAATATACCTATACTTATTCTTATGGGCAGGGATCATAAAGTTGAAAATTTTTATTAATTAAAAGTTGTCATCTTTTGTTACCAGCACATAAATAATTGTCTATTAATTTAATATCTAAATTTTTTTAAATTTTTAAAGCTAACGCTTAGTTTTTAGAAGTACTTTTTTATATGCTTGTTAAGCATTTATTAAATTGCAGCCTGAAAGTATGTTATACAGAATATGAATGCATATTATATGGTTGGATCGTATATGTGGTAAGGTAATTGCTGCAATTGTATTACCTAATGTATGAAAATATGTTAATTATATAATAATTTAATAGCTCTTATTATAGGTTACAATTTCCTGAAGTTCTATAAATCAAAACTGTTCCAGCATATAATCAAGCACTGTAGCGGAGTATTAAAGATGGGATAACATTGATTGATATAAAACATTCTATTGATATCTACATGTGAACAGATCCTTAGCTAACAACATACAACATGTTTCTAGAGTATTCAGCAGTCGTTCTTAATAAAATATTCTTCCTTTTGTATTTGAACGCAACAGCAAATTGTGTGTTCTTTTGTTGGCGCAAAGAGCGCTTTTTTCTGTTGTTTATTAATTGTTGCAAATATTATTTTTAATTCGAGTGTTGACAAAACGCACAATTAGTGCTGGCTTGCCCAAGAGCAAAGCTGTGCACGTGTTAATAAAGGTTTTTTCTTGATTTTTTTTGCGGTTTGAGTGTGTGTTTTACCCAAAAGGGCGAACCAAGCAACTTCAGTTTTCCATTTAACAAACGGGCATGTGTGTGTTTTGTGTACTGTGTGTGTGTGTATGCCAGAACCAAATATTTTGCCAATTTAAATTCAAGCGGTCGGTAAATGTCCACCACATCCAATGGACAGGCAAACAAGCGTACAGCCGGAAGGCAGCTAAGCAGATTTCTAACCCATTTGAACCTCGGGACGCGTCCGGCAGCTTGACAATTTTTCGCTATGCGCCCTCAAATATGCCGCATACGCAGCTGCGATACCCAATGGACGACCTTTCATTTGTTTATGCCACTGCTGAATATGTGTACAGTATGTATATGTATGTGTATGTGTGTTTGTGTTGTGTTATTGTTCATATGTGGGTGCTCGCTTCAATGACCATTTGGCTAAAACTTATTAGACACGAGTGTATTTAGTGCATATGTGCCTGTATATATATATACATTCGAATGTATGTAACTAAGTGCGGGTCTTGCTCTACGTTTGGCCTACAATGCAGACATTTTTAGCTTATACAAATGTATACACACCCAAGTACAATTTTACACACAAACACACACATAGAATATTGGCTACCCTCAAAGTTTTTTTTTCTCTATCTATGACAAGTTTTGGTCACAGCAGGGAGTATGCACTCTAGCCAACATATAGTTAAGGTAAGATATAACAGATTGATTAAGCTAACCTCTTTCAAACTCAAAAAATATGTTGGGCTTGCCTCTAGGAAATTTGGTATCCAGGTTTTTATACTATCTCGAAGGATTTATCCCTTCTAAAGCCGTTGTAAATTGATTCAGTATTCATAAAGTTTACAGGGTATATTAGTTACGTATATGCAGCGTATGTGCTGTGTTGCATGAACAAAATAATATTTTCCTGATACTGTTCAACTGGGCCTAAACAACATTGGCTGACCAAAAATTGTGTGACGTTGCCGCACAATTCCTTTTGTAATTAGATAACGCAACAAAGCAGCAACATGGCAACCACAGCATTTCCGCTGCCTAACCATTTCGTGCTTCTCTCTCTGTGTTCCAACTGGCCAAGTGTATAGTGTATGGGTAAGCTCAGCTAGACACTTTTACACCATGAATACATTGGTCAATTGTACCTATCACCTCACCTCCACTCACTCCTAGAAACTTCTACTCCTCTACTCTACGTTTAGGCAACGTGCATTGCATTTCCGGTTAAATTTCACGCATTTTCATTTTACGTAAAATGTTGTGCAACATTTTCTGATTATTTTGCAAAAATCAGTTACTATTACCCTTAACAGTTGGCCATTGTTGTTGCAGCCGTTGGCAACCTAATTAACCGCCTAGAAAGCTACCAAAATCTTTTGTCGCTTTGCAATTTTGCTCGAATGCATTTTCCAGAACTGAAAACTTCTGTACTAAAAGCGATTTCAAAACAATTAGCATAGATTTAACCTAATCGTGAATTTTATACATTAATCCATTTAATTTTTAATCATACGTTCTATAATAAACTAGTTTCTAAGTTTGCTGATTATGTCTATATATTTGATATAGATAATGCATAAGCATCAGATATGCTGGCACGCAAATTTATCACGCTTCATTTGCTCTCACTGGCTGTAAGCTAGAATCCAACTGAATCTTGGCATGCTATTGAGAGTATGCTACACCTGACCATAACCCAACCTTAATTAGCTGCTCATCTAAACATGTATGGTATAGCATTGGCTACAGAGTGAGAGAGTGAGTGGGAAAGTGGGGGAGAGAGACAGAGTCAGTGGCAAACAAATGACCCACAAGTAGAAGATTTACTGTGCTCTCATGCAACTAAACTTAATATTTCACGTGCATTTAACCTCCGGGTTTAAATGTCGTAATTTTCTCATTGGTATCCAACCCCATCCTGAGGCATCCTGAGGCATTGCACGAATGTTTTACTGTCTCAAACTTTGTCTCAATTACGTGCGTGCCAGACTGAAGGGAGCTCGCTCCAGTGCTTCGGACTAAATATTAAGACTATCTCTTTCTATATATAGAGAGCACATTTCTCAGAGACAAAAACTGAAGTTTCTGTATACCGATACTCGTTCTCTTCTTACCCTACTTACCCCCTTACCGTTATACCCCCTTCCGCTTTTGTCATTGGCAACTTTTTAATTAAAAGTTTCATCCGAGTAATGGGATATTTGCACTACGAAATGCGATGTCGACCACGACGATACCATGATACTTGCGCAATATTTGTGGGTGTCCTCAACGCCTACACCAATACCAACAGCAACAACAGCAGCAACAGCAATACCAACAGCAACAGCTATGTTTGTTCCACTTTGGTCCTATTGGTTGCAAGTAACTAATTGCCAAAAGGATTTGCCTTACATAATGTTGCGTTGACTCTTCCTTTCTCTGTCTGTTTCACTCTCTCTTTCTCTCTCTCTGTTTTATACCAATTTTTATTGACCGCCAAACTTTGCCGTAGCAATGCCAAACTACAAGTATGCCCCATACAACGTGAGCCAAGTTAATGAGCGGCTAACGTCACGTGCACAATTAATGCAAAGGCCTTTTAATTAGAAGGTTGTCTCATTTTTTCCATCTAAACGATAAACAAGGTAACAAATATGCCTCTTGCATATTACCAAAAAAACAATAGCTAATTGTTTGCCATATGTAATATATATACATTTAAAATCTTTTACTACCAACAAATATTGTCAGTTGGTTTGAGCTTGTTGAGATGAATTTTAAGCCACTTTAAGCCGATTTCAATCCAATTACGTATTTGGTATAAACTGCTAACGGATTTGCAATAAATCGATCAGGTTGAACCAGTTAAAAGCTTTATAACATCATATATATATATATATATATATAGTATAGCCACCCAGCAATTAGTTACCAATTGTTTTCATCTTGGCAAAGTTTACACTGTTCTTAACCCAATATAGATTAATATTGCAGCAAGCTTCACTCTCATTTGGGATAAACTCCTGTAACTCCTCCTCGTCTATATAGACAACACCTTTAGGTCAGTCGCTACTGGGCTATAAAATCCTTTAGCCTTTGCAGTGTACAAGGACACAACATGACATATATTTACGATTGAACAGTCTATAAAATTTGGGATTTAACTACTCTCTCTTTTGATATTGAGGGTGTTGCCTAATCGCTGACGGATATCCGCTCAGAAATTTGCTTTCATTGTTTTCAGTTGTGGCAGGACATTTTTTTTTTGCCTTGCCTTTTTGGCATTTCAGACATTTTGTCCTTTTTATTTTACTTTATTTTTGGGTATGCCTGTGTGTTGGTGTGTGTGTGTGTGTATGTGAGTTGGTGTGTCTTTTAGTTGGGATGCATTCTTGTTGAGTTTGTTGTCAGCATTCCCTTTCAATTTCCTCATCCACTCGTACTAACATCCTTCCGCTGACTTGTCGTCAGGACCAATCCAACAATGTCCGCCACTGGACAATCGTCAGCAGTGAATCCAAATGACAAGCCAGCCTGCCAGCTTGCCACTCTGTCTGTCCGTTTGTCAATCAATTGTGAATTGTTTATTGAATGTTGTCGTTAGGCTGCACACAACATTGCCACGAAGAATCATATTTGTTGCTATTCCTATTGCTTCTATTTGCTGCTGCTGCTGCTGTTGCTACTACAGCTTCTGATGACACTGAAGCTACTAACTGGTTTTGTTTCAACATTCGACACACAAAACTTGCTCCACAACTAGGAGTCCAGAACAAGCACTGGGAATAGAACAATTCTAGTCACCCACATTGTTTACACTGGCAATAGCAACGCTTTTCATTTTCCTCTTTATCCTTTTTTGCTTTTGTGAGGCGTTTTAATGGAAAACTAGTCACTGATCGATTTGTTGTTATTGTTGCTCCCATCCTTTCAGCAATTCATACACTCTGAATAGGTATTGATGTGTACTCATCAAAGCAGTAAATAACTGTAACAAAGCAATCAATTCAATCGTTTCACGTTTTTACTTGAAATTATAAGCAGAATTCTAAACTATTTAAATATCCTTCATATCCTGTTAACCTTAGTTGTTTTAGCTAATTTATAGCATATATATAGTATATAAAGTTATATATATTGTTGACAGTTACAGTATTTAAGATTTCACGCACTGCGCATAGAAATCTCATTCATTTTATTGAATATCCTGTCGCATTACTAATACGCTTTGTGGTCGCTTTAAATAGATGCTCCCATTGCTCTCATAATCTTACCCAAATGGCTTTTGTTCCAATGAAATAGTGTTTACTCTCCTTTCACACACTAACACACACACACACATGCAAACACACTCACTCACACATACATATGAGTGAATTGAGCATCCTTAACAAATGCACGAAATGGCTTTTAAACGAGCGCGACGCCGTGCAGTCTGGCTGGCAGGAGCTCTGCCCTGCATCAACGCTTCGTTCAGCTGGTGCTGCTTTTGGCATGTGATGATTTGTTCGCACATAATGAAACTCATCAGCAGCTACAACTGTTTGCCAGGCAGACAAACCGAGCTGGCAGAAGGGGAAGGGTCAACAGGTCAGAGGTTTTTGGTGGTCTGAACAGCGGTTTTCGCGGCGCGTACAGAATTGGCTTGGCATAAATTCAAAAAGTATAATAATGTGAGAACATTTTGATAAAAGACTTTACCCTAAAGATATCCTGCATAATTTTAAGCAATTATTTATAAGGACATTTACTTTTATATTTAATTTATACTAAGTTAATAAAATTTTCATAAAATATTTAAATAACTTTCTTTAAAGTTTTTTATATAAATAAAGGGTATACAAAAAATATGTAAGCAATGCGACAGGCTCTCAGAGTGAAAATGTAGTAAAAGCATTTTTCAGTTTCATTTTTCATGGCTCAGTGCCGGGTGGTGTCCGAGGTTCGCTTTTTGTTCGATTTACTTAATTTGAAGTGAGAGCGAGCCATCAAGAAACTGCTTTTAAAATCAATTTGGCGTTTATTTTTCTTGGAGCTTGTGGCTTTCATTTCATGTTTGGCTCCTTCTTCCTTTCTTCGTTCTATCGGTCTTTCGTTATTTCTTTCTTTCATTCTTTTAGAGCTTTTCTTTTTATGTTTGACTTGGACCCCAGCACTATTTATGCACATATTTCTCAGTATCCTTGTTGGAAGCACTTTCGTTGGGACATTTAATCTGAAAAGGACAAATGGACCTTGGCTGCCCTTTGTCGGCTTCAACTGAATGAAAAAAAAAAACCTTTCCACAGTCTCACAGTAACCTCAATAGTAACATTAATATTAACATTAACAAACAGCAAATAGCAACATCAAACTACTTATGTAACATAATCTGTTTTACTTGTAATATTAAAATAAATGTTTATTTAAATATATCTCTCTTATTGATGTTAGCAACAAAAAGTTAAGAAAAATATGTTTTTATATTCTATGTTTGTTTTCTGTTTGTTTTCTTTTGCTTTTCCTTTTTTTAGCTTTGTACCTTTCGCACGACTGACGCAAGGACGTTGTTTAAGTGAAATGTAAGCCAAAAGCAAACAATTTAAGTAAATTCATTAACAGTAACAGCAGCAACAGCAACAACAAGAACAGCAGCAGCAGCAGCAGCAGCAGCAGCAGCAGCGGCAACAGCAAACGATACTCAGTGTAACAGTTATACCACAAGCACCGCACAACAGTTGTGGCTGCCACTCAAAATGAGGGCAATGCATTTATCCTGAGGGTGGTACTGTTTGGTGGCGCCACACAGTGTGCGCAAAACGGATGCATCCAAGCAGTGGGCTGCCATGCGTTTGTTTTTGATGTGACGCTGATATTTAAAAGTGGAGTTTCACCATCAAAGTTATACTGTTAAACAGCGATCCGGGACGCCATCATCAACATCATCAACATTATCATTATTATCATTATACAAGCTTCTCATACCCTCTATGCGAAATATGAATACAAACTAAGAGTATAAGCCATAAACAGTTAACTGACTAATATATTTTAGAAATAACAAATATTAAATGTTTAAGTTATATACTATATTTGTATGAATTTCTACCTTATTAACTAACTAATTTGGGAAAATTTAAACAATTTTTTAAATATATTTAGAGTTTTCATTTTCGTTTTTACTTTATTTCCTTTATTTTATATTAGTTTTATATTTATTTATTTATTTTATTTTTTTTAAATCATTTTACTTACATTTTTATTGATTTATTTATTTAATTTAATTTGTTTATTTTAACTTTTGAATTATGTATTTATTTTTATTTATTGGTTTATTAATCAATTTATTTTTATTATTATTATTATTATTATTTGATTATTTTATTTATTATTATTTAATTATTTTTATCAGTTTATTTATTTAGATTTTTCTTTACTTTAATTTTATTAATTTAATTTATTTCCTCTATATATTTTTTGTTTATTTTAAAGGATTTATTTATTATTTTTTTATTTTATTTTTAAATAAATATTTTTTCTTTTATTTATTTATAAAGTATTTATTAATTATATTTAGTTACTTATAAATTATTTGAATTTTAATTTAATACTTTATTTTACAGTTTTATTAATAGTAATATTTCTTTAATTTTGAACAGTAATAAACACTCATTAAACTTAAATATATGTAGAATATATTTAAATAGAAATTCTTTCACTTATTACAGAGTATCTTAGGGATGAGCATTATGTAAGAATACAACTAGCAACTTGTTTTCTATGTGTACTTGTAGTAATTGCGTAGCATTTTAAGCATGCTGGCAACACTCAGTGCTGCTGTGGGTGCTGCTGCAGCTGGGTATGTTGCTGCTGTTACTTGACACATGTCAGTCAGTCACTCAGTCACTCACTCCGTGTGGTTGGCTTTTGAGCGTGGCCAAGCGGAAGGTTCATCGCTGAAGGTTTGTTCATGCTAAGGGAGCGGTAGTCACGCGGTGGTGGAGGGGTAGTTATAGTACGTTGGATGCAATCCGGCTAGGCGTAAAGTCTACTTTGTATGAGCAAAACATAAAATGCACTTGCCTTCGCTATAGTTGTTGCTCTTGTGTAGCTGTAAGTTGTTGTTGTTGTTGTTGTTGTTGTTGTTGTTGCTGCTGCTGACAACAGCAATAACATAGCACTTAATGTGCCAAATGTATGTGCGTGTCTAGTCTAGTTTAAGTGTGCGTGCGTATGTGTGTGTGTTGCGTGAGTATGCACTATATATACAAGTATATCAGTAAAGCTTTATAGAGTGGTCATTGCTGGGCATATGATGCATTATATGCATATTTCTTTAGCATTTTAGCTTAAGCTTAAAATATTACTCATACGCCAGGATGACTGGCAATCCCTTCTACTACCATCATCAACATCAACAACTCGTTCTATCTGTTGTTTGTGTATGTTAAGCAACAGTAAAAGCAGCTTTCATTGCCAGCTCATAATTTGCATATATTTCAGTCCAAGTGGCGCCACAGATTTATGGATTTCCTAGGACTTTCCAAACTCCACTATAAACGCCGTGTCAATCGCGCAATGGTCTCGTCCTGATTCTGATTTTGATTTGGATTTTGATTTTGATTTTGATTTTGAGTTATGAGTTATAAGCTGAAAAGCTAACAAAAACTTGCTGGCATACGGAAATTACATTTTGCCTGCTTCGTGAGAGCAGCAGCGCAATTAAATTCAGGTAAGTTGTAGGATGGTTGGATGGTTGATTGGTGGGATGGTTACTGGTATGGTTACTTTGCCATTAAACTTTGTCCATTTGGATTAGAAAGTGGAGCTAGAGTGGCAGGGTTGGGAGAGAGAGGCGGTTAGCTAGCGTTAAATCAAAATACACACTTTAAAGTAATTTTTTTTTTAATTTGAATTTGAAGTTTGATCGATATGTTGGGTGTGTTGGATGTGTTGGATGTGTTGGGTTGCGGTTCACGCTGGCACCCAACTGCAATTGGTGGCATTGCTGTCGTTGCAGCAATTGCTGCAACTTGCTGCAGGCCAACCTGGCCTAGCATTAGAGGTCATACGAATAGCTGCGGGTCAAAATTTCATTTCAACTGCAAACGCCGCGCTGTGCTGTTGATTTGTGCCATCAATTGATTCGTTTGCATTGTGGTTGATTATCCGCCATTTGCTTCGCTTTTCTAACCATGTCCGTGTCTGATGCTGCGGCATTGGCCAGCAGCGATGAGGAGTCCATGCCTACCACCATGCAACAGAGTGTTCATCGTGACTATAGTGATGCGCGTCTGGATCGTGTGGCCATCTATACCACAACCACGATGCGACTGAAATTGGACAAATGGGCCAAAATGATGGCGAATGATGTTTTCCGGGTGAGTTTCTCATTGTATATACTTGTATCAATATACCACATCAACACACACACACACAGCATATCGTATTGGACTGGCTACACGGAAGAACACGAGTTTTGGTGATGACACTTAGTCCAGGCGGTGAGCTTATACCCAGAAGCTGCGTAAGCGACTTATATCGCAATTATATGCTGCAAAGCAGCAGCTCACATAGCATTGGTGGTGCAACAAATGATGCAACAATCACAGCTGCAGTAGTTGCAGCGGCCACATCAACCGGTGCACTATTGGTGCCACTACCGCCAGCTTCATCCAGTTTTACCACATTAGATGGTGTGCTACGTGGCAAGTGTGCCTACTTCATACGCCACAACCTAAGCGTGCCACTAACAGCTAACAATTTTCAAAGCTCTGTGCTCTATGGAGATTTTCCGGTACATAGTAAAATAGAGACAATGTCCTTGCTATTCGATGAAGTGGTACAGCCGTTACTTGAGCATGCTCAAGCAGCTTGGCCATCGCCAGTGCGTAAGGACTTGCAGGCACGCATTAAGGATGTACGCAACACCCTAACCGAGGTACATTTCTATATAAATATATATATATATATATATATACTTATCTCAGCATATTAATCTAATTGAGTGCAGCGAGCCAAAGCAGAGTCACTAAACAGAGTGTCTACCATTGTTTCAATGTATTTGGCTTAATTGGGCAAACTTTTCATGTGTCCATAAGCGCCATTTATACTTTATTGTTATCCCCACAGATTAAGGGCAAAACCAACAATCGCACAATTTTATCGTTATTAGTTTCGCCAACAATCGTCGAGGAAGTCTCCATGCAAGTGAGTCAGGGGTAAGTGTAGATAGTAGCTGGAAATAGCTTTTGGTTATTGTCTCAAGGGCTGTGTATTGGCCGTGATTCTCAACATATTCTATGTCCTTTAACTGTGTGTATCTGTGTGTGTGTGTGTGTGTGTGTGTATGCGCTGTCATTCCTGTTAGCAATCAGCTTTTGTTTATATCTAACCAAATGCTTTTCACACAAATTCTACAACTTTTCCAAATGAATTGAACTAAATTTATGATATATATATATACATACATATTTTTAATAACTAATGATATATATATATTTGTCTGAAAATGTTCTCTTTATATATACATATAAATTGAATAGAAAGTCAGAAACTTTTACATACAATTACTTTCACCATAATCTAATAGCTGTGAGCATTTATATTAATAAGCTTAAAATTGCATTCAATCTAAACTATCAAAGAGTTGCACAAATTATTGCAGCCAGTCGAGTGACAAAGCGTACACACATACATATACTATATATCTATATATGTGTGTGTAAGTACATGCATTGGTATTTGTATATGTTTAAGTATTTGTGTAGAGAAGGCATAAAGCAGCAAATGCCATAATGGAAATAAGCCATTAAATCAAATAAAATTTGGGTCAATTTTATATGCAATATTTTAGACAGAAAGCAACAAAAAAGAGTATGATAGAAACACATTGAGAAAATGTGGAAAATGTGAAAATGTGAAAATGAGAGAATGCTTAAATGGAAAAGAGAGACAGACCAAGCCAAGTGCAAATGTTTTAAAATTAGGTCAATAAATGTATATTCTATTTTTTCGTGCTGCTTATTGCAAAAGCTGCGTAAATTTGCGCAAAGTTTCATTGAATTGGATCGGTTGGGATTATAATAAAAAAACGAAAGAAAAGAAAGGGAAAAAAACAAATTTCAATTGAACGAATATCAAATACACTATTATTTTGTAGTTTAAGTAAATGTTATAGATATTGACAACTGATTTATGCATATAGCAATCTGAGGCCTGCATTGGATGCAAAATTTCGTAATCTGCTGGAGGAGATGTTTATAAATTGGACTACCCAGATACATGATATTGTAATAGAACGTTCTGAATCCATTGGCTTGACCAGCTATCAAACAGCAACAGCAAGTGGCAAGCACATCATTTATGTCACCTTGCCACCTCAGGAGATTACCTTTTGGACGAATCGTAAACTCAATTTGCAAAACATTTATGAGCAGCTGCGAGAGCCAATGCATAAGAGTCTGGCTTATATACTGGAGAGCATTGAATCAACGTATTATCAGCCTTATGCCAAGGCCTTTAGACAACTGCTGACATGTTGGCTGGAAGCACAAGATGTCTCATTGTGGCTGCAACCTTTGCTGCGTCAAACAGCAGCCTTCAATTCGGTGCAGTTCAGCAATGCACAGGAGCTGATTGCACCGCTGGTGCATATAGTGCATCTTATATGGTGTAATGCAAGGTATTATCGCAGCACACAGCGTATGAGCGTATTATTGCGTTGCATTTGCAATTTGTTGGTGCATCGTGCTGCAGAAGATTTGGAATTTCCATTACTGTTTCAGGGTGATGCGGATGAGGGCTTGCAAAGGATCAATAAAACTGTTGAAGTTTTAGAGTTCTTCAGGTGAGCGAATGAAGTCAATTAATGTTGCAACTTGCAACACTTTTAATTAACTATGGCTTTCACAGGCAGCGTATACTTGACTACAAAGAACGTTATGCTAGCAACCAAGTGTTGCTGCCAGCACTGCCTGGTACAGCAACAACATCAGCAGCAGCAGCAGCGACACCTGATGACCTGCAACAGCTGTGGCGCTTCTCGAACGAGCAAGTGTTTGGCCAAACACTTGATGGCTTCTTGTTGCAACTATCCGAGCTGCGTCATGTCTTCGAGGCAGCAGTACAATTCCAGCAGCTTGAGAAGCTGGAAATAGGTGGCTTACGTGGCAAGTTGCTCACGGAACGCATCAGAGAGGTAAGCGATTGTACTCACACTTACAGTCTATATCCTTTTCACATCCTTATGCAGATTTTCAATGAGTTTAAATTGCTCTTTGAGCAATGGACGGATGTCGACATTGATCTCACAGCGCCTGCAGCAAATAAATGGAAAGGTTTTAAGCGGGAACAAAACATTTTCTTTGCACGCATGCAACTGCTGGAACAGAAGCTAGCCACAGTGCTGTTGCAGGCCTTCGAGCAATGCCACAGTTGGTTGCACTTGGTCAAACTAACACTTATGTTTGGTGGCCTGCTGCAGCGTAGCGCCGTGCAGTCGGAGCTGGTGTCTCTGTTGCCACGCATGCTCAATATCTACAATGAGGAGCTGGAGCAGCTGGAAACTAATGTGGCAGAGGTGTTACTTGGCTATCAGATACATGGTGCTGCAGCAGTGCCGCTAGCCTGGAATCTGCCAGCCATAGCTGGAGCCATGATGTGGCTGGAGCAGCACTTGCGGCGCTGCGATGAACTGGGTGCTAAGGAGCTGGTAGAGCTCTTACAAGTATTGTAAGTCAGACTATAGTCTATATCCTTAAAATTCTTTCAATTATGAAGCTTTCATCTTTAGCTTAGCACAGAAATCGGAGCTTATAGTATTGCCCTACCAATGGTCTGCCTTATGCTCGCGTCGTAATCTGCTTACAACCAAGTTGTGCAATCTGGAGCTAAAGATCTGGCATAACTGGCAACAGGACATTGATAAGCTCATAGCTCAAGGACTCTCAGAGCCTGTCTTAACTTTGACTGCTGCCAATCAACTGCAACTCAACTTTGCACCTGCACTTTTCAATCTGCTCAAGGAAAGCAAATATCTATTGGCTCTGCAGGCTTCGGGCAGTCTTTCCTCGAAACTCTTTCAGTTGCCTGATGAACTGCTCACACTTTATGGCCAAAAGGATGAGTATTGGCAGCGTCGTATACGCCTTATCAAAATTGACGAATACTATAATGGCATCAGAGCTGGTCAATACGCTGCAGCTGAGTTGCATCTTATTGCCGATGAACTCGTCGAAATTGATGAACAGGTGGCAATTGCTTGTGTGCAGTTAACTTGGCGTAGTTATGGTAAGTAGCAATGATATGACAGCAGCTAGGATTCTCTATATATATATAACCCACAGATGAGCCGCTTATTGAGAGTATCTATGAGAAGTCGAAGAGCTTGTTTGCACGCCTCCAGCAGACGCATGGAAATCTGGATGCCATCTTGCACAATATGCGACGCTGGAGCCGGGAACCACTGCATCAGCGTAGTCTCTATGGTCGTAATCTCTTGGACTTGCGTCATCAACAGGATCGCGTGCATTTACGTCTATTACAATGCGATGAGACGAAGATGTTATTGAATCGTTTGCTGATTGCCAACTTTTGTTTGTTTTTTAACTATGAAACGCAGCAATTTCAATTGTATTCCCGCGACCTGAGTGTGCAGGAGGTGAGTGTGGATGCAGGGGATCAATTGAACTGGAGTTGAATCAATTTGTTATGGTTGTCAATATTGGTTATTACTTATTTGGCAGTTTGTACGCGAATTTCCGGATGAACAACGGCGTCAGTACAGCAAATACTTGAAAACGATTGACGAGTTGATTTACAGTGAAGTGCGCGAGGCAACAAGGATCAGGTTTATATATATATATATATACAGATATATATTTTTTTATAGCATTGCATAGTGTAATCTCATTATCATATTATCTGCAATATGCTTTCAGGTGGCAGCTGTTTATTTATTAGTTTTTTCTTATTTTTTTTTTTGGTTGTAAAGTGATAAAGTGCGATTCACTCAACCATGCCACAGCCAAACCAAACCTGCCACCCAATCTTTCACCGTGCAACAAACAAGTTCATTACTTTACAGCACGCTGGCACCGCCTTTCATGTCTCATCAAAACTAATCAAGTAAATGAACACGAATCTATAACTCACCCGCATTCGCGTACACCAACCGCAAGACAGTCAGACACCTATACCTACACTTATACATACAACAACAGCAACACCAACACCAACACCAACACCAACACCTACACCTACACCTTAAGCAGCAACAACAATATCAATAAAAACAGCAACGAGCAACCGCAGTAACGACTAACAGCAACAGCAACAAGAAATCGTAGTTGTACTTGCCAGAGGCAGCGCATTCATGCGTCAATTGCATGTTTCACTTAACGGCACTTCGTGATTGCATGCAGTGTCGTCAGTAGCAGCAGCAACAACACGAGTAATACAGCACAACACAATCATGAACAACACCAACTACAGCAACAACAGCAGCAACAAGAACAG
The DNA here is from genome assembly GCA_037044455.1 of Zygothrica quintamaculata. Classification (NCBI taxonomy): domain Eukaryota; kingdom Metazoa; phylum Arthropoda; class Insecta; order Diptera; family Drosophilidae; genus Zygothrica; species Zygothrica quintamaculata. The sequence continues at coordinate 171,175 of JBAMBS010001208.1, forward strand.
AAAACGCAAACGAAATAAGCACAAAACAAACTCAACACTAAATTTAATTTTCGCATTACTCATACGCCGTGTAATTCAGTTTAGAGTATTTGCACAAGGAAATGACAGCAAAAGCAACAACAGCAACAACAGCAACAGCAACACTAACATCAACAACAACAACAACAACAACAACAACAACAACAACAGCAACAGCAACAGCTGTGAAAGCAACTTCAATGGCGCCCCCAAGTTCAGGCAGCGCCGCACTGCCAAGTATGGCTGTGTTGATGCTACAACAAATCACAGCCCCACAAGCGACAGCGACTATAAAACCAGCAACTGCAACAGAGGCAACAACAACAGCTAGTGTAACAACAACAACAACAACAACAACAACAATAGCAACAAACGATGCACCGCTCTTCGAAGTGAAATTGGAGCTGACGGAAGCGGAAATACGTTTTTCGCCTGCCTTTGATGCAAGTGTGGAAAATAATTTTCAACAAATTGTCGAGCAGCTGTTGCTGGATATAAAACAGACATGCGACTGCATGCCAAGAATTGTGTCTGACAACTCGCTGTCTGAGGACGATGAGGATGAGGACGATGTTAAGGATGGGAAGGATGAGTTCAACTACAAGCACGACGACGAGCAGTTGCAGTTACTCCCACAAACTGAACAGTTCAACATAAACCACAACTTGTTGGCACTGGCTAAGGCATACAATGAAGCACATACACAAGGTATCTACCAATACATGCATGCACGATTTGGCGCATTCCTTGAAGTTTGCATATACACATATATATATATATATATATATTTATAGATTCCACATTTCATGCAGTTGAAGTTGCTCCGCGTGATGACTTGGAAATGCTACGCTCTGCCATACGCGATGCCTTAACACACACGGTGCAGGCGGCGCTCGATTATGCTGCCAAATTCCACGCATACGCATTCCTATGGACACAACAAAACGATGTTGTACTGGCATCCTGCATGCAGATGGCTAAGGAACAGACGACCCACATCAGCAGCAGTGGCTATGCCATTATGGAGACCTTTAAAAAGGAGGTAAAGCGCACAGTAGAACAATACAAAATAAAACAAAAGAGAAGTAAAAACAAAAAAAAAAAAAACCAAAAAAAAAAAAGAGAATCATGTAAGCCCCAAGGCACAAAGCAGCAGCACTTCCCACGCATACAGTTAGCCAGACAGAAAGACAGACAGACAATTTGGACAGATGGACGCACCAGTGACCGAGTGGCTCGCCGGGTCACTCAATTGGCAACCACACAATTTACGTTGTGTAACCCCTGAGACCAATAACGCTTGATAAATGTCGACCATTTAGGGTCAAATGTGTGTATGTGTATGGCCGAATCGGCCAAAACGTAGCACAAGGCTTTGGCCAAAATCTGGATTAAGCCAAAAATGCTTAACCACATGGCGCCTGTGACTTATGCCAAAATATACTAGCTACTTCTATACAACAGCAGCAGCAGACGGCACAAATACAGTTCCTTACGCGGCGCGTAGTATTTCTATTTCTTTAAACAATTATCAAACGCTCCGAAAAGTATGCAATAAATAACATAAAGACGCTCAGGCTCCCTCACACACATGCATATAAGCAAACACACATAACTAAAATGCAGAGCAGACAAAGAAGTAACAACAAATCATGGTCAAAATGCATGAACATTAAGCGTGTGCCATAAAATGTTACAAAATTCACCCAGAATTTTGAATACTCTATAAAAAATAGCAGCACATCAGTTGAACTTATATAGAAGCAGACTTAGACGTTTGCTTCAACGAAGTAATAAGTTTATAAATAATTAACTTAAATATTTATAGCTTAGATTAAAGTTTAAAGGATAGTAGAATATTCCTATCTATATAAAAGGTTGCTAAGGTCCTCGGGCTGCTGCTACAAGGTGCAATATTATACGCATGCATTGTTTATACTGCAAAACCAACACAAATAACAACAAAACTAGCAAAGAACTAAAGAAAAAGTGAGAGAGAAAAAGAAAGAGAGAGATTCAGTAAGGGAGTAAAAGTAAACGCATTAAGTTTTGCTTACATTTAATGTACCCATTTATGCAAAGAGCAACAAAAATCACAGAGCGGCAGTTTATTTATGAGCGGCCATTGAGAGTCGCCCCGGGCGCAGCTGATGCGCTTAATAAATGCCCTCTGCCTGGACTACATATACAAATATATACAAATATATATAAATATATATATATACATATATATAATATATTTATATATATATATATATTTGTGTGTGATTGTGAGTTAGATGCTGGCAACCGCACACATATGTGCTAAATTGGCATATAAATTTGGTTTAAGCAAAAGCAAATGAAGTTGTCAACGCCTCCCAAAACATATTTTTCACAGATCGAGCGGTACAATGAGCTCCATGATGAAATCGACCAATCCGAGAGTCGACACTGCATCAATGGTTGGCTGGCTTTGGATGTGAAGCCGCTTAAGCATGGACTGCTTAATTTGGCATGCAAATGGTCGCACCTACTTAAGCAATGGATGTTGCACTATGTACAAGAAACACTTCAGGTGAATATACAGTATATCATTGTGTAATTGTGTGTGTGTAGCTAATGTGAAATTGCAGGAGTTGAACACATTCATTGTATGCAGTCAAGAGACATTGCAACTACATATTGCACGCGAGAACTTTGAGGCATTATTGAGTGTGTTGGCTGTAATGGCAGAGATACATCAACGTGAGCCTTACGCGGACAATGTTTTTAAGCCGCTCAAGGACATCATGACACTGCTGAAGACCTACAATGTGGAATTTGAGGCGCAGCTGTTACGCAGCATAGAACAGTTGCCGCATCAGTGGCAACAGCTAAAACAGCAGGCATTGGCAAAGCATGAGGCGCTACAGGATACACGTTACTATCAACAGCAGCGCGTAACAGCACTCATTGCCCAGCATACGTGCCACTTGCAACATTATGCCAAACAATTCCCATGTATACCGGTTAGTAGACCCCCCCTACACCTAGACCCCTATATACTTTGTTTACCTGACATTAAACGCTGGGTTTTCTTACCCAGTTCTTTCATGTACCCTGCCCACAAATTTACGAAGTCTGCGACCAAGTCTATGTGCGTCTCCATCGCTTTGCCCTCCAGGAGCAACAGTACGCACAATGGGCGCGTCTGCTAGATATATCAGAGCCAGAAACCAATACGCTGCAACAATGTAGAGCAGAGTTGAAACGTGTTAAGGTAAGTTAGTTATTGACCATTGTATGTGCCACCCACTCACACTTATATACTCACACATACATAGCAATTGTGGGACTTTGTGCGCGTCATCGAATCCTGCATAGTACACTGGCATGCGACACCTTGGCTACATATCGATACGGATGATGTGGAGCACGAATGCAAGAAGTTCACGCGAGATCTGCGTACACTTGACAAGTGCATTAGGGATTGGTCGCCCTATGTATACATTGTGGGTGTGCTGCGTGAGCTGGTTGCCTCACTGCGTGCCATAACCGAGCTACAAAATCCAGCAATTACTGAGCGCCATTGGTTAGAATTGATGCAGCTATCGAAGGTAAGCAACATTTGAGCATACAGCAGTTATCCATATCATCATCACCCTCACCCTCATCATCATCATCATCATCATCATCATGATACTAGCTTTCGTTCAACTTATTCTTTTGATTGCTTGGCAATCTATTGTAGCCTTATATCCTTGCTTCGGGCAAGCCACTGGCAATGCAGTCAAAATTGTTATTAATACAAAACTATATATAAAAGTAATTTAAACAATATAAAATTAAGCATTAGCAATTAATTAAAGTAAACAATATTATGCTTTAAATTGTTATAGATAAATTATATATAGAAAATTCGAATATAAATGCAACAATCAAGCTGCAAAAAGCAACTCTTATTAACTATGCACTATAATAACTTAACTTAAACTTAACTGAACTTAAACCTAAGCTAATTAATTTAAAAACAAAAGTTATAACAGTTATAGGAAAAACAAGTTGGCTTCCCCCTACAACAGTTGAGATTCATAAAGAGTCTCGATTCGAGTAAAACATTTCTAATTTGTTACCTTCTTTGTCTTATTGCAGCTAATTGGACAGTATAAAGTGGATGAGCTTGTAAGTAGAAATAACCAAAAGGATGTCATTATATACATATAGAGTACATGGATCGATAAGCTATTGCAATAATGTTATATATATATATATAATATATATAAGTTGTAGATAATATGCTCTTAATGCTGACACATGGCAAACTGTCAATGTTTGAAATTGTTAACAGGACGAACTGCAATATATGCAACATGCAGCTAGTAGCATGCTGACTGCTTGCGGCAAGTAAATAATGAGAAAATTTAATTAATACAAGTTATAGATAATTTGATAATTCTGTACATGATTTGTAATTAAATCATCTTGCTAACAGTAGAAATGTCAATTATTAAACATAAATAATAATTAATAGCAACATGTGTTCTGTTGCTCATATCAAGTTACTCTTTAAACTTAATACATATACGTATATATATACATATATTTGTATATATATAATGAGTATACAATTTGTGTACATATAACATAACACTATAACAGACTGTAGACAAGGACAGTTAATTGATAGACTTCAATATTATATTCATGGCAATTAGCAACAACAACAGCTGCAGCAGTAGCAACAGCAAGAGCAACAGCAAACAGTTAACAACTTGTTACCTTAATTGAAGCATATGAAATTTGGATTTAAATTTCAATTTGGTTTTGGCTTTTAGATTTCGTACAAGACCAATGAATGCACAACTTTGGCACAATTGCTTAGCCTGGAGCTGCATCAGCATGAGGAGGATATAAAGAATACGGTGGATCGTGCAATTAAAGAGATGACAGTGACCAAAGTGCTGGACGATATAAAAGCAACTTGGGCACATTTAGAATTCGAGCTGGAGGCACATAGCACACGGCCCAGTGTACAGTTATTGAAGGTATCGGAGGAGCTGATTGAAACATTGGATGATAATCAAATGCAACTGCAAAATATTTCAACCTCAAAGCATATTGAGTATCTGCTAGACAAGTTGAGTCACTGGCAACGTGTGTTGAGTGGCATTGATAACTTAATTGTCAATTGGTTTGAGGTGCAACGCAAGTGGGTATATCTGGAGTGTATTTTTATTGGTTCCCCAGATATTAGATCACAGTTGCCAGCAGATGCAGCAGCATTTGAGCGCATCGATGAGGATTTTACCAATTTGTTGGCTAGAGTGTCCAGAGTGCGTGTGGTCATGCAGGTGGTATTGCAGCATGAGGATGTGCATACACATTTGCTGGAGTTGCAGCAACGTTTGGCCATTTGTGAGAAGGCACTGAATGACTATTTGGAGACAAAACGTTTAGTGTTTCCACGCTTCTATTTCATCTCCTCTGCGGATTTGCTGGACATACTATCGAATGGCAATAATCCACAGGTTATTGATCGTCATCTAATTAAGCTATTCGATTCCATACTACGTTTACAATATGAAACAAATACCACAAATGCGCTGGGCATGCACTCCAAGGAGAATGATGAGTATGTGGCCTTTGTGGCTAATCAGGAACGCGACCAAATGGCCTATATAGATTGCAGTGGACGCGTAGAGCTGTGGCTACGCGCTGTCATTCAGCAGATGCGTAGCACACTACATGAGCTGTTTCGACGTGCACTGCGTGCTTTTGGCCATAAAACTCGTGACTTGTGGCTCTACGATTGGCCAGCACAAGTGGCGCTCTGCTGTAGTCAGATTAACTGGACAGCGGATGTAAATCGTTCGTTTGCCAGCATGGAAGAGGGCTATGAGGGTGCCATGAAGGAATTACACAAACGTCAAATTGCTCAATTGAATGCGCTAATTAATCTTCTACTTGGTGAACTGACGCCGGGTGATCGCCAGAAAATAATGACCATCTGCACCATTGATGTACACTCGCGTGATGTAATTGGCAAGATAATCGCTGCCAAAGTGGACAACTCTTTGGCATTTCAATGGCAAAGTCAACTCCGACATCGCTGGGATGATGAGCAATTGGGCAGTTCCAGTGGCACTGTAACCATCAGTGCTGGCGGTGGTGATGAGGATTGCTATGCCAATATCTGCGATGCTGAGTTTCGCTATGCTTATGAGTACTTAGGGAACACCTCGAGGCTAGTCATTACACCCCTAACAGATCGCTGCTATATCACTTTGACTCAGGTGAGTATATAAGCTATTGTGATCCGATTTAAAAAAAGAAAGAAACTATATAAAATGCACATATATTATACATTAATAGCACTTAAGCTAAATTTAGTTATTCTTGCAGAAAAATAGGCTGTTTTAAAATCGATTAATCTAACGAAACCAAAACAGACGGTTTAGTGAAGTTATTTTATACTAATCCATTCATATACTAAATATTAACACGCATTTATGGTGTGACTTGATTAATTAATAGGCTTGAGCGAGCATGTCCTACAGGCATTAAATAATATAAACGCTTCAATAAGCAAAGCTCCTTTTCTCGCACCTTCAAGCTAAATTCTAATGAAAGAAAATATGCCGCTGTGCAGGAAACTTGTTCACTTAACTAAATGTGGGTGTGTGTGTGCGAGTGTGTGTATGTAAATGTGTTTCGGAAACGGAAATGTAATAACTTATGTTTTTTTTATATATGTTGCATATGAATAACACATATATATATACATATATGTATGTTTAACAATGAGTTTCCCTTAAGCAAACTCCACAAATTACATAGAAATCGCATCATTTAGCAGCTTGATGAATGCAATTTAAAATAAAAAATATATAAAATATAATATTAAAATTAATTTATTATAATACAAAAATATTATAAATCGTAATTTTTGAGTATAAAAATAATAGATTAATTCCTATATATAACAATTTATTTATTATTACCGATAAACTTCTATAGAGAACTCTAAAGTCTTTTCTATATATAAAATTGATATACCAATGCGCAGCAAAGAAATTGCGTTTTAATTAATTACAAATAAATAAATAAATTTTAATTATTTAAAGTTTGCTAAAAAGTTTAAATTTCCTAGGAAATAAATTTTACTAAATTACAAATAGTTTCCAAGTCAAAATCCAGTGAAAAACGTTGCTACAAAACAGAGTCTAAAGTATTTATTTATTTCTGTGGAAATGTATTATCCTTTTGCAAGCAATAACTAATTAATTTGTCCTTCTAAGAATTTGACAGCATTCATATTACCAGCAATTGGTAGCAATTTGCTGTATCTATTGGAGCACAAATATACTCAAATCTTAAACAAACCTGCAACATTTGGTATACAAAGAAAACCATGTTTAAGTATGCTTCACGCCTAAGTGAAAGTCAGACCTCTAAAAGGAATTTTAAAATTTCTCTACTTGGTGTCTTAATAAACCTTCTTTATACATAAATTAACAGTATATTTATGACAAGACTTGCCATAACAGCTGCTGATTCTGTTAAAGCTGCTGTTTCTCTAAATTCTGTTAAAGCCATTTCAATGTTAAGAGTTCCAAGAATTTACTGATATATTGGCAATACTAAGAATTTGTATTTAATTGAGCTTTAATAATTATCAATTATACAACAAGTAATTTGCATGCATAAGTAATTAAATAGATTCAATCAATTCATCAAGGATATATAACTTTTATTGCGAATAATTGATATTTTTATGGAGTTTTAAATAAAATATATACCAATTAGTGAATTTACCATGGCAACTGGTTGAAACTTAAGTTTGGTGTTGATTTTATGCCAATTTTGGTTGTACTTAAATTAAACAACTCGTTAGTGAAAAATGAATGGCATTTACAATTTGCATACTTATATATATATATCTTCCTGAATGTATGCATATATATGTATATATACTCATCAGTCGTTGCATTTGGTGATGGGAGGAGCACCAGCTGGACCAGCGGGCACAGGTAAAACAGAAACAACCAAGGACCTGGGACGCGCACTGGGCGTAATGGTTTATGTCTTCAACTGTTCGGAGCAAATGGACTACAAATCTTGCGGCAACATTTACAAAGGGCTGGCACAGACCGGCGCATGGGGATGCTTTGACGAGTTCAATCGTATCTGTGTGGAGGTGCTGTCTGTGGTGGCCGTACAGGTGAAGACCATACAGGAGGCGATAAAGGTGCGACCGCAATGTTGGCGACGAGAAGCGTTTGCAAATTGATTTTACTTTCCACTTCTTTGCAATGCTGCACATTGATTACTTTTCTCTCACCGTGGATGTGGACGCTGCTGGACTATGGTTTCTATATGTATCCTTTATGGTTGGTCTTGTTCTTGGTCTTGGCGTTGGTCCTGTTGCTGTTGCTGCTGTTTGCTACTGTTTACAGATGCATAAAACCCAATTTATCTTTATGGGCGAGCGCATCTCGCTGGAACCGTCGGTTGGCATTTTTATCACCATGAATCCAGGCTATGCTGGTCGCACTGAGTTACCGGAAAACCTGAAAACATTGTTTCGACCGTGCGCCATGATTGTGCCGGACTTTGCTTTGATTTGTGAGATTATGTTAATGGCCGAAGGCTTTCAGGATGCTCGTCTGTTGGCACGCAAATTTATCACACTGTATACACTTTGCAAGGAGCTGCTGTCCAAGCAGGATCACTACGATTGGGGACTACGTGCCATCAAATCAGTGCTGGTAGTTGCCGGCACATTGAAACGCGACGACCACAGTCGGCCAGAAGATCAGGTGTTAATGCGTGCTCTGCGTGACTTTAACATACCCAAGATTGTAACAGAGGATGTGGCCATATTTATGGGCCTGATAGGTGACCTCTTTCCCGCACTGGATGTGCCACGTAAACGTGTCTTTGAGTTCGAAAAAACCATACGACGTGCTGTAAATGAAATCAAGCTGCAACCCGAGGAAGGTTTCCTCATGAAGGTGGTGCAGCTGCAGGAACTGCTCGATGTGCGTCATTCTGTCTTCATTGTGGGTGATGCGGGCACTGGCAAAACAAAGATCTGGCAAACTCTACGTGAAACCTATCGTATACAGAAGTTAAAGCCAGTTTGCCATATACTCAATCCCAAGGCACTTTCCAACGATGAGCTCTTTGGCATTGTCAATCCTACGACACGTGAATGGAAGGATGGTCTCTTCTCTTCTATTATGCGAGAGCAAGCCAATATGCCGCCAGGCAATCCAAAGTGGATAGTGCTAGATGGCGACATAGATCCCATGTGGATTGAGAGTCTTAACACCTTAATGGATGATAATAAAATCTTAACACTGGCCAGTAATGAGCGTATATCCTTAAAACGGGAGATGCGTCTGCTCTTTGAGGTAGGTCATCTAAAGGCGGCCACACCAGCAACGGTCTCCAGAGCTGGAATACTTTATATTAATCCTCAAGATCTAGGCTGGTCACCGTAAGCATAAAACTCTGAAATCAAATACTTTCTATTCTATAGTTTAATGTTGACAACTCTAGGTATGTTTCATCCTGGCTGGAGACGCGTGCGAATATGATTGAAAGAGGCATCCTTACCACGCTATTTGAGAAATATTTCCCCAGCCTTATGCAAAGACATCGCGACTTCCGGCGCATCATACCCATAACGGATATGGCCATGATACAAATGACCTGTCACCTGTTGGAATGCCTGCTAGACAATGATCAAGTGAACGACCAAATGGCACGAGGTGGTAATACCCACACCACTCTTAATACACATAGTCTGCATCATGGTGAAATGTCACATGAGTCGGCAGAGCTGGCGCTGGAAACAATCTTTGTGTATGTGACAATCTGGAGCTTTGGTTCGGCCTTGCATCAGGATACCATTATTGATTGGCATCGTGAGTTTCATAAATGGTGGACGGGTGACTTTAAGGATATTAAGCTGCCCAGTGTGGGCACCATATTTGACTATCAACTTAATTTGCAAACATTGAAGTTCCAACGCTGGTCAGAACTGGCCGATCAGGAGCAATTGAATTGTCAAATCGATGCCGAGCTACCATTGCAGGTACATACTTGACCTAGTTGGAAATGAACTAATCATGCAAACAAAGCCTTTGATTACACAGAACGTGCTCATTGCAACAGCAGAGACCACACGACTGGCCTATTTTCTCAAGCTTCTTATCGACCGCAATCTGGCCTGCATGTTGGTGGGTAACTCTGGATGTGGCAAGGGTGCTATCTTTCGTGAGCTGTTCAGCAAATATGCTAGCGCACAGGAGCTACTTGAAATTGCAGTGACAGCTGTCAGCGACAGTCAGCCACAATCTCAGCCACAGTCCCAGTCCCAGTCACAGGCGCAGCCGAGTGGTGGATATGGTGGTGCTGTACGCCTCAACAGTGTAGGTGCACGTCGGAAGTCATCTCCCTTAACTCCTTTGATGACCACAGTGCAGGCCACACACTTCAACTTCTATACGACATCAGAGATGTTTCAAAAGATGTTAGACCGTCCCCTAGAAAAGAAATCCGGACGTTGTTATGCCCCTAGTGGACCGAAGCGACGGCTTATCTACTTCGTCAATGACCTGAACATGCCTGAAGTGGATGCATATGGCACAGTGCAACCGCATACCATAATGCGTCAGTTCATGGACTATAGGCAATGGTAAGCCATAGGTCTACCTGTTCCAACTCTAATTATACTTATTGCATATATATATTTTTAGGTATGATCGCCAGAAGTTACAACTTAAGGATATTCGCCACTGTCAATTTGCTGCATGCATGAATCCCACTGCCGGCTCATTCACCATTGATCCACGGCTGCAACGACACTTTTGTGTATTCTCTGTGGCGCCACCAGGCGAAGATGTGCTGCATTACATATACAGCAGCATACTAAACAATCATCTGGAGCAACCAGCACTGGGCTTCAGCAAGGAAATCCGTTCCATAGGCAATCTACTGGTACAGGTGGGCATTGCTTTGCATCGTCGTGTGGAATACGCCTTCTTGCCTACAGCTATTAAGTTCCACTATATCTTTAATCTGAGAGATCTGACCAATATTTATCAGGGTGTTATGAATAGTGTTGGTGCTCCGGTTTCGGCAGGTGCTACTGCTACAAGCTACAGCGGCACAGTTTGCAGCAAACCCGCAGAATTAATGCGATTATATGTTCACGAAGCATTTCGGGTCTATCATGATCGATTGGTTGATCAATATGATATTAAATCTTTTAAGTCATCTATACGTGATATATTTAAAAAGGATTTTGAGGACTTTGATGAAGATTTCGTATTCGCTGAGCCATTGATTTATAGTCATTTCGCGCAATCCCTCGTTGATCAGAAGTATATGCCCCTAAAGAGCTGGGACTCACTTTATCAGCTACTGTTAGAAGCCCAAGGCAGTTATAATGATATTATTGGATATATGAATCTGGTGCTATTCGAAGATGCCATGATACACATCTGTCGGTAAGTGGTTATAATTATCTATAGATACAGTTAGTCATAGGGTTTTTTCTAGTATTAATCGCATTCTGGAGAGTCCACGTGGTAATGCTCTGCTTATTGGTGTCGGTGGCTCCGGCAAGCAAACCTTGGCACGCCTGGCCGCCTTTATATCCTCGCTTAGTGTCTCCCAAATTCAAATTAAGAGAGGATTTAGTCTGCTCGATATGAGAGATGAAATTGCCAGTCTGTATATGAAAGTTGGCCTAAAGAATGTGGCTTCTGTATTTCTAATATCCGATGCTCAGTTACCCGATGAGTCCATACTTATGCTAATTAATGATTTGTTGGCATCTGGTGAAATACCAGAACTATTTAATGATGATCAATTGGATACTATAATAAATGGCATACGGAATGAGGTAAAACAGAGCGGCACACTGGATACCAAGGAAAATTGTTGGCGTTATTTTTTGGAAAAAGTACGAAGGCTTTTAAAAGTTGTACTCTGTTTTTCACCAGTTGGACAGACACTACGTATACGTGCCAGAAAGTTTCCAGCGATCATCAGCCGTACTGCTATTGATTGGTTCCATGAGTGGCCCAAGAGTGCACTGGAATCAGTGTCCCAAAAATTTCTCAACGAAATCTGTGACATACTGGAAGTGAGTAGAGAGCGTTAACTTTATTTATATGCCTGTCGTGAACAATTTACAACTTGAAACTGTCACAATGGTCACCATACAATACGCATACATACAAGTACAAACACAGACAAACACAAACATATACATACACAAGGTGATAGACAGTACCAAAAGAGACTCATGTTCATTCACAGCCCAAACTTATTCCGCCCATTGGTTGCTTTATGGCCTACGTACATGGAACTGTGAATCAGATATCGAAAATTTATCTACAAAATGAAAAACGTTACAACTATACGACACCAAAAACATTTCTCGAATACATTTTCCTCTACCGCAAACTGTTGGTGGACAAAAACGGTGAATTTGCCCAGCGCATCCAACGCCTGCAAAGCGGAATGGCAAAGCTAGCGGAATGTGCACGCCAGGTGGACACCCTAAAGGTGGGTAAATTATAAAGCAAACAAAGTTTAAAACGTTTACGTATATAAAGTTCAAATTTAAATACCCTAATTTTTCCTTTTTTTATTTTTTATGAAAACTTTATAATTATAAAATCTGTTTTTATTTTTTAATGGAAAAAGAAATTAATGAAAGTAGATTGAAAGGATAGCAGCAGGTAGTATAACAAACAAGATGTAGAAGCCATTATGCTCACTCAAAGTTTATCATAGCCATATGAAAGTGTACATGTGATATGTGTATGTGACAGGTACACACAAGTGCAGACTTACAAAAAGCAACGGGTCAGTATTATTTTTTTTTGTTGTGTTTTTCCTTTGGCGCTACGATACTCGACCCAACGCGCTTGGCATTCAATTAGTGCGCTTAATTGAATTGTTGTTACAGCAAATCTGCTGCCCATTTGACACAATATGGGTAGGCAAAGCAAATGTGTGAGGCTGTGTGGTGGTAGTCTCAATGGACGACAGTGTCGTTGATGCCATCCTTTTGAAATTGCAAGTGCCGTTTCCGGTTACGCAGCATTTACGCAATGAAAAGCCGTTGGCACCGTGACAATCGTATTTTTTATAGCATACTTTCGTGCGCTAACAAAAAAATATTGGGACAAATACTCAAAAAATTAAAAAAAGACATTGCTATTTAAAGTAATTGAATTTAATTGAATTTGTTTTGTGTTAAGTAAGAGCTGTCAGTTTCAGGTATTCTATGCGTGCACAGTACACTTAATGAAATAAGGAATAGATGTGCAAAACGAGTTTTTATTGATGCAACCACAAATTGTACCGAAAAGTTGCACCATGTCAATATTGAGTAAGCGTGCCCGAGCTTTATTTATTTTCATTAGTTTGTAAAGTTTTAAAGTGGTTGAGATTTTGGCTTGTTGTTTAAAATAAATTTCATTTCTATTTGGTAACCAGCAACAACTAGCCATACAAGAAGTTCAATTGGCGGCAAAAAATGCGGCTGCCGACAAATTGATAGTCATTGTTAGTGCCGAGAGTGAAAAGGTGAAACGTGAACGTTTTATAGCATCTGAAGAGGAGAAACGTGTACGTATCATAGAAGAGGATGTCTCGATCAAGACCAAATTATGTGAACAGGACCTGCGACAAGCTGAACCAGCTCTGGTAGCAGCTCAGGCTGCACTCAACACCCTGAATAAGAACAACTTAACTGAACTTAAGTCCTTTGGATCTCCACCAAAAGCAGTTATTAATGTATGTGCTGCAGTGATGGTGCTACTAGCAACTAATGGCAAAATTCCACGGGATCGTAGCTGGAAGGCAGCCAAATTAATGATGGTTCGTGTGGACCAATTTTTAAACGATTTACTCAACTATAATAAGGATAACATACATCCAAATATTATTGAAACGCTACAGGAATATCTCAAGGTATTTATTTCTTGTTACTTACAATATTTGATTGATACATGTGTTATTGTTTTTTCAGGATCCCGAATTTAATCCTGATAAAGTTGTACAAAAATCTGTGGCTGCTGCTGGCCTCTGTGCCTGGGTCATCAATCTGTATCGCTATCATCAGGTTTTCTTAATAGTTGGCCCAAAGCAGCAAGCACTGCAAGACTCACAGCAGGAACTATTCGAGGCACGTGACCGTCTGCAGTATCTGAAGTTAAAAATTAACAATCTGCAGGACAAGCTGGCCGAAATACAAGCTGAATTCGAGCATGCTGTCGGCGAGAAGCAAAAATGTCAGCGCGAAGCAGACAAGACTTCCTTCACCATCGATCTGGCACACCGTCTGGTCAATGGACTGGCGAATGAGAACATTCGTTGGCGCGAGTCTGTCCAAAGGTGAGTGGGCAGTAGCAACGCATTTATGCTCCATCAATTATTAAATTTAATTTACATTTGTGTGTACCCGCAATCGCTTTAATTGCTTTTCTCGCTTCTTTACGCTGTACGCTCTCTGGGGCTCAGTTGAACGAACTGTACGAACATTTTGTACACTTGTGGGCACCATAGCACCACAGCACCGCACAGCAACAAAAGGCCGTAAATTTTATTTACTTGCGCTCATTTGTGGCACTGCAAGTTCCTACAACTACCGTTAACCAGCATTCTCCCCTCCCCATTCTTCAACATTCTCCTACCTCCATTTACCTAGATGTTTGTTACCAATTGTACAAATTGCTCACTGTCCCAGCCAATGAACTACCTGCCATTTATTGTGACAACAGTAAATAACCACAGGACGCGGGCAGCTGCTATGAGCTTTGCACTTGGAACACCAAACGCAGCAACTTAACAAGACATACTGCAAAACGCATTTAAAGTGTCGTACAAACTAAGTATTCCAAGTTTACTACTGCAACAAGCCATAATTAAAACTGCATTGCAAAAATTGCTTTAAAGTTTAAGCAAAGTAAAGGATATGCAATCAAATGTAGAGTGGTTGAAGTGATTTATTATAAATATTCAATTAGACACTCCATAAGTTGCTCTCTAATTGATAGTGTCCTGCTTATAAAGTTGACTTTTTTGTTCTCATATAGCTACTGGACATATCTTAAATATCTGGAATAGAACTTATATAATTATTCCAATTATTTACTTAATTTTTACAACTTTGATAAGTAATCCTAAAGTGCTGGAAAAGTCTCCTTCAACTCATATCAACATTCCCATTACATTGCCTTTGAATGAATGATATATGATTCAAAAAGAGTTCATATATATTCAAATTTATATGCGATTATAAGAGTTAATCAAATGAACATAAAGGTTATAAAAATAATAGCCAGAAAATGCACAAAAATTCGCTTTCAAACACTTTTGGCTGCCCATTGACACTGAGAATTGCAGCTGTGGTTGATTTGCAATGAAATTCAATTGAATGCATTTGCAGGCTGTAAGAAGTATATACAGAAGAGGCTTAACATGGTTTTGAAATGTGGCTAAAAGCATTATGCAAGTTATTTTTTCAAATAGTTTTTCCTTTTTTTTTTTGGTTTATTTGCTTTTGATATTCATGTGAATCTAAATAACTGAAAAATTTACAAATACTCAAAAAACTATTGAATGGAACCTTTCAATTTGCCAACGTCAACACACCTAAATCGTCAGAGGACACATACATAAATTCATATGCGAAACGTATTGAATTATTAGATGGAAAATGAAAAATGTCGAAATGTTTTCAACTACACAATATCTAACCGACAGCTGTTAGCTTACTTCAACTGTACAGGTGGCATTGTGTGCGGTCACAACATAAACTAGTTGCAAGTAAATATGTTTGCAGCTTAGTACAAAAGATGCAACAGAGTCGATAGAGAAATATATATATATATATGTATAACATATATAGGAGTTAGTAGTGTATTTGTTGTAAATGTCAGAAGTGAAAGCGTTACTCCTTGGAGCACATTCAAATATTTATGAAAATATAATTTGCACTCGAAAATAACAATAAGAACAACAACAATTGTAAGGACCAAAAGGCATCAGTAAAAACTGCAAAATGTGCGTTCCTCAGCTGTCTGTGTGTGTGTCTGTGTCGGTACGTAAGCCGTTATGACTTGCATATAAATTTCTATTTGACTATGGAATTACATGTACTCTATGGTATATATATGTATATATACATACATATACATACATTAGACAGTTATGTCTGTGTTGATGCTAGTATTGAAATTGTTGGCATTGCGAAGCTGCTTTTAAAATATATATTTTCTGTTTTGAATGTGAATGTGAATGTGAATGCTCTTATGCGGCTTGACAGGTATTTTACAAACATTTAGCTAAATATTTCTTAAAAAACAATTATTTTCAATTCATATGCACAAATATATATATATATATATATACTCATATACATACATATGTGTTATTATTCAATTACTAAGATGCATTCAGTTATACCACAATTCAGCATTTGTATTTATACAGGAATTAAACATAAATCATTGTGAGCTTTTCATACAAAATATTTATATTTGTATTTGTGTGCCATAGTATAGTTGAGTATAATATACAGAGGATGAGCATCTCAATTATGAGTCCTTGTTTACTGCCCAGCCAACCTACTGCTTGTTATCCTCATACTATACAGTTCAAATATTTCAATAATAAGTAGTAGTTGGCATGCAGAAATTTCTTATAATTTATAGTTTACGAGTTTACGAGCCACTCGAACAACTACAGCTACAACTGAATTGCAAAGACAACGGAGACGCTGCTGTTTCTATGGATCCTATAATATATATATATATATACATATATATATATATATATATATTATATTTTTTGTTTGTCTATAAAGATTCAGTCAGCTGAAGGATTCAGTTTCGAGGGAGGCATCGTAGCTCCTTGACATTTATCAATTTAAAACAGTATTTGAATAAAAATATTTGAACTTTACTTTAAGCTAAACTTATTGATACACCCTCGTATAAATACAGTCTTGTCATCTTTATTACATTTCCAATTTCCCGTCTCTATTCAAATGCAATGAATGCTCAACATTTTGCAACCTTTAGTCCTGCAGCAGAGCTGCTGCTGCTGCACTTGTAACTTATCCAACTACAATTTACTTAAGTTAAGCGACAGTTTAATGTCTGGCAGTTGGTTTTTTTTGCTCACGTTTTATATCTTATTGTCTTCAGTTTACAGGCAAAGATAGGCACTCTGCCTGGAGATATACTGTTAATTTCCTCATTCCTCTCCTACGTGGGTTGCTTTACGCGACGCTATCGCGAGGAGCTGCAGAACAAAATGTGGCTGCCAAATTTTCGTAAAATGGATGTAAGTTCTTGCACTTAAAACAAATTAATTCCATAATATATATTTGAACTTACGCGACATATTAAAACAGCCCCATATACCACATACGGAGGGAGTCGATCCATTGTCTCTGTTGTCGGATGACGCACAAATTGCCACTTGGAATAATGAGGGGCTGCCCATGGATGGTATGTCGACAGAGAATGCCACAATACTGCAGCATTCAACGCGTTGGCCACTCATGATTGATCCCCAGCTGTGAGTAAATCAATTTTTAATTAAAAAAACTTTATAAATTATAAAGCATTACCTTTAGCCAGGGCATAAAGTGGATCAAAAGTCGTTTTGGAGCTGCTCTGGTGGTGTTACGGCTCACACAACGTGGCTTCCTGGAGGCGCTAGAGAAATGCATTTCACGTGGCGACACAGTGCTTATTGAACAAATCGAAGAGACTATGGATACAGTGCTGGAACCACTGCTGAGCCGTGCGCTGATCAAAAAGGGTCGCTATCTACGCATTGGGGAAAAGGAAATGGAGTTTAATACGAATTTCCGTTTAATATTGCACACAAAACTGGCCAACCCACACTACAAACCGGAAATGCAGGCACAAACGACACTTATTAACTTTACGGTAACACCAGATGGCCTGGAGGAGCAGCTGCTGGCGGAGGTGGTCAAAATTGAACGACCGGACTTGGAGCAAATGAAAACTGAGGTCACTGTGCAGCAAAATATGTTTAAAATCTCTTTAAAGGCGCTTGAAGATGAACTACTAGCCAGACTAACCTCTGCTGGCGAGAATGTGCTCGATGACCATGCGCTTGTCCTCAATCTGGAGAACACCAAACGTACAGTTGATGAAATTGAAATCAAGGTACGCGAAGCTCACGTAACCACACTGCAAATCGATGAGACCCGTAACATTTACCGAGCTGCAGCCAAGCGTGCTGCGATTCTATACTTTGTGCTCACCGATCTCAATCGCATCAATCCTATATACAAATTCTCCCTGAAGTCCTTTATGCATGTTTTCCGTCAGGCTATTGCTCTTGCCCTGGAGTGCAAGAGCTACGAGAAGCGTGTGCAACATTTGGTTGATTCCATTACGCTGCAGACCTATCGCTATACTCTACGTGGTCTCTTTGAGGCGGATAAGTTAACATTTACCTCTCATCTGACACTGCGCATAATGATTGCTGCTGAGCAGGTGGCCAAAGATGAAACAGACTTTCTGTTACGTTATCCGCATGATCCCAATACGCTTTCACCTTTAGATTTTGTGGGTCGTAGTGCCTGGGGAGGCATTAAGTCTTTGGCACTTATCGAGCACTTCTATGGGATTGACAAGGATATGGAGAACTATACGAAACGTTGGCGTAAGTTCATGGCAAGTGATACACCAGAACGAGAACAGTTTCCGGGTGAGTGGAAACATCGTACACCGCTGCAAAAGCTATGCATTGTGAGAGCCCTACGACCCGATCGCATGACCTATGCCATGGCACAGTTCGTGGAGCAAACAATGGGACGAGTGTATGCAGAGGTGCAGACTCCTCCATTCAATGCCATCTTTAAGGAACTCAATGCCGGCACACCGGCCTTCTTTATACTCTCACCTGGCGTTGATCCTACGCGAGATGTAGAGCGTTATGGTCAGCAGCAGGGATTCCATGCAGATGCTGGTAGTCTAATAAATATATCCTTGGGACAAGGACAAGAACTGTTGGCCGAGGAAGCCATAGCACAGGCACTGGCCTCTGGCCAGCAATGGGTTATACTACAAAACATACATTTGGTGGTCAATTGGCTACCAACGCTGGAGAAGCTCATCGAGCGCATTGTGCTGCAATCCGAAGGTCAGCCAGATTCCAATTTCCGTCTATTTATAAGCGCTGAGCCAGCTCCTGATCCACAATATCATGTCATACCACAAGGCATACTAGAGTCATCACTGAAGGTTGTTAATGAACCACCAGCGGGAATGGCTGCCAATCTGCATAAGGCCTGGGATAACTTCTCTCAGGATACATTGGAAACCTGCACTCAGGAGGCAGAGTTCAAGTCCATACTATTCGCTCTATGCTACTTCCATGCGGTGGCTGGTGAACGTCGTAAATTCGGACCACAAGGTTGGAACAAGGTGTATCCATTTAATATTGGTGATCTGACCATATCGGCCAGTGTCTTGCATAACTATCTGGAGGGCAGCAATCGCATACCTTGGGAGGATCTGCGTTATCTCTTTGGCGAGATTATGTATGGTGGCCATATAACTGATGACTGGGACAGACGTTTGTGCCAAACGTTTCTGGAGGAGTTGCTGCAACAGGATCTTATTGATGGCGACTTTGAACTCTGTCCAGGGTTTCCATCGCCACCCAATCTAGATTTTGATGGCTATCATGAATACATCAATGAAATGCTGCCCGAGGAATCGCCATTACTTTATGGTCTGCATCCCAATGCAGAAATTGGTTTCCTAACCAGCGCATCGGAGCAGCTGCTGCGCACCATCTTTGAACTGCAGCCACGTGAATCCGAGCTAAGTTCACACTGTGGTGCACCACGCGAGGAACTGGTAAAGATTATGATTGATGATTTTCTTGACAAGCTGCAGGATGAATTCAATTTGGTTGCTCTACTCAATCGTGTGGAGCGTAAGACTCCATTTGTGGTTGTTGCTCTACAGGAATGTGAGCGTATGAATGCCCTCATCCGAGAGATCAAACGTTCCCTACGTGAACTGATGCTCGGTCTCAAAGGCGAACTGACCATCACTCATGAAATGGAACGTCTGGATTATGCCATCTTTTACGATCACGTTCCGGCAGCATGGGCGCAACTGGCCTATCCCAGCATGCTAGGACTACAAGGCTGGTTCGCTGATCTGCTGCATCGCATCAAAGAGCTGGCTGGTTGGCTTAATGACTTTAAGCTACCCTGCGCCATCTGGCTAGGTGGTTTATTCAATCCGCAAAGTTTTCTTACAGCCATCATGCAGGAGAGTGCCCGAAAACATGATCTGCCCCTAGATCGTATGTTAATTAGTTGCGATGTGACCAAAAAACATAGAGATGACGTCACGTAAGTATAAAACCCACACAATACTCTGACTATATGTTTTGTGCGTGTCATTATAACAGATTACCACCAAGTGAAGGCGCCTTTGTTCATGAACTCTATCTGGATGGCGCCAGCTGGGACTGTCAACTGAACTCTATTGTTGCATTGCATCCAAAAGAATTACTATGCGCCATGCCCGTCATATACATCAAGTCCATTGTGCAAGAAAAACAGGAGCTACAACGCGTCTACGAGTGTCCATTATATAAAACCAGGTGGGTGTCCTTAACAAGCTGAAAACTTATGCTTAATGCTTAACGCTTATGCAGGTCGCGTGGCAACACCTACGTCTGGACTCTTAACCTTAAGACACGCGACCGTCCAGCCAAGTGGATATTGGCAGGAGTTGCGCTTTTGTTGCAGCCATAAAACATAATTGATTTCAAGCAAAGACGCAATTCATGCTCTGCCCCTGCTTCTCCCCCTTCTACCCCAACAACAAAGTAACACTTTCAGCCTTTGTGTCTTATTATAATTCAGCAACCAGCGCGCACCTGTTTAAATTTCTGCTAAGTCATTAACAAACTATACAAATAAATATATACATATAGCTTTCACATAACTATAACAGCATAATAAGAAATTTAAGTTAACATTTATTTAGAAATAAATTAATTTGTGTTTAATGATAACAATGATAAGAGAAACAACTGTTGCTGCTTTAGACGTGTGAACGATGATTGTAATTTACTCCAAGAACTTCCTGTAATGAGATTGAGTTTAAGAGATTGTCTTAACTAAAGGTTCTTAAAAATTAGAATATGTTTTCTGTATACGTTAAATATTATTCTACAATTTTTATTAATAAAAGTTTTAATTACTGTTAATAATTTATTTGATGCAACTATTACTTAACTCTAACAAGTTAAGTAGTTTTTAATAGTCGCATTATTGGCATTACGCTTTGTTGAGAGATTGAGTACGAGAGATTAAAGTACAATTGTTGTTAGTACAGCAATATTGTTAACTTTATTAATAAACCTGCCCTAAAGCAATTTAAATGAAGTGCAAAAAGCTTGTTGAACCAAGTTTAAGCCAAACTTCTCATATTTTCAGTTAATTTTAATAAGTAAAAGGTAAAAAAAAAATATTTCACATATTCAAATAAAAGGTAACATATATCTAGTTCTGATATCGCCTAGATACGCTAATCAATGTAGCCCGAAAGTCGATAATTAAGTGTCTTGGCTCATAGCATATAATATTACGTATACGACGCGTGAGCTCATGTTTCCCCATTAGATAGAAAAATTACTTTGCCAGCGACTGCCCACGTGTGAGCCCAGACATCATAACAAAATAAACCTTTTACTGACGCAATCGCTGGACTAACTCTTTAAATCTGAGCTCCCCCTGCACACCGACTGCCGATCACGTGTATTTAATATGTGTGCAGCACACCACAATCAACTTCAAAGTATTTTTTTTTTTTCAAATTTTTTATATTCATGCAAACTGATTAAATTGTTTTATACTTTGTGTAATTCATTCAATAATGTGACTCGTTGGAAGTAATGGGAATATATATATATATTTGTAAAGAGGGCTCGTCATGTTAGTCCATTGCGTCTATGCCCTAGCTTTAATTACGTACATAGAAATTATAAGATTACATAATTAATACAAATTGTGACACAAGTCACGAGATTGTTACAACGTGACGCATTTACTGACGTCTAAACCCTTTGCATATCAACGCCCTGACGCCTCTGCCTGTTGCTTGTTGCCAAGTGGTAAATATACCCTGTATTCCAAAACATATAATAGATCTATCTTTTTTCACACTCATCTACTTAATCTTCTACTTTATTGAGGAACTAAGGTATTTATATCACATTTTTTTATAAATACTTATTAGCTAACTAATTCTCTGTCAGTCGGCGAAAGTATAAAAAGCACAGGGAATGTGCTTGTCCATAAAAAAAGAATGAAATGAAATGATTATCGTTATATTATTATTATTTTTTTCCAATCTTTGTGCCAATTATGCCAGTACGCAAATTCTTAGTTGGCGTATTCCCCGAACACGAAGTAAACACGTGACATGATCCAAAAGAACGTATGATCAGTCCGTCTGGCCGTAAAGGCGACCTTCCGGCTTATGAGAAAGGGGGGATAGGCATGCAACAAAATTTCACAAACGAAACATTTTATTATCTTTATAGTATTAAAGATAAAAATTTTGTAGATTTGCAAAGACGATTACAATCTCGATGATCGCCAGTCTGTCGTTGAGTGAGTCAGTCGGTCGGTTGATCGGTCGATCGGTCGATCGGTTGTGTGGTCGGTGAGCCATGTAGCTGCCTATTACTAATACAAACCGGCCCCGCCAGCCGCACGACACAACGTTGTTTGGTGCTCCTATAAAAAAAGTATTTATACGGGAAATTCTGCGCTATGACAAATCAGAATCGCAATAATTCTCGACCCGTAAGCACAAGCGGATTGCTCAACGGAATAGAAATATTTTGTCGTTGCCAACGGAAATTTTCGTATTGTTTTTTTTTTAGTGTTTTCATTTGTTTGACAGAAGACAAAGACATATTAAAGGTAAAACTAATTTGATTGTGTCTAGATATTTGCCATAGACAAAGAAGCAGCATCCAGGCACCAAATATATATTATTTATAATCAACTATAACAACAATTAACTGCATACTACATAATTACTTCCGTTATTTAAATGTGTGTTTATTTTGTGATTTTAGAGTTTCCGCCATGGCCACTGCACATTTACCCATACAAAAGACAAAATATCATGAACACAATGGTGAACCCGGCTGTCAGGGACTGGAGGAAGTGAATCGCATGTTTCGTAATTTCTGGGACCCCACAGCATACTGGATATGCGAAAAGCAAGGTGGACATGCACGACTACAGCATTGCGTCCAATCACAGTTATATTCCGAAGAGAAAGGTAGCTGTGTACATTATTCGGAATGGAAATGGACGGACCCTACAGAGCCGCCAAGTCGACCAAGTGCTAAATACTAAGCACAGCCCACCACTTAATTTATTATATACTTAATTTAATTAATTACTTAAGACTTATTGTTTTTAGAAAACACTTTAATTGTAAGTGAAAAATACATATTTAGCTCACAAACATCAGTACAAAAAATTTAAAATGTTTTCGTTTTTTTTCTTTTTTTTCTGTTTTTGATTTGTTTATAAATTATAAATGTCTTTTTTTTGTTTAAGGAAATTATTTATAGAATTCATTTAGTCTACTCCAAATATGAGTAGTGTTTAAAGGCTTAAACAAAATTTAAATCTTTTATCTTTTTTTTTCTAAAAGGAATGTTTTGTAGAGTATAAATATAGTTATTAAAGTTGAAGCAAAACTGAATTATATGCATGTTGTGCAACATATAAATAGCTGCCTAAAATGAAGATCTTGGCTAGAGACGTGCACCTTATTATCATATAAATAACTTGTTCCAAACTAAAGTATATATATATATATATACACACATGTATATAATAACTGGCTGCCGTCTAACTCTGAATGTTGTTTAAAGAATGTTGTTGTAAATAGTTCAAAAGATGTTTTGGAAAAGTAATGTCAAGGCGTGTTGTTGCATTTTATGGACGTTTAGAGTTCAACATGATCGCCCTGCTTATTTATCACCTTGAGCTTTTCTTTTTTTGGTGGCTTTGTATCTACGGGAATGTCCTCTTCTACGGGTGCCGGTTGGCTTGGCACTGTGCGTTTTGTGGTTGTTGTTGCCGGCTTTGCTGTGGTTGTTGTTTTTGGTTTTGGTGTGGTTGTTTCTTTTTTAGTTGCTGTTGTTGTCGGTCTGGCCGTTGTCGTTGTCGTCTTAGTTGTTGCAGGCTTTGGCGTTGTTGTAGTTGTTGTGGTAGTGGTTGTTGTTGTGGGCGGTTTGATTGTGGTTGTCTGTAGCTTTGGTGCTGTTGTTGGTTTCTTAGTAGTTGTTGTTGTTGTAGTTGTCTGGGGTTTCTTCGTAGTTGTTGTGGTGGTTGTTGGTGCTACTTTTGGCTTAGCAGTAGTAGTGCTTGGTGGTGAACCAACAGACGCTTCCAGTATATCGCCCTCTACACGCACATTACGCACTTTGATGGTGGGCTGCTTAGCTGCCTTGGGTGATTTAACACGTCCCAAGAATGGATTGAAAGGCGAGCCTAGATATAAGTGATCCTGGAATTCCAACACATGCGAGATACCATTAATAGACTTATCAAATCCATGTAGTGACCCAACAATATTGCCATTCCAGTCAACACGCACAACAGTTGAACGTTTGGGTGATAGTAGCATAACGCTCTCTCCGTGACCAACAAAGTGTACAAAACGCTGACAGAACTTGTTTGGATACACACTATTGATGTAACTAAATGGCAGCTTAAACAGCGTAATCAAACGGGCAAGGAACAATCGAATGGTGGGGAAACGAGAGAAGATTGCAAAAGTGTTGGGATGTTCACTATCGGCGCTAGTTACAAGTGGTACCCAAATACCATCAGTGTCAGGTGTAAGGTTGTCAGGTAAGCCAGGCAGACCTTCTACAAAGACTTCACTTTGTCCAGCTTTGGCACCCTTAAGGTGATATTTAATAAGACGCATAGCACCTGTTTCGGATACCACAATAAAGTCCTCATTTGGGCTAAGGACCAGTCCGTTGGCAAAAAATATCTCATCCAGCAGAACAGTACTATCATTTTTGACACGATCATATTTAAAAAGACTAAAACAAGAGAAAGACTGTTAGCTATAGAAAAACCTTTTCGATGTAGTTGAATAGAAACCGGTTTTACGACATACGCTATTTATACACAGAAATGAACTCACCGGCCAGATGGGTTCGCAAATGAGGTAAAGACTAAATCTTGGATGGTAAAGTCCGACGAGGAGTCAGTCCAGTAAATGTCACCTTGCTTACTAACCGCAACGGAATTAAATATCTTTGCGGGACGTGTGATGGATTTGCCAGGTAGCTGTTGACCTGGTGAAACCAATAATTTCTTCTTGTGGCTAGTCAGGTCAACTTGCCATATACCATAATAGGCATCAGCAACGATAAGATTGTTACCCAACGTGTCAAACGCCATACCCAGTGGGCGACCACATAGCGCCTCTTCGTATGTTTCCGCTGCAAAGGACATAGTTTTTAAACAATCTCCAAAACAGGCAAATAGCTTTACTTACAGCAAGGCTGACCGAACTTTGCTACGTGCGTTACGTGGCTCGAAGTTAGTTTAATAATCTCACCGCCATGAATGCCCGTGTAGATCTCATTGTTACGTGCAATCAAGCACTCTGGGCCGTGTATGCGGCCTTCTAGAAGACGCTCAGCACCGTCTAGATGATAGTTGGGTTCTAGTGCACCTTTCAGTTCCTTAGGCGGGGGTACGCTATAATTGATATTAGACATTTACTTCTCCTTACTTATTTTCATCACCTTTCATTTACTTACATGAAATCTTTGTAGGGGAAAGTTGTGGGCGGTGGCAAGCCCGGTAATAAAACGATTATTAAAAAGAAAATCATGAAATTCATGATTCTCACACGTAACGCATGACACAGGCCCATGATTTCGCTTGTTATTTAATTCCTTCCAACCGATTTAACTGGCTAATTTACACTAAATCACAGAACTAGCAACAAAAACCTTAAAATCGACACGACGGCAAAGTTCAATACGAAAACGCAAAAGTCATCGTGCCGGCGCAGTAGCCAGGGCTGCAATAAAAAGAATATTTTTTATCCTATAGATATGAGTTGCAACCTGTGACTTATTGGCAGCAAGAGATTCTGAACATTCTACCAGCAACTTTTATCGGTGTTGTTTTAAATAATAATTTGGTAGAATAATAAATTATTGAAATCAAATTTATACTGTCAATAATTTCAAATATTCTGATTTATTATTTGACTGTGAATATTGTACTTATAAAACATACGTTGAAAATCAACATTTAATTTTGTTAGGTGGCAAGGCCACTGCGATAGTAAACTAAAAATACTAAAAAAAAACCATACCGATTGGGAACATATTTTGAACTTATTCGTGAACTGAACAACTTACATAGATCAAATGGTCTTGTTTTTGTGGGCATTGCAACGACGTAGTTATTAAATATGGGTGATAATCTGGCCAGCAACGAAGAGACATACAACATGGAACATGATCAAGAACTAGGAGGCAAGCATTACTCACGTTGTAGCAGCGCTGGCAGCACCCACACACCAAACTCATCAGCACACAACTCTGGTAAGTCACTGTTGTTGTTTGTTTGTTTGAGGACCGTGACGAGCAGCTGATAATGTGATAATGGCATAAAGTTTTTCTTGTTGCTCACATATATTATCAGCGATCAGTGTTTAATTAGATTCTCTGAATTATCTTCTTCATTGAACAGATGATGATGATGATAGCGGAGATGCTAGACATTCGGCAGCAACAAATTCTAATTCGACTTTAAGCTACAAAGAACGGAGGCGCTCGGCACACACTCAGGCAGAACAGAAACGACGGGATGCTATTAAGAAAGGATACGATAGCTTACAGGAGCTAGTGCCACGCTGTCAGCCGAATGATTCATCCGGCTACAAATTGAGTAAAGCGCTGATACTGCAAAAATCAATTGAATATATCGGTTATCTGAATCAGCAGAAACTAAAGCAGGAGGATGAAAGCGCAGCGCTACAGAAAGAGGTGACTGCACTACGTATTATACAGAATGGCTACGAGAAAATGCTGCAACATCAACAAGCAAATCCGGGGCCAGAAGAAGCACGCCTTACAGACGAGGCCAAATTTCAAGTGGTCAGCAAATTGATGAGCTCAATTCAAATCAATAATATATAAATGCTAATGACTTTTATGGTCTTACAGTTTCAGGCAATACTAGATGAAATGTTCGAAACATTCCAGCTTATACCCATGGACAATTTTAAGCAATTAACGAGCGGTGTTATACCCTGGTTGGAAGAGCATTGCAAGCCGCATATATTGCGAAATATTCTCAGCCAAACACTGCAGCAATTGGCACAGGAAACGCAGGATAAACAGCAGCAACTGGCAATGGAACAGGAAACTGGCTAGAGATTTAGTTAATTATATTAAGTGTTTTGTTTTTTTTTGCATACAAATAGTAAATGCGTCATTGAATTGTTGTAAAAGCGAGTGTTACAGGAAATAAGAGTATATAGACTAACATTGACTTTTTGGCTTAGGATTAGATTAGATAAGAATGTAGATATTTAGCTTATGGCGAGTCTGGTTCGCTCTGCTAGCAATTGCTGTACTGTCGTCAGCTGCTCTGTGGCACCTAAAAGTTGAAGTAGATTTAGGAGCACATTTAAAGTGTATGCCTTAAAGCGGCTAACATCTTCTGTAATCTGCAGCGACGTTAACAACAGCTGCTGGAATCGCTGTAATTTTTCTGTTGTCCACACATGACGCGCCTCATGCTGCATCTTAAGCACGCCAGCGTGAATTGTGTATACCAACCCTTCGTACAAATTATCCTCCTGCAATCGCGTTGTCAACTTAGCACTGGCCAGCAGCACCGCTGGCAGATCCCTCCGAAACTCATGAGCACGTACAAAACAAGTGGCTGCGAGCAATCGAACTTGTTCACATCTGTGCCTTAATAGACGCCAACTGAGCCGTCGGAAACGCTGCAACAGGTGTGTCGACTGTTGTTGTTCACCTGTGGTGCACAAATGCTCAACTTTGGACAGGAAACCCAAAAACAGTATTATTGAGGATGTATATTGATCATCGTCACAGCAACGCAGCATCTGCTCACAAGCCTTTGGTAGCAAACAGGCCAACTCCTCATAGCTTAACTCGCTGGGTTCCCATGATAATTTTGTATCAAACTCTGTGGCCTGTCGCTGACCCACTAGTTTTCCAAGACTGGCGCCAAATAGTTGCAAGGCTGCATTCGAAATGGTCCATTCGTCATTGTCAATATGCGCCATGGCTACCAGCATGATCTCATTGTAGTATTTGGACATGGCTCCTCGTAGCTCCGTATCCCGGACCAGCACGCACAAATAATGCAGTGCCAATGCTTCCCAACGGTCATGGTTAATGCTGCCAGATGTGTCGTGAGTTGAGCTTTCATTCAAGCGCTTTAGAATGCGCTGGACGGCACGATGCAGCAGCAAACGCTGCCGTGGGTTGTCATTTTTGAGAACATGCAGAAACATAATAGCGAAACCAGCACCACGTCGCGTGGTGCTCACTTGGCGGCACTCGGAGAGTAACTCGCCTTCCAAACAATCGTGGAGCATCTTAACTCCTTGATCATTCTCCTGTGTACTGGTCATAGCACGAGTCAACTTACCAATGCTCAAACCGGCAGCTTCAATAGCACCCTTATGCCGGCAACGTGTTAATACGGCCACATTAATATCCAGACAACGCTGCAGTGCATCATAATTATTCTCCCGGATAAGTGCACAGCCCAAGCTAGTGGCCAAATCGCAACATGCCTAGAATCAGATGTAAATAGATTATTAGAATCACAACAGGATCCCAATATGAAGTTACTTACCTTTAAAGTCAACCAGAAACTCATAAGCAAATATTTGCGACAAGCTTCAGCATCTTCAACAGCATCGTAGACACTCTCACTGACCAGCAGCTGTAGACTTTCATCCATATCCTGAAAACTGGCAGCTGTGGCCACTGCCTCTACGTTCTTTTCTCGTCTCGTATTGGCCAAATTCAGAAATTGTAGTATGACATTAAGGATGTGTTCCACTAAGGATAAAAGCTCAGCAAATGATGATCCCTGGCAGCTACTATCATTGCATATTATCTCGTTTAGTATGCAGATATGGCCAAAGAGATGACCTCCGTTGCATTTTGTTATTTGCAGTGGATCACGCTGGAAACCTTCTAATTTGCTAGTCAACTGTTGCACGCATTGCTCATAGAGATCCTTAGCTGATTGTTTGTCTAAACTACGTACTGCAAGCTGCGCATATAGAGAGACTAGAGCACACTCATCAACATCAGAGCTGGCGATCAACATTTGACAATATTCAATGCATTCCTCGCCATTTACATGCCCAAGTTGGAGCAGCAAAGAAACCGTCAATTCCAATGCATCATCAAATCCTTGGGGATCGTTTAGTGATTTAAACAACAGCTGCGCTACGGTACGTGAATCGAAAACATTGTGTTCTATTAGAAAGGCACCGAGCTGTTGATTTTGCTGTGTGCTACACATTTTGGCATTCTTGGAGACACTCTCGGTATAAAGAGATTTGTGAAGAATTTCCAGCATTTTAATTGCGAAGATTCTCGGCTGATAAACGTCGCTTTGCACATCCTGTTCTAGCAGGTGTTGTAGCTGCCAAAAGAACCGTTGGATATCACGAGCCAATGCGTCGCTACCAGTGCTGTTTTCCGATTTTATAGCTTTGTTAAAATGCTTTGCTGTATGGTTAATAATGTTGGGCATCTTGCCCAGGAGCGTGTTGCGAAACTCAGCACTCTCAACGCCGCGATGACGCTCAATAAAACTGTAGAAAAACTCCAAGCAATCCTCTATTGCAAAATAACCGAGATTATCAACCATAAACTTGAAGATTAATAGTTGTGCATCCGTTTCAAAAGAGTTGCAATTGGTCAATAGCTCTGTGCTTATCTTAAAAAAGTGCAACTTAGATGCTACATAAATATCTTTGGAGAACATACTAAATATGAGTATAAGACGCTGCTGCTCACTAGCCGTAAGTGCCGCCTTTGAGCTTGCCAGAAATTCCACAATCTCTGGTTTGGTTTGGAGCATCTGAAAAAGCTCCTCCCGCTGTTTTATGCGCAGAAACCATTGTGAATAAAAGTTTTGAATTTCACCAATGTTACCATTGACAAGAAGTTCAACTGCCAGTGCAAGTAGTGCAGGTGAGCGTTGAGTGCTTAGACTCTTTACAGGATACTGGCTGGCCGCACGGAGACCTTTATAACTAAGGCTGAGACGTAGCCCACCAAAGAACTCTACCTCGCTGTGACCACTTGCTCGTAGTAGCTCTGGCAATTCATGAGAGTTTAGTATAGCGCTAAGTAGATAGTATTTATTTCGATTTGTCCATGGCCAGAACTCAACAATCAGGCGAAAGTAGAAGAATGCACGCCTTTTCTGCCTACAACAGTGATTAAACAGCGTAAGAGTCTCTTCACGAGATCCCACCTGGCTCTGACGTTGCAGGCAGTGATAGAAGTGTTCTAGTTGAAGTCCCTGTAGATTTAAATTAGGAAACTTCTTTACTAGTAGATTTGTAGCCTTTAACTGATGCACTAGACTGCTGTTATTTTCTTGGAGTGCTACAATTATGGACTCAATGCATTTTAATTCAATCAGTTCTGCATCCAGTTGTCGCCAGTGATCAGTTAAAAGCACAGACTGCAGCATAAGAAAAGCTCTTGGCTGTTCACAGGAAAGTTTTTCAGGTAAATCTCGAAAAAACTCATCCTTCAGCTCATATTTGTGCAAAATGTGGTAGTAGACACGATATATAACATTAAGTGCAGCCTGATCAATGCTAGCAGTGCTCGGTTTATCCGTCTCCTTATTTATTTGATTGGCTAATTTGGCTGCGACTTCAATGGGCGTGTCATCGCCTAGCGTCTGTGGGCACATAATAACAGATATAGATGCATTTGTATAGACTTTTTTCAATATATTTCCGGTATACAATTACCTGGAGGTACGATAGCCACTCGTTGTGACTTTTTGGTTGTTTTTGGCGTACAGACATTGCTGTAGCCATATATCAAGAGGACGGCCGGCCTCTGCAGTGGATGGAGCTACAAATACAAAAATAAGATTTCGCTTTATTGCGATTTCACGTGTTAAGTAATCGATTAATCGATAACATAAAGTATATTTAAAAATTTGTATTTTTAGGTTTATGTAGTAGGCGGTCATACTGATTCATTGTTTCAGTTCAAGATGGCGAACGATGCGAGCAAGTTACTACTGTCTTCACATCAAGAAAAATCCAGTCATTACACGTAAATAAACATATTAAAAGTGAAATATTTTTGAAATTTGCTAAACAAAACCTTCTGTTTGCACAGCTACCTGAAGGAGTTCCGTGTGGAGCAGTGTCAGTCATTCCTACAGCACAAATGCAATCAGCATCGCCCATTCGTGTGCTTCAATTGGCACTTTCAAAATCAGCGTCGTCGGCGGCCTGTACGTAAACGGGACGGTACATTTAACTACAGTGCTGATAATTATTGCACAAATTATGATGAAACAACTGGAATATGTCCTGAAGGCGATGAGTGAGTATATGAATATAGTTTTTTTTTTTGTGCCCCCGTAGGGCTGAGACGCCAACACGAACAATGAACGACGTAGTATTTTTTCGTTTCCTCTTTGCGTTTAATTTCTCTGCAATGTGTGTGTATCTCTTGTCTTCGTGTTTACAAACAAAAAGTATGGTGCGGGCAAACGGAGGGGCAAAGTAACATTGTAAAGCAAAAAGTGAAATTCAATTGTATATACATACTTATAAATATGCATGTGTGTGTGTGTGTGTGTAAGCTGCGTGTGTATATATATTTATATGATTAGGCTAGGCGCACCCTATGACAAGGTGACCGCCGCCGCCATCCCGCCCGCAGAATGCAAAAGTGAAAGTGATTTAAGCAATAGAGCAGCAGCTCGGAAATTCTAATCGGCTTTTGTTTTCTTGGTGGTTGTTGCTCACAAATACATACAAGAAGTGCGCAGCAGTTAACGGTTAACTGCTACAAGTGTGTGCGTCATTGTTTTTATTGCGTTTTGCTTTTGCGCGTATTTCTTTCGTTTTATTTTGGTTTTCCCCCGGCATCTGTGCTCTAGTATATACACACACAAACATATATACATACATGTATATTTGAAACAGTAGCAATAGCTTCAAAATGTACAGTTATTGAGCAGAGCTTTTCTTCAAAGCTCTAAGAGAAAGACTGTGAATGACAAAAACCGACAACAAAATAATACGCAATTTCATTTATTTTTGCAACCGCAAATAAAAAAAAAAGTAATTTTTGACCCAGACTTCAATTTTAAGTACATACATACACATACCACAGTGAATGTATATATGCATGTGTATTGTGTGGGCTTTGTAAATGTTTGCTTGGCTATTTTTAGAACACGATTCAGTCCTTTTCAGCGTCACTTGCAAATGTCTCATATTATTCTTGCGCTCTAACTCCCTATCTTTGTCTCCCTCTCCCTCTCTCTCTCTCTCTAACATCCAGATGCCCCTTTCTACATCGTACTGCCGGTGACACAGAGCGTAGATATCATTTGCGTTACTACAAAACATGCATGTGTGTGCACGATACAGATAGCCGTGGATATTGTGTAAAAAATGGTTTGCACTGCGCTTTTGCGCACGGTATGCAGGATCAGCGTCCGCCGGTATATGATATTAAAGAACTGGAAACACTACAAAATTCGGAAATAACTTTGGATGGCACCAATGCACAAAATGCGCTTGATAAGGAACGTAACCTTATGAATGAAGATCCAAAATGGCAGGATACTAACTATGTACTGGCTAATTATAAAACAGAGCCATGTAAGCGTCCACCGCGCTTGTGTCGCCAGGGCTATGCTTGTCCACAGTTTCACAACAGCAAGGATAAACGTCGCTCACCCAGAAAGTTCAAATACAGGTGTGTTCAAGTAATATGAATTTAATAAGAATTATTCAGATTCCAATAAGAAACATAAAATAACATGGATTTGTTTTTGCAGATCCACTCCATGCCCCAATGTCAAACATGGTGAGGAATGGGGCGAGCCAGGTAACTGTGAAGCCGGTGACAATTGCCAGTACTGTCATACACGCACCGAACAACAGTTTCATCCGGAAATTTATAAGTCTACCAAATGCAATGATGTACAACAGGCCGGCTACTGTCCACGCAGTGTTTTCTGCGCCTTTGCTCATGTAGAACGTAAGTTAACTTCACCTTTTTCCAAATTAAATATTTGTACCCTTTTTGGGCTTTAAGCGCTGTTGTTTCCACAACCATAGCGGGCGGTCTTTGCAATTTCAATCTAGTCAATATTAGGTCTATATCTACTTAAGTATTTGGGTGTGATGAACTAATCCGGTTGTATTTGTATTGAACTTACTCCTTCCTTCAATGGTGCTGTGTATATATTGTGTATATTATTTTCAAATTATTGTATTTGACATCAATCGAAATGCGCTTTTGCTGCTTGTACATTTCTCCTTAAAGCTAATCTGGCCAACGATCAGAAGAAACGTGATCATGAATTTGCATTAAGCGAGCTTATTTCGAACGGTATGTCTGATTTGAAGACACAGGATGACATAACTAATGGCAACTTGCCTCAAGGACTGCTACAGCTGAGCAATAATGTACGTATAACCCCACATTAACAAAAAGCATTAAGAAAAATTTCCGTGTGCTTCTTTCTGAGTGCTCAAATTGCTAACAACTGCTAACTAACCTGACCAATAGATCACAAGCTAATCCAGCTAACAGCCTTATATCGCAATATATTGCGAACTTTGTTCTGCTCTCATTTTGTTTCTTCGTCTTTTTTTTTTCTTTCTTTGTCTAATTTCTTTTTCGTAGTTATTAAATATTGATGGTAATAATACCAACAAAATGTTGGTTGATGCTTTGGGCAATACAACAAATTCCAGCAAAGTCTTAAATATCTCATTACCAGTGGACAGTGGCCTTTGTGAGTAATATATTTACTTCATTGTTGTTTTAAGTGTTGTTGTCAACGATGGTTGTGGACAAATTGACAGCGCAAATATAAAGTTTAAATAATATCATCAATAAGAATTTATAATAAATTAATAATTTTATTTAACATATCCATAACAGCCTGTACATTAGATGATCCACGCGAAAATTCCCTATCAGCAAGTCTGGTCAATAATAGCTTATTAACACGTTCCTCGGCGCCAATCAACATTCCTAATAAAACTCTTAGTAATTCTATTAATGGTAAGTAAATACATACATATTAAAGACATTAAATAAAACTATAAATTTTATTTATTATAGATTTTAGCTCTGGTGGATTTTCCGTCAATATACCCAGTAGTTCACTTACCTATAGTCCAACAAATCATGCCAATCTATTCAATGTTTATGGCGGTTCAAACAAGCTTAGCAATTCTCTATCGGCAACCACACAAAATGACAGCAATAGTATGTTCTTTCCATCTCGCATTATATCCCCAGGATTTGGTGATGGTTTATCAATTAGTCCATCAGTTAGAATATCCGAATTGAACACCATACGTGATGATATTAATAGCAGTTCAGTGGGCAACAGTCTATTTGAGAATACGTTAAATACGGCAAAAAATGCTTATAGCTTGCAATCTTTACAATCACAAAATAATACCGATTTGGGGCGTATGAGCAATGAAATACTCACAAAGAATGCGCAAATACAGAAGTTATCTGCACGTGTTGAGGAGTTAATGTTCAAATTTAAGATAGCCGAATTGCATCTTGACAATGCCAAAATGGAAGCACTTGAATGGAAGGACCGCCATGATCTGGTTCAAATACAACTAAATTTGCCCGCCGAGTTGCGTGACTTGTCTATACAAAAGTTAAAGCAATTGCAGGTAAATTGCCTCTATATAATATATATATTTATATAAAATTCTTTAAAATTTCGTTTTGTATATAAAAATATGTTATAGACAAAACTGCGCACCGATTTGGAGGAAGTGGAGAAAGTATTATATTTGGAGAATGCCAAGAAATGCATGAAATGCGAAGAAAATAATCGTACTGTCACACTGGAACCATGTAATCATCTATCCATTTGCAATACATGTGCCGGTTCGGTTACCGAATGTCCATACTGTCAAATGACAGTCATAACATCGCATACATAGATTATATTTAATCTGCAGGAGTACGAGCATGGGTGAGCCTGGAGCTGATTGCTTCAGAGGAGCGGATACAGTGAATTTTTGCGATGTAATGAAAATATTGTTTAACTAGCAAATATGTCAGGTTGACATATGGCAGAGCTTACGTATAAAGTTTACATATATAGATATAATTTATATATTTATCTATATAACAAATTAATTATGACGGATATTAGCAATTAATAGGCAAAAACAAAAACAAAAAAAATATAGAAATCATTTAGCCAGCTGCTAGCATTTGAAGTCTACTTCTGTCTATGTTACAGAAGATATAGAATTTTGTTTATTTAAAAATTAATATTTTAATTTTGTGTGTATTTAAGGTTTTTATATACTTTGACAAGAACGCTTATTCGCATCAAAATATATTTTTACATTTTACTCTTATTATTTTTATTTTGTTCTCAAAACGAATTTGCAATTATTTTGTTTACTTTTTTTTTTGTGTCTGTATACTAAATTCATAGCCGCTTTTCACTAGTATTAGCTAAGATAATCAATCATTTTAAAATATATGACATATAGTTCTATATCTAGAATATGATATAAAGAATTGTTTTATAACACTTTAAGCAACTGACTATAAACATTTTTTTTTTAACAAAGGCAAGCCACCAGTGATTTTTATAAACCGACTTTCTAACTAACAGATAAATGTATTTTTTAACAAAAACAAAAAGAAGACAAAAAAAAAAAATCATAAAACAAAAAAAAAGCAATGAAAACTATAAATATTATTTTAAAATTTCAATGAAAAAAAAACTTGTGAGAAAAAGAAAAAACATTCAATGAACAACTCAAAGAAATTTAATCATCATTAACTTACTACGTTACACTGTTACAAAATGGTATTAACATAATTTATAGATATTTTTGTATTTAGTAGTTCGTTTCAATTTTCCTAAAACAATATGAAAAAAAAAACCTTTGATTTTCAGTCCTTCTTTAAGCATTCAGCATAGATTTATATAAGAATTTTGAAAAATGTTCAAATTGTATTTCGGTGTGACTCAACTTTATTTTCTACTAGGTTATTATGTGATTTTGTTAGTGCTCTAAGTACTATTATTCACCCAAAAAAAGAAAAGAAAAAAAAAAGGGAAAGAAAAAGAAAAAGAAAAATAAAAAGATAATTTTAATATATTTTATTTTTTTTTTTAATTTAAATTGAAAGAAGCTTCCAATTAAAAGCCGGTCAAATATAAAGAATAAACAAATATATATATGTATACATAATATATTACTGATAAACAGTTATATATCTTATATATAATATTTACAAACAATTGCAAGTGTGTGATGCATAATATTTAACAATAATAGTAACACAAGACAGCGAAAACAAATTACAAATGAAACAATCTATAATGAAAGTTAACAGAAACTTAACTAGAACCGTCTTAAGAGGATTAAAAAATTAAAAATACTTTTTTTGCGCAATCAAAGTTGAACATTTACATATATATACAAATATAATAATAATAAATTGTAATGTATTATTAGTTTTATATGTATTTAAAACTAATGACAACAAATTTCATGCAGTTAATGTGGAAAGCAAAGTAAACTATTTAAGTATAAAAAATTTAAATGCAGAAACCTGAGCATTTATTGATAAATAAATAAAATAAACAAAAGTAAAACACTTAAATTGTCAAAACGAATATGAAAAGAATATAATATATATATTTAACATATAATATATTTTATAGCTAAGCAACGCAAAGGCTTTGTGTGTATGTAGTAGCCAAAAAATAAATTGATAATCTAAACAATAATTAAGTGTGCATATTAATAATGTGTGTTACAATTAAATGCTTTAACTAAATAATAATATGCTCTACACAAAAACAACAAAAAAATACTTACGAAACATTAAAACATATACAAAATGGTTTTTTTTTTTTTTCATTTTCTTTTTTATTAATAATGGAGCTGTTGAGTTCTAAATTCTCTAACTATCTCTATATATTTATATATATACATATATAAAATAGAAATAGCTCTTAACTGAATAAATATTTGGGCACAAAGAACATTTATATAGCAATGAACACAAAACAATCTTAAAAAAAAAGCACAAACATGGCATTTTTATCTAAGCAAATGACAAAAAAGAATAAAAAAAAAAAACGATCGAATATTTGAATAAAATACAACAAAAACAAAAAGAAAAAAACCATTTCATAACAGTTCAAAAATAAATATAAAAACCAAATCAAATCAAATGAATATTTAAATAATTAACTGAAACATATATACACAAAATGTATGGCAAACGTATGTATTTTGTATACGCTACTGTAAGAGTGATCTTTATGTGATTTTGAAACTACTTGAATATGTGATCCACAAATATATGAAACAAAAAACAAAACTTAAAAAAAAACAAACAAACAAAAAAAAATAAATAAAATAAAAATATATATATACATTTATGGAAGCAACAGCAGCTAACGAATTGTTACCAACTATACTTAAACTTGATGTACAACAATAAGAATGTATACAGCTCCAGCTCCATTTAGAAACACAACAACAACAACATGAACAATTATACAAACACACACACATACATACATACACACATATACATATACATACACAGAGCGTTCGCCACATAAAACAAAACAAAAATCTTTATGTATTACACAACAACAAACAAATACAAAATACAAAATACAAAATATATATATATATAAAATGAATAACTAAAAAATGAAAAGTAAATGTCTAAAATATCAAAAATATGTTTTTAGTTCAGAGTTCTAAATATAAAACAAAAAGGGAAAGTAGACAAAGAGAAAGTGTTCGAATTGAAAATGGCAATTATATAGAATTAGTCAAAAAAATTATAATATTAATATTAATAATTATAATAAAACAAAAGAGGAATATTAAAAACTAAATACAAAATATTTGCTACTAGTTGTTTCATAGTTAATATCTTTAACAAATTATATACATATATATATATATATATATAAAAATGTAAATGTATAACTCTATTTTTAACGGTTGATACTTACTAGGGAAAACCGTTTAATACACCAAATCAAAACGTTGAACACCGATAAGGAATTTTTATGTGGAACTATTGATAACAGCTAAAACGATTAACTTAAAAAAAAACTGTACTGTACTGTCTTTAAACAATAATAAATATATATATAAACTAAAAAGTTAACATATTTGTATATATATATATATATATATATATATATATATATATATATATATATGCAGACCAGCCCACACAATATAGAGCAACATATGGAATCAAATAATAATAATATTTTATAATGTTGAAACAATTTTATAAACAAACAAACAGAACAAACAGTTAATGAAGAGCAACAAGAAAATATTTAACATTTACTAGCAAAAGTTTTATACACAATATGCTGAAACTATTGAAATATAAACAGAAAAACTCTACGTAAGTTATCTTATAAATAGGCTTTAATTTATATGACAAATATATAGAATATCTATAAAAAATTAATTAAACAATTTATAATAATTTTCATTTTGAAACCAACTTTTCATTATTGTTTTATTTTTATTTATTTTTTTATTTTATTTATAAAATAATTTTCAATATTCAAAAAATCAAAAACTTCATTTTTATCATTTGGCTTGTGTCTCGGCTAAATTATGGCAAACTGTATGAAGCGATTGTTGTATTTGCTTAGGACTTGCCACAAAAAATTTACTTGAAGAAAACTAAATATTAAACAAATACTTTATGCCTTAAATTAAGCTCAAAGGAATTGTTGTTTAGAAGGCGCTCAAGTTAAAGCTAATGTATAAATTAGTATCAAATCTATTGCACTGATCCGATAGATATATCCCTAGAGTTCAAACAATTTAAAGTGTAAAGTTTATAGTATATGCCAGTCCAAAGCCCATAGATTGCCCTTCAGGCATATATTGTTGTTAAGAGAAGTTATAAATGAAATAAAAAATATTATTATATTATATAGAAGTGAAAAAAATTATTAATTAAAATATGTTTGTGTGTGTATGCGCATATTATGACAAAAAATAAATGACAACAAAATAGACTCGAATTAAGCATAAAAAGAAATCAATTATAATTATAAAAAAATAAATTATGTAAGCGCATAAGTTTGGCAAATAAAATAATATATATATGATTCGATATAAAATTATTTGTGTAGTAATTTAGTTAACTATTTTGCAAATATTAACAAATTGTTGAATAACATCAACTAAGTCCACACCTGTGGCTACTATTTATGTATACTATGAAATTAACAAATTGATAAATACACTTTATATATATATATATATATATATATATATATATGTATGTATATGTATATATATATATATAGATATACTTATTAATAAAAATGTGTTTAAAGGATTTGTATGAGTTTCATTATTGGATTTCTGCACAAGTTTCTTTATAGACTTAGGGAACAGCATCGACGACGAGCAGACAAAAGCCAAGGCGCTTGTGGTTCCCATGCGTGATTTCAATCTGACCAAAAGCAACACCAATAACAATAACAACAAACAGCATAAGCAACAGCAGCAACAGCAGCCACTGCAGCTACAATCACAACAACAAAGAGCACACACACACAATGACAGAGAGACAGAGAGAGAGAGAGACAGAGAGAACCAAGTGAAAAGGGCAATATAAAAAGGCAAAGGCTGAACAACAACGGCAGAAACTCGTAAGAATTTTAAAATGCACGATAATCGTTCAGTGATAGCTAAGCAAGCCGACAATGCCCCTAACCGTACCCCGCCAACGCGTCCGTTGCCAACTGACAA
Source organism: Zygothrica quintamaculata (assembly GCA_037044455.1). Taxonomy (NCBI): domain Eukaryota; kingdom Metazoa; phylum Arthropoda; class Insecta; order Diptera; family Drosophilidae; genus Zygothrica; species Zygothrica quintamaculata. The sequence goes on from JBAMBS010001208.1 coordinate 211,380, forward strand.
CGGTGCCTGGCTGCCACTTTAACCTGAGCCCTGAGCCCTGAGCCCTGAGCCCTCAGCCCTGTGCCACAGACGATATCCAGGGAGCCAGTTTGAAAACAAGGTACGCTTTAACTGCTGCTGCTGCTGCTGCTGCTGCGGCTGCTGCGATATCACCGCGTTCGCGCGTTAAACACAAGCGCAACAATTTTTATTCTGTCAGCGAACGCGTGCCTGTATTTGTGTGGTCCCGGACTCAAACTGGACTTAGCCTGAAACTGTGTGTGAGGCTGGCTGTCCTGTATGGTTGTCTTTTGGGCTCCTACTGACTGCTGTGCTGCTTGTGCTGAACTGTTTGGCTGGCTGGTGATCTTGTGTGGAGATCTCACGCGCATGCGCCGTGCCCTGACTTTTGAGAATCTGTATATAAAATCGGGCATATTAGTTGCTTGTTACGTTTGGTTCATGCTTTGAACTTCATACTTCTTTAACTGGCTTATAAATAGGTTTTATGAGCGCAAAAGTGTTGCCATTTTTCATGTTGTCCTAAACGGCTGCCACCACATCACAGACACAAGCCCTTTTTGACCAACTATTTTTAGACACGTTTGCAAACGTTTGCAAAAAGAGCATCAGCATCAGCTTTACTATCGGGCTTTCATGTTCATGTTCTGCTGTGTTTCGCACGCTGCACGCTACACGCATTTCCACTCGAAACTTGTTTTTTTCTGTTGTATGTTGTGTGTTGTGTGTTGTGTGTTGGCCGCCGACTGCCAGCACCGTACGTCCCGCTTGCCTGCCCGTACAGCCCGCCGTGATTTGTAACACGATACGTTTTGCCGCCGCCGTTGACTTGGATGCTGCCTTCAGTTCTTGCCATCCTCTTGCTGGGCATAAGACCAGGCCATAGCGATATACTTACTTACTTATATTTTGTGACCAAGACACCGAACTCTTTCTGACTGCTTCTAATGCATTTTTCTGCTCTTTTGCATTGCTGTTTGCTGCCGACTGTTGCCTGTTGGCTGTTGCCTGTTGCCTGCTGCCTATAGCCTATTGCCTGGTTTACTGCTCGAATGGTGAACAACAGCTCATTAGGCATTTTTAATTTGACAATGCGCGCAATTTATGTGGGAATTTCATGGCGAGCATTTTGAGTCATCGAAACGAAAGACTTAGGCAACGAACTTGGCGTGCTAACTTTGTCTTAACTTTGGTTTTAGCCTGCTGCCTGCCGCCTGTTACCTCTTAGCTGTTGCCTGAGCTTACTGGTTAAGGTAAAATCAATTTTCAATTTGCTTCACGTTGCTGCAACCACCGCTTCTGGTCCCTGCCAGAGGCAACACAGATCATAGCAGCACTAAAGAACGCAAGAAGGTAACAGCGAGAAGCAAACTCAGAAACAAAAAGAAAGAAAAATATATTAAACTGGCACAGGCGTTGATGTTGACGTTGACGTTGACGTTGACTTTGGCATTGGCATCAACTTAACAAAGTGTTACCGCACTGCCCCGCCTACTGTGCCCCAACACAGGTCAGCATTCCGTTTTGCGGTTTTTGTGGCTAACACGCCACGAGCGGCACATAACTAAAACAACAAAAGCGATAGCGCAATGGCATTTTGAAATTGAAAACTTTAGGCGAAATAAAAAAATAAAAGAAAATTGCAATTTTCTAAGATTCGGGCTGAAACCCTAACTGGGCTTAGAACTAGGTGTATAACTTCTACTCGTAAAATGTATGTTATAGTGGTGGGAGGGTAAAGAAGCTGCTATGCCAGGTCGTTATGATGTTATGACGTTACCGGTCATCAACTTTCCATAATCGGCGCGCAGACAACAAACAACTTGAGCAACAGCAACACCAACAGCAACAGCAACAGCATCAGTACAAACACTAGGCTCAGCCCCAGCACCAGCTACAGCTACAGCATCAGCTACAGCTATAGCTCCAGCTTCAATATAAGTCTTAGTCTCAGTCACAGTGCCAGGTACATCTCATCAGTGCTCTGCCCGCCCGCTGGGCAGACAACAACAGCAACAAGCGCCACTTTGCTGTCAATTCAAAATGATAATGCAAACAAATATTAACCCACTCCAAGTGGACGCATGTGGCTGCCGTCTCATGGCACTTTCTGACAGCCCAGCGACACTCGAATCGACGTCAACGTCTCGGTCGACGTCGACATCGACATCGTTCTCGACCTGCCAGCGACTGCGACTGTGGGAATGTGCCACGATCTCCACACAACACCAAACACCGCGGCTTAAATGCTGTTCCAGGCCATAATGACTTTTAATTTTTATGGCACTGGCTGCCGAGGATGCCGAATGCCAATGACGATGCCGCTGCCGCTGCCGCTGCCGATGTCGATGTCGATGTCGATGTGAATGTGGATGTCGATGCACAATGCTCAATGCTCAATGCAACAGCAGCAACAAAGCTTAAGTCGCATATAATTCAAGTCCATCAACGCATGCGCTTCACTTGGCCGCCGCTCTGCATGCCATGATACACATTTAAATACATCAATGTTTGCCAACGGTCGCCGTCAGCACTTGAGTGTGCAACCGTAGCGCAATGGACTGTAGATTGCAGACCAAGCGAGAGCGAAGCTGCTGCTCATGTATCTGAAGAAGCATAAAAGATGCTTAAGAGGGCAACAAGGGCTCAGAGTTGTTTAATATTTTAAGTAAGTGCTGCCGCAACGCATCACATATATCTTATAGATATGTATATATATATATATATATATATATATATATACAGCGATTGTAATACAAAAATAAAAATAATAAAAAATATTAATATATGTATAAATATATATACAATTAAAACATTTCATATATATGTCAGAAAATTTAAATAAAAATTTCTAAACAAAAGAAACAAAATGTTAACTTAAAACTGGGTAAATTGGCTATTAGCAGCAATTACGTTACGTTACGAGACTTAAGCAAATTATTAGCCATAAAATCACAGTTTATATAAGCAGATTTATTTGTGTGTTGAAATTAGCATCTATTAAAGGCTTAAATAGTTTCAAATGTTTTGGGAAATTTTCAGCTATAACGTCTGCTTCACACTTTAAGCTGTAAATAAGAAAAGAAAAAAAACCCATTGAAAATGCTTTTTTTTTTATAGAAATTTATCGCATTTCAATAAGCAATCGTAAATATTTAAACACTTTGTGGTTTTCTTTGTATATAATTATAACTATAAATTAATACAACTGCAAAAACAAAACTTAAAGTCGAACTAACATTTTAAAGTCCTAAACACAGCATATCCTTAGTTGCATTCCTTTACCTAATGCCTAACAAGCTGTGTTTTATATATAGCTTAATATTCCCTAAATATGCTAATATCTTGCATGATTTGCACATTCTTAATTTGCCACATTTGCGCACTAGGTGGCGCTGTGTGGGCGTTCAATGTAAGGCAAGAAAAAACAGCAAAACAAATCTTGTTGCACCTTTAGTGGTCTGTCATGCCCAACTGTTGGCCAAATACGCGCCACATGAGGCCTGTTTGCTATCAACTGCTTGGTAATTCTCTTCATGACTGTCATATGATGCTTACTCATTGATATTGGTATGTGTATTGGTATGAGTGTTGGTATTCGCATTGGTATTGGTATTGCTGGTAGGCTGTTGGAATGCTGCCGTTTAACCGCATCGATCGCTGCCAGCTGATAGGACAATGGGCTCAGTATGTACAATGATAACTATGCCGCTTAAGACTTTTTGACTCTCTCGTGCCGGCCAGGATCAAAAGGCGCACAGTTGACAAATGTTTGTACATACTACAGGCACACACAATACACACAACACACACATATACATATACTACTGGGACCGTGTCTGCGACCCTTTTTGTAAATGTTTATGTGTTTATGTTTGTTACATGCCCAATGGCCCCTGCCGTCTGATCGTCAGCCCCTTTTGCTGCATTGCTTACTCCTTCGGCCATAGGCCATGGGTCATTCAGTGGCTGGTTTTTGTTTTTTTTGTTGTCGCCTTGTGGTAGCGAATTCCTTGGAAAGCTGCGGTCGCATCCATTTGCCTAATTTCTATCTCAAAAAGACAATTCCCCAATGGCATTTTACTTAGATTTATGTGAATTAAACTGCCTACTAGAAGACCATTTGCTCTCGCACGTTTCTTCCACTACCTTCCACTATTCTCCTCCTACTCATGCTTCTCATACTACTTCTGCTTGCTCTTCTGTATAGTAGTAGTAGTAGTAGCCGTAAATGTCAACATCCATTAGAGACCTTAAACCGTTAGTGGCATTTGTCGCACGCTATGACGCCGCTGCCTCAGCAGTCAGCAGTCAGCAGTCAACAGTCACAAGGCAACAGGCAACAGTTACAGACAGAGGCTGTGGCTGTGGCTGTGGCAGAGACAGAGGCACAACAGTCACAACAGCAATCGCAGCATGATTGAGTGGACGCTTCTCAGAACTGGTACAAGATCTGAGTATTTGGTGTTGCTGCTGCTGTTACTTGGATGAAGAACCTGTGCACAATTCCAATATGTCGCCGCACCGCAACATCATCTCTTTTGGGCTTTTTATTTTATTTTTTTGTTGCTAAAGTTATTTCTTATTTTTGTTTTTTGTCATTTAGTTGCTTAGACACACGTGCGCCCATATTGACGTTACCGATCGTTAGCACTATAAATATTATTTAGTATGTATTAGATATTCGGTTATGGCATTGCCGACCTTCACGGCATTTTGCTGGACAAACCGGTACAAGTTATGGTCATTTGTTGTTAATTATGGGACAGCTGAGAAACAAAAAATTGTGCAGTCACAACACACACACACAAAAACGTTGGCAACAGCCAACAAACTTTTACCCCCAAAACCAAAACCAAAACGAAAACCCGAAGCTAAAAAAACTAAAATCATATCAATATCAATGAACTCCAAATTAAACACCAACAGCATAAATTGAAGAACGAAACTTTAATGCTCTATATTTAAGTCTTTTAGATTCTTTTTGCTCTATATAAAAGAAGACAATTCTATGAGAGATTGAAAACTGTAAAATGTATAATTAATTTATAAAGATCAAACGAAATTGATATGCGGCAACTTTCATCTGATTTGGAAATGGATATAAAACAATAATATAGCAAGTGGAGGTATCGATTCTTTGCGATTTCCGAATCGTTTCTTACCATTACCATTACCATTATGACCAGCACTTGAATGGGCAACAAAAATACAAGTTTCATATCGAAGTTTTATGATCGAAACACCAAAAAACAAAAAGGGCAAATCAAAAACCGTAGCCAGACCAGTCAAGGCAGTGAGTAAGCCAATGCCATGGCGTTGGTGGGAATGGGAATAAGAATGAGTATAAGAATGGGCATGGGCATGGGCATGGGCATGGGCATGGGCATTGGCATGGGTATGAGTATGAGTATGAGTATGGGTATAGGTATATAGGTATAAGCATGGGAAGCTGTGTGCAACGTAAAGGCAGAAAAGCAGCCAGCAGCCAGCAGCCATGTTAACAACTTCCATTAAAAGAAATTAAAAGCAGACGACGCCGTTGGATACGAACTGAGCAGCAACAGCAACAACAGCAACAACAGCAACAACAGCAGCAGCAACAGCAGAAAATGGCGTTCGATGCCTTTGCTGCTGGCGTCTTTGCCTCTCTTGTTGTTGCCTCAGTTACTCTGGCGCATGCTCCAGCCTTTTTTTTTTTGTTTCCAATCGCAACAATGCACAACGACGACGAATGGCCTAAGCATTTCCGGTTTTCTATTGGAATTTAGACGCAGCATCTTGGTGTGGGCCAGCTTGGATGTTTGCCGCCAATAGTTTTAACTGAGAATAGGCTGAGGTTTTGGCCTATGTTGCTTTGCCCTGGCTTGGCCTAGCCTATGTTAGGCCTGGTCTAGGCCTGCTTCTAACCTGTACAGCATTACACAGACAACATTAAAAGTCAATTTCAGTTTATAACTTACATTAAAAGCTGTCCATTAATATTAACATAAATCTATGCCCAAAATCTAATTACAAACTAATCTCTTGCTTTTTATCTCTATGGCTTTAAAATGAGAAAAAAAAAAAATGTTTTTCTCACATTTTTTTCCTTTTATTTTGGATTATTTTTTCTTCTTTTTTTTTTGTTAAGTTAGTATTAACGATCGCAAAAACGCGATCTGTACAATGATCAACATTATTAACTGCTCTCAGTCTCAGATTTGGTCTTCGTCTTCGTCTCAGTCACTTGGCTTGTATCTCTTGGCCATAGTCTCTGTCTCAGTCTCAGTCTCAGTCTCAGTTAAGTCAGCTGCCTCTGTTGCTGCCATTTATTCATGCTCATTAAGTTTTTGGCATCCAGCAATCCAGCGATCGTTGCCTTGTCTGGGCTCTGGGACGGTTCACGGCGTGTTCATTCACAAATGAGCGCCTTAAGCAGCTCCGCCCCAAACTACACATACACACACATACACGTACACAGCCTCAACGAGACACACACACACACACTAGCGTACATAATGAGCCGTCGCATACACAGGCATGCAAGATATTTATGTGGCAGGCACATAGACAATGCACACACAGATACATATACTTAGATATATATATATATATAAATATATATATATATATCTATATAGATATATATATGTATGTATATATAGGCAAAGAAACAAACGCTCCACTGGCTGTTTGTGCTGATGCTGCTGCTGCTGCTGCTGCTGCTGTTGCTGCTGCTGCTCTGGCTGTTGCTGCTGGCTCAGCTTCTTTGGGCTTAAGAGCGGCACTGTTGCTACCTCTGCCCTTGCCTCAGCCACTGACTCTGCTACTGCCTCTGCCTCTGCCACTGCCTCTGCTGCTGCCGCTAGCTCAGCTTCTTCATCTTTAATTTGGTTCCGTGTATCTTGTTGATGGCGTTTTGCTTTTGCTTATATCTTTGCCGCCAACTATTGAATTTTGTTTTTTTTTATACTTTTTTTTATTATTGAAATTATGATATGCTTTGCATTTGCATTATCCGCGCCTGCCATATATACATACATACATACATATATATCTACATACATGTATATATATATATATATATATATATATAGATACATGTATATATATAACTAGATAGGCTCATAGATATTGTGCATTGTTTCACAGCTGCTTTGATTCATTAGAAACCGTTATAATGTAGCTGTAACGTTTACTGTTTGCTGCTGCTGCTGCAGTTATTGTTGCTGTTGCAAGTGCAACAAAACTCTAGGAAATGGGCAAACTTGCACATATAGCAGTTATATATGTATCTAGATACAACTAAGTTAAAGCCGCCCGCTGATCGCATACCAAGTGTCAATTTCTTATGCAAACACAACAAGCGTGTTCGCACTCTATAAGTGCCAGTATTATTCATTGCTAACAAAGTGGGGGTGAGCTCAACTATATACACACACAAGAACACACACTCTGGCACACCTGCAAAAAAGAAACAGCAAAAGCCAAAAGTGAATGCCGCGTCTGGCACTTGCAACTTGAAACTGCAGTTGTGCTAGAAAGTTCTGGCTAAAATAAGTTAGTAACACTAAGAAATAGTAACAGCTATATTATTATAAGTATATACATATGTAAGTATCATATACTAAACATAAACTTAAATCAAACCTAACAAAAGTTAATCAAAATCAAAGAAATATCTAGAAGGAAGTTCACTTCAACGTGAGTTCATTAGCAAAAGTTTTTGTTGTATGATTTCATTGTTAGGTCATTTGTCTTTATTGGCTTTAATGTTTAGGTATGTTTAAATGTTTGTTTGTTTGTGTGTTTGTATGTCAATTGGTTATGCATACTCGATTCTAAGTTAAGAAATTATTAAGATTCTAAATAATTGATAATTTTTAAATAAACACAACGTTTCCCTTTAAACGCATTTGATCCATAAATTTGTGAAAGTGCAAATTATTGTTTTGCTACTTTATCTTTATATTACTTTTATCAACTTCCTTTCACTTTAATTCGCACTAAGTACAAATATAATGATACGTAATTTTAGCAACTTATATGACAATTTTTTTAAAACATCCTGTAACAAATCTTATCTTTAAATTATTGGCAAAAAAAAACACATTTTAATGATTGAGACCATAAAATTTAATCTAGGTAAACCCCCAACAACAAATGCAACTAATTAGAAATAAGTATATATATATAAGAATGAAATAATTAATAATATTATTTATATATATAAAATTGAAGATAGATTTCCTAATTTCAATTGACTAACTTAAACTAGAACTAACTGTTTAACTGGCTTAAATTTCCCCCTTGCAGCGTGGCTTGTCTATAAATCTTTGTTTCTTGCGTTTAATAAATATTTGCTCTGATTTTGTTATAGAATAATAGTAATAATAATGAAATAATAATGATAATGGCATATATATAATATAATATAACATTGTAACATAATTTCATCACAAGTAGTACAATCTTGGATATCAATAACAACTCAGACTTAACAACTGAGAGCAGAGAGCTCTACAGTTAGATCATAGCAGTTAAGTTTGAGTTTGAACGGAAGTTCTTGTGAGTTTACGTTTAAGAAAATGGTAGTCGTTAAAGAGTAAGAAGAGAAGAGGTAATGGTTGAGTCAGGGACAGAGTACGAGCAAGTATGGGGAAACGAGGAGCGGAAGAAGCGATAAGCAGAAGTTTTCTAGAAGCAGCAAAATGGTGTAATGACAAAGTGAGCAGCGTTGGTGGCAGCGGCAACCGAAACTAAGTAGACATATCAGAATATATCTGTTATATATATATATATATAATATGTATATTATATATATATAAATATGTAGTATCTATAAGTAAAATGTGAAGAAGCAGGAAAAAAAGCAGCCAAGGTAAAGGCGAAGCGCACAATACACAAAAAACCGGAACATTATTAATTTACAAGCAATAAAGCGAAGCCAAAAATGAAGAAAGGCAAAAGGTGAACAATGTGCAAAAAAGAAAAAAAGAAAAGGAGAAAAATGTAAAGCAAAACGCAATAAGTAAAGCAATGTAGCCACAGAAGCAGAAGGCTACAAAAAGTCAGGCAGCAGGCGGCAGGCGGCTGTTAACAAGCCGCAAGAGTCGATTTCGAGTCAATAGTGCAAGTGTTAAGAGAAATTGCAGCACATATACGCATACACACACACACACACGTACATACACAGAGACACATACTTGCGCATCCAATTGGCAACACACACATATAAACTACATAAGTATATGATACATGAGAGAGCTATGGCCATAATGAACCGTCATCCAACATCTGTTGCCCGAAGCATAAGTACATAAAGACTAAATCTGTGCGTGTGTTTGTGTATAAAGCAAAGGCAAATGCTATGCAGCTAGTTGTCTCGCTCACACATGCTGCATAGAGCCTCAGCATAAAAATGAACGCAAAATGATCGTCTGGCTGAGGTCCAATGAGCGGCACACGCATACACTCAAACAAGAAATGAACAACAGATATGCTTGCCTGTGTGTCTGTGTGTATTGACTGTGACTAAATCTGTGTGTGCGAGTTGAGTTTAACAGCGACGACTGCAGCAATAGCAACAGCAAGCAGCAGCAATAGCAGCGATAGCGACGGCAACAGCGACAGCAACAGCAACAGCGGCAGCGGCAGCGACTTCGGCAGCGAATGCCTAGGGTTCTGCAAAAGCACCCTCGGTACTTGGTGCTCGGTACATCGCTCGGCCGCTGGTTTCGTGCGCTCGGATATGTCATTTGTCAATCACTGGGCGAGCGCAACGGTTGTCGTTGTCCGAGCTAAGAAAGAAAACGTTGCTCAATTTGACAAAACGCCGCAGTTAAAATTGAAATCAAATTTGTATTTGAGTTGAAGAAAAGCAAAATATATATACCTATATATATATATATGCATAAATTTAAGATAATTCAATTGAAGAATAAGTGCTAGAAATATTTTGTTTCAATTGTATAAGTGTGTTAATAAACTAATCAACAGCAAAAAAAAAAGTAACTAATTAAAAACTAAGCCGTTAAATATCAGCTCCAGTCGCTTGATACTTTTATTAAGTCACAGCGATTGTTGCGAGCTGCTTTCATCTTACTTCACTTCACTTCTCAAATCCTTCTATGATAACAGTGTAGTGCAGTGATTCAAAACAAAAAAAAAAAACAACATAAAAAATTTACATATAAAAAACAAAGCAAAATAATCCAAAGTCAAAAAAACGCGTTTAACTATAATTAAAAGCAAAAGTGACACAATATGGATAACGAAGCCGTTTATACACTTTGGTCCTGTGCCCGAGCCACCTGCCTGTCTGTGTCGCTGGATGCAAAACGTCACAGCAGCATAACTGTAAATGATCAGGCGACAATTGGAATCCAAATTAGCACAACAAATGACAAATCAAATCAAGCTACAACTACAACTACAACTAATGATACTAATGAAAGTGCGCGAAAGTTAAAGCACATTGCGCATACGACGCGTGGCAGCAGTTTAATGGCATTACTACTATTGCTGCTTATGACACTTAACTTAAAACATGCACATGGCTGTGGGCCAGGTCGAGGGCTTGGACGTCGCAGGGAACGCAATTTATATCCGTTGGTGCTCAAACAAACTGTGCCAAATCTATCGGAATATCAGAATGGTGCATCTGGTCCGCTTGAGGGTAGCATTGAACGTCGTTCACCCAAATTTAAGGATCTAGTACCAAACTATAATAGGGATATAGTATTCAAAGACGAGGAAGGCACCGGTGCCGATCGCCTAATGTCCAAGGTAAGTTCCAAAATAATAAACACTTATGTTTTTTTCTCTCCCTATCAATTTATACTATAAATTATTTTGAACAATTTCATTTGAAATCAATTGCCAAATTATGAATCGTAATCGACATGCGGACAGCAGTTATCTCTATCTCATAGTTATCAGATATTTAGTCCCCGATTACTGACCATGTCCATTGATAAAGTTCTACGTGGAGGTGTATAAACCTCTAGTAATACACTGAAAAAAAAACTATAATAACTTTAGATACTTTTTACTTAAATTTGTAGGCTTTATTTAAGAAATTTCTCCAAGCCTTTCCCTACTCTCTGTTTCACTCAATCATAAAATTATGAAAAGTGTATACTGTTGCATAGTGTTAACTTTATTGGGGTGCACAGTGCTTAATAGTTAAGGCTTCATGCATGGCCAAATTAAAGCCATAAAGCTAGCCTTATTTTTATCGGTACACACGACAAGTCTACTATTATTATTGTGTACTAATTATGTGGCTTATCGGCGATTGCAATTTGTGTTTGCAAAACAGGAAGCACAGCACTTGTCGTACTCAAGCATGCACTAAACTAATTAAAGTTTCGGTGAAATTTATTCTAGTTTATTTTCTTTATTTTTTTTTAAATATAAGTTAGCCGTAAAGTTGTTTCAGTAATCTATGTATGTGCGTTCAATAACCTTTCAATCAATTTGATATACACATGTTGATCATGGATCATTGGATCATAATGTCTTCGATTTCGCCATAAACAATACAATAACAACTGAACTCATATAATATTAAATGCTCAACATGTTTGCATTACACTGACTCCATACCCTTGCAACGGTTGTCGCGCCACCTTCACAGTTAGCGGCACGCGAGTATTTAACGCTTATCGTTTTGCTGCGGCTGATAAGGCGGCAACACCAACACCAACGGCAACAGCAACAGCAACAACAACAGTCAAAATCCCACTTGAAAATGAGTGCAGTAGTGTGCCAAGTATATTATATATATGTGTGTGTGTGTGTTTACATATTTGCAAAACATGACATATATACATGCGTATGCATATATGTATATATGTAACGTGTGTGTGTGTGTGTGTGCGTTAAGCCATAGCCAATATTCACAGTGTTTAATTTATCTTATCTTACTCATCGTATACGCAGCGAAAGTGGCAAAAAAGAGGAAAAATATTGTGGAATAAATGTGAAAAAAAAGGTGCAAGTGCTACACATATGCGGGGGTTTTAGTTATGAAGTATCGATTGGCATCGATAACTATGTCGAGACAGGTTGAAGTGGACACAGGGGTATATCAAGCAGGGGTACATAGAAAAACAGCTAAACAAGTGTTTCATTAAGTCAACAGCAGTTGCTTTATAGCCAATTTTCTACTACACACACACACACGCAACATATTAAATGCAACTGCTGTAACTAATGCACATCTCTAGCAACTAGAAATTCCCTTTTAAAATATTGATAAGCGTCTGACTTGCGATTTTTTGAGTATACTAATAGGGTTTATTATTTATTACATACAATATTTATTATACGATTATATATATTAATTTTTATAGTTCTAGGAAGTATGTGTATTTAGACGTATTATCAATCAATTAATTGGTAAAATTACCAGGTGTTAAGTGTCATTAAATCACGAGAATTTTCAATAAATTTTCTGCCTTCTCATCAAAACAGTTGGAAATCAAATAATTTTGACATAGTTTCAAGATAAACTTAATAGTAATACTAGTATATAAATCTGGGAAAAACACATGATGAAATTAAGAACTAAGTCTCTCTCTCTCTCTCTCTCTCTCTTTCTTTGAGTAGCACATTTTTTGTTAGTTGTTGCTACTGACACGCGCCTCGGGGGCAGTTAAGTAAATCAATTTAAGGACCTTGAATTAACGCTGTTAAAGGCACTTTTAGTAGAAACTGACAAAAAGTTAACAGCTGACAAGCAATGGCACACGCAGAATCTAAACATATATATATATATATATATAGTAGGGCATAACAGCAGCAGTTTTCATGGACACAGTCAAGGACATTGAAGCTCAATAGGCGCATAGATTTGAAGGCTAACGGTGTAAATCAAGGATGAAGGACACACAGCACATAAAAAGGCTGTTGTTTGATTGTCACAAAATATTTACAACTGTTGTGCATAGCTACCGTTGTGACATTGAACCACTAAAATTTCTGTGACTATCCGTTTTCCAATTTATTGTAGTATTCACTGTACACAGAGTGTATATACTGTATATATATTTCGGTTGTGGCACAGTGGCATAATGAAACGGTGACACGGTGACACAGTGCCCCTTAACCAGCAGCGCAACTAAATTGCATTTTATGTATTACGTTTTTGTTTTGAAGTTGCTGCATTTAACTGCAGTTGAAGTTGTTGCTGCTGCTGTGCGTAAAAACAATTCGTTTTGGCTATTAAAGCGCCAAAAGCAAGCAACATTTTCACATTTATGTTTTTAGGCTGCGTGGGCGTATTTACATTTGCATAAACAAATAACTAAATATTAGCGTAAAGTACTAAAAAAATATAAAAAAAAAAACAATACGGCAATACATAGTAATTGCAACAGATACAATAGCAAACAGCAGCAGCAGCAGCAGCAACTGCAACTGAAACAGACGCTGTCGCATCATAAAATTGTATAGCTTATGACAGTCATTGTTGTTACTCACCTGTGGGACCAGGTTACCAGGTAATTACATCGACACAGACACACGCACACACATCTAGATATATATATATAAATATATATATACAATATATATATCCAGATATATATATATATATACATATATAGCTTTCAGTCAGTTTCTCTTTCTCTGTTTGGTTTGGTATGCCTTAAGATTAGACAAAGTTGCGCCCTCAACCGTAAGGCAATGGCAGCGTCTGCGGCAGCAGCAAAACCGCAGCATTTGCTGTTGCTGCTGCTGCTGTTGCTGTTAATGCTGCTGCTGCTGCTGCCATCAGACAGAAGAATGCGTCAAAAAGCCGCAGCATAACTTCTAAAATTTCATAAATTGTAGCAACAATGGGGCAAAGCCAATGGTAATCTGATATGATTATTGACATGCATGCAGCAGCCGCAGCAGCAGCAGCAACCCATAGCATACCAGACCCTGTGCCGTAGTTGATCTGCTTTGGTTATACTATGGCCCCATTGCCAGTATGCAATGTTATAACCAGTAACCAACAGACATCAACCATCAGGCATTAAGCATCAAATCAAAGATAACCCACAGCTGAAGGCACTTTAATAGAATCTACATACATTCATTATGAGTCAAAAATTGATCCTATTATAACACAGACAAAGATAAAGACATATATATATATATATATATAGACTGTTAGATGATGTCAGAGTTTCAGTTTCATTTTCATTTTGTTTTAGTTTTAGTTTTCATCATTATCAGGAACATCATTATGATCATTAATATCATCTCAAAACAAATTATGTCAAAGACTGCGATAAGCAAAAAATGGCACAATTTCGTGGGAATATACTGGGGCAACAAAGTAATCAAACATATCAAACAAACATCAGTCAAGCAAAGTGGACAAATCGTTCTTGATCCCCCAATATACAACATATATATGTATGTATATATATATATATATATATATATATGTATTTATGCATACCATTTGGCATTTCAAGTTTGGCTTTTATAGTTTGTTTGTTTGGCTTTTAAGCTTTTATATTATTATTAATCAATTTGATACTTTTACGAGCGCACTCAAGCGCGCAGAACCTCAAGGATTTGTGGCTCCAAAATGCCTTTTGGTTGTGCTCCTTTTTTTTTTTCTTTTTTGGTTTATTTGCATAAAAGTTTTATGAACTGCACGAGAAGAGGAAGAAGAAGCAGATGTATGTGATCGCGAATATTGAAATTGGGAACTTTGGAATTGTGGATTGGGTTAGGGGATTGAGTATTGGGGATCACATCGCGTCGCGGCTATCACATTACTGCGACGCGACTGACTCACATTTCACATGTTACGCTCCTCCAACAGATTCCTGCAAGTCATCTGCTATGTCTTGGGGTAGGACAACTTACGGTTTTGGGATCACACACAACACACACAATACACAGATCAGGGTTTAGGTTTTAGGTATACTAACACGGCACACACATCAGTGCCAATGTGCGGCTCATAACTCATCATCAAAGTTAATCACACATCAGGGATTATGGCGCTTATCATTTAAGTTGCGCCAAGCTCTGGTTGCTGCCTTCTGCCTTGGTTGGTTGACTCTTGCCTCTTACCACTTACCTTTTACCTCTTAGCTCTTAGCTCTTAGCTCTTAGCTCTTACCTCTTAACTCTTAACCATTTAACTGTCCAAATGACTGTTTGCGTGTGGGACATTAACATTGTGAGAGGGAGATGGCACTAACTTAGGACCAACTGAGATTTAATTTACGATTTCTGCAAATTAATAGCGTTTAATTAATAACAATAAAATGACGCCTTTTTATGGACATTTATTTGACATCAGATTTATGATCGTTAGCCAGCACTATGAAAATTTATTGACTAACTGAATAACTGACTGAAGTGACCAATTGACTAACTGACTAACTGAACAAGTGACTGGCTTTGGGTAACTCATTGAGTAGCTGATTACAAATTATTGTTGACTGATATGTGCTAAGCTCTATAATAGTTAGTATAAGTGTTAGTTGTGTTAATTATATTTAAAGCTAAACAATCATTAAATCTACAAAATGTATGAATAGCAGCAAAAAGCAAGAGATAATAAGAAGTATAAGTAAAAGAGAAGCAAGCAAAGAACTCGTATGGATGTATGTGGCTCGCACTCCTTTTTTTATCTTTTACTCCAGAGGCAAGACAGAATTAAAAACTTTTTTTTGGTGGCACGACACAGTCGGACAAGATGCAATCTTAAGCAGGCACACAACACAGACAACAACAATCAAAATAACAACAACAACAACAACAACAGCAGCAGCAGCAGCAGCAGCAAAAGAGCAACAGAAGCGCTGGCATTAATCCAATAAGCCAATTCCAAAAGGCAGTCAGGCTGACAGTCTGACAGCCTGGCCTGTATATTTTAATGAGTATCAATTTATATTGAAACAATAACAATAACAATAACAATAAGAATAAGAATAAGAATAAGCATAAGCATAACAATAACAAACGTCTGACAGACAGACCGATGCGAGAATGAGAGATTTCTCAGTGTTTGACAATTTATAATTTGCGATTCTCAAAATGAGATTTATTCAATATCGAATGCACGTAAACAATAAATAATCGAATGAAAATGAAATTAAATCGAAACTAATCGAATCGAAATGTATAAAGAAATGATGAGAGCAAGTCTCATTTTCATATTTCAATTAAAAATTTAGATAGTTAAAGGGAGAGAGAGCAACAGAGAGGGAGAGAGAGATGTAAATTGCACTTTAATAATTGCGCTGCGTAGCATAAACAAATGTTGCTGCTGCGGCTGCTGTTGCTGTTGCTGCTGTTGCTGGTTTAAACTGAGCTGAGCTGATAAACAAAAAAATTCCATTTTCTAATGGAAAAATACACAAAAAGCCGAGCTGTGAATAGATTTGCAACACAAATAAACAAATTGAAGGAACGTCCAAATGGTTTACCGCTTTTAACTTTGAATCATAAGTAAGAGTAAAAAAAAGAAAACAAAAAAAAACTATAACATTCTATTTGTCGTCAATGAGTCTGGGAAATGCCAACTATTGATCTTGAGATATACATGAAAAGTGAATCTAAGAAAGAAGAAAAAGACACTTGAATCAATCAGAAGCTGCTGCAGCATCTCATTTTGCCAATTAAGTGAGGAAATTTATACTCAAGTGGCCCACACACACGCTCGCTGTGGATTGGTGTCTGGGCGCTGATTGATTTGACAAAAAGCAACTTAGTTAGCTGGTAAGTTGCCCCTTAAGTGGCATGCTGCAAACAATCTTTAAGGTAAATGGCTAAGGCGCACGCTCAAGTACCAATCCTGTATACATATACTGTATCTATATACTGTTGACACATATACACGAGTGGGTGTCGTTGTGTGTCCATGCTACGATACGATATATAGTCATATCCTGTACGAGTTGCACGGATTGCATGGGTTGCATGGGTTCTTTGGCCTTTTGTTTCCTCAGTTGTAAGTTTTCGCTTCCTCTATCGGCGCCACTGCCACTGCCAGTGATCGCAATCAGTGTGCATATCAAAAAAGGATATGGCATATCTTCTTACATCAAGTTGCCAAGTTTGCCACTGTGCCACAAAAAGGGGTGACTCTGAACTTTTAGGGACTAGCTGTGATTTCTGTTCTGTACGTAACTTGATGCGCTCTTGAATTATGTCGTTAAATTGTGTCGTTTCCTAATCGTTTGCCATTGTAATCGGAAACTTTAACTTCAACTGCAACTGCAACTGCAACTGCAACTTTAACTACAACTACAACTACAGCAGAGACAAAATATATATATATATATATATGAATTATAATATTATAATAATAACAATAAACAAACAAAACAAAAGACAGAATTGGAGTTGGCATCACTTTAATAGCATTTTACATACAAGCCTTAACCAAGCCCCCTTTTGCCTCTTCACTTGGCCTAATGATGATGAGCGCCTAATAATCGAGACATGGCTCCAGGTAATTTGGCTTGGCGCTTCTTGCGCCAGCTAGAAGATGCGTGCCATTAAGCGCGTCAAATTGGCAGCTGGCAGACGATTTAAATCAATAAAACTGCAGCCAGGTGGCAATTAAAAACGCATCAGTGGACCCTAACGCTTTAGGGTTTCTCTACTTGTTCATCATCACCGTTGAAAGGTACATGAAAACCAAAAAAAAAAACCAAATCAAAAAAAAAAAGAAACTAAAATCCAAATGAAAATAAAAAGAAAATATATAGGAGTTAAAGAAGAAAGAAAAAAAATCATATGCAAGCAAAGAAAAGTAAACAAATTGCTGATGCTGGGGCGTGGTCAGAGCTGGCAAAGTTCACACCTTGTTTAATGTCTAATTAATGCAGCAGCTTTTCATGGGATTTAGCCAGGCCATAAGTACATACAAATCGTATATATATATATATATATATATATAGCTATATTCAAGTGTAGTATGTATATCTTAAGAAGTTGCAGGCAGTTGTATGCTGTGGCATGCACCAGCACTGGCACTGGCACTGGCATACATTATTTACAAATATTGTTGATGCAGCTAGGATGATGTTGTCTAATGTTTGTCCATGCCACTTACAATACAAACACATTATTTAGCCATCTTTTTGGGCCACCGCCGCTGTTGCCTTTTTATTTTATGTTTACTCTACGCACCCGTCGGCATTTTCTACTCTTGGCACTTTGGCCGGGGCCTTGTTTGTGCATCGATCGTTGTATTTAGTATATACCGTACGGGTTGATCGACAATACAACGAGAGCCAAATGCATTAGCATCTTGGGTAAACATCATTGGCATGCTTAAGACAAAGATATTGTTGTCTTTGTTGCTGTTGTTGTTGTTGTTGTTGTTGTTGTGCTTTTATTTGCTGTTTAACGTTACGCTTTTGTGCTCATTAGCAACAGCAGCAAGAGCAGCATCAGCAGCAACAGCAGCAACAGCAGCAGCAGGAGCAGTGGCCACTCGACTGGTTAAGCCTTTTAATAAAGCAAAGTTTCACAGTTGAGCCACAATTTACTTAAACTTATGCATCTAGATACATGCACACATACACATACAAACAAACACACACTTAACACTTATTAATATACAACAAAGGTCAAAATTATTTACTGTAATTTCATTTACTTTTATATACATATATATATATATATATATATATAATATATGTATATATAAAGTCAATGATTCATCAAATGAATTTGTTATTTTATAACTTGAACTGCTACAAAAAAAGGCAAAATAAAAACAAAAACAAAAACAAAAATAAACAAAAAAAAAATAAAAATATAAACTTAAATATATTTTTATTGCTATCAATATAAATGTTATAAGTAATTCGCATAAATCAATTGCCAATTCCATATTTATAATGCATAAATTCACACCGAGAAACAACTCATTCAATGAATCTTATTGAGACACAAAGTTGCTGCCAAATTTGTGTGCATTTGCTGCAACTTAATTAGTTTCACTATAAAGTTGACAGTAGTGTTATTTAAGTATGAATTACTGTTAATTAGTTAAGCCCTTTATTCTGTAGTAGTAATTTCTACTTTGACTTATCTAAGTTGAACTGATTTGAGCAGCAATAGAAATGTTATATGGGTTACTGATAGTAAATCAAAAAAAGGGAAAGAGTATAGTTCAGTTATATGCAAAGTAGTGTGGCAATGTTCTTGGAATGCAACTGGCTTGGAGTTGGACTTGAACTGTGGCTTATCCTGCTGTCCAATTCGCCACAGACAGCAGCCAAAAACTGTGGTGTGACAAATTAAAAACCGATTTTGTTTGGCAATGCAAACATTAAGAATAACAACAACAATAACAACAAGACCAACAACAGAAGAAGCAGAAACAGCAGCAACAATGGGCAGCAAACAATGCGGCACACCCAAAATCAAAACAAAGTCCCAACTCAGTCTCAGTCTCAATCTCAGTCTGGGGCAAGCTGATTTTGTGGCTTGTTAAAAAGGATCTTTAAAATTGATTTTACGCCAGCTAGAACTGCGTGCCAAATGTTTGCACACAAAGGCGACAACGACAACCAAAATGACAATAACAACAACAACAACAACACACACAAACAACACATATACATCCTGTATTATAGCTGCTAGCCTGCCTGCACAAGAGTCCAACACAACAACACAAACCAAATGTTGTTTCCCCGAGCCCGAGGCCGTTGATAATTGATTTTTGTGGCTGGCGATTGCGCATCACATGCACTGACAACATTTTTTTTCCGTTTCGTTTTTCTTTTTTTCTTTAATTTTTTTCCGTTTTTTTCTTTTTTGGGCACTCAATTTGGTTGTTGTCTTATGAAATTTCAATATTTGCAGTGACGCTGAATCCTTTCAACATTTTCCTTTTTCATTATATTTTTTATTTTTTGTGCTCTTGCGTTAAAAGCAGGAAAAACATAAGCAAAAGGAAAGAACAGTAAAAAGCGCCGACAAACCTTTAAAATAAATATAGTAGAAAAAAAAATTCTAAATATTTATACATGATTGTAGTTACTTTTTTTCCTTTTTTTTTCGTTTTTCTAAATGAAAAAGTAACTGCAGCATCTACCGCATTGGCAAACAAGACAAGTGTAAGGCGAAAGGAGAAAGAGGCAATAGAAAAGGTCTAATCTTGAATATATATATATATGTATATATATGTATATTCAGAGAGGGTCAGCACTGTGGGTCAGTGTTTGAACTGTGCATAGGCAAATAACAAAAACTAAGCCTTTGCCTTCGTCTTTGCCTTTGCCTTTGCCTTTGCTTTGGCCAACGACAAACACAAAAAGGAAAACGCAAACAACAGCCAAAAATATAAATAAAAATAGTCAGACTCATGTATTTGTTGAGGTTGAGTTGTAGCTGGTTCAAAGGATGCGACTAAAAACTACAAAAAAAAAACCAAAAAAAAAAATCAGGCAACAGGCAAACGCCAAGTTCGTTGCTTAAGTCTTTCGTTTGCTCTATGCTCCCAAAAAAAAAAAAACAAATTCGAAAAAAAAACAGAGTAAAAATGAACGCTGGCCCTTTTGGGCAGCCCATGAAATGAATGCCTAAATACCACGCCTCTCTGTAGTGAGAGAACCATACCCACACACACTCACACATACACAGCTGTTGCTCTCCCTCTTGCTCTCTTGGACTCTTCTCCTCTTACACTCTTGCTCGCTCGCATATTGCTCTCTCGTTCATTTGCTTTCTGCTTGGCTCGTTGTGCGTGTGAGTGTGTTAAATATGGCGTTGTTTTTCTTTATTTTTTTTTGTGTCTTTTTTTCTGTTGTGTTTTGTGTTTTTATTTACAACAACCGTAAGATGAGCAGTAGTTAAAGATGCCGCCTTATTAACAATGTTTAATTGATTTTTTGTTTGTGTGCTTGTTTTTTAATTTTGGTTTTCATTTTTTTTGTTTTCTTTTTGTTTATTGTTTACCCCCCTTTAGCGCTGCAAGGAGAAACTGAATGTGCTGGCGTACTCAGTAATGAACGAATGGCCCGGTGTACTGCTGCTGGTCACCGAAAGTTGGGATGAGGATAAACAGCATGGAGAGGAATCGCTGCATTATGAAGGACGTGCAGTTACCATTGCTACCAGTGATCGGGATCAATCCAAATATGGCATGCTAGCGCGACTTGCCGTCGAAGCTGGTTTCGATTGGGTATCCTATGTTAGTCGCCGGCATATCTATTGCTCTGTTAAATCAGGTAAGCAAATATCATATGATTTGTCAACTAAGTATATGAATATGTATATATATATATATATATATATTCGTACATGGTCGCATAATGTAAAATGGCAATGGAATGAGTATGGGTTGGCCATTTGGTCAGTTAGCCAGTTAGCCAGTTAGCCAGAAGTGACACTAACAAGCGTAATTTCACATGTTCCCCAACTTACAATTGCCGCTAAGCTGACAGGCGTTGGCAAATTTTTCAGCCCGGTCAAATTAGCCAAGCTGCAATCCCGAGTCCCAAGTTGCCAGTTCCCCAGTTGCCTGTTCCAAACTTAACAGTCTACAGTCTACAGTCTACAGTCTACAGTCTACAGTCTATAGTCTATAGTCCGAAGCCGAAGCATCAGCCTCCGCTCGTTTATATTGAGTTCGAGTATGTGGTAACAGAAACAACAGAACAACAACAGCAACAACGGCAACAAAAAACGAAAAAAAAAAAAAATAAATAAAAATATGGGAAGCAAGCAGCGGCAACAATGTCGAAACCGGCCCAAAACCCGAACCCGTATCCCAGAGTCCAAGTTAAAGTCGAAGTGGAAGTCGAAGTAGAAGTCGAAGGCAAAGTCAGAGGAGATAGTGCCTCAACGAAGTCGGGTTGCTGTTGTTATTCCTGTTGTTGTTGTTGTTGCTGTGGAAGTTGTTGTAGTTGTTGTTTTGACATGTTTAGGTTTGCGCCTGTCAAATTAAACGAATTGATGATACGACACCCAAAGCGTTTCTCAGGCCAGGCAAGATGAATTAAATGCCGAGTTAAAACCTGCGTTCGGGCCTAATTGAAAAACTGAAACGGCCAACAAGTTAGCAACACTGTGTATACTTATGTGTATCTGTGCGTATAGTTTATATACATATATATGTGTGTGTGTGTGTGTGTGTGTG
This sequence comes from Zygothrica quintamaculata, assembly GCA_037044455.1. NCBI lineage: Eukaryota > Metazoa > Arthropoda > Insecta > Diptera > Drosophilidae > Zygothrica > Zygothrica quintamaculata. The sequence continues at coordinate 233,485 of JBAMBS010001208.1, forward strand.
TATGTTACTGCCATAATGGCAGGCAACCAGTTTTCCCCGAAACATAACGAAACTGCCAGAAGAGTCAGGCCAAAGCCAGAGAAAATGCTCTTGCATACAACTAAAGTTAGCCAACCAAAAAGGCCAAAACAATTAAGTTTTCTCGCTAGCAAGACAGAGAAAGAAAGGTAATGATAGAAAGAGAGACAGATAGAAAGAGAGACAGATAAATAATAGTTATTGAACCAGTTGAGAAGTTTGCGGCAATTTTGCAATATTTTACATTTATGTGATACACGTTTTAGCCACATTTTCTTTAGATTTTCTTATTTTGTCTTTAAATTACAACTTGAGTTCAGAATTTCCCACACAAAAACAAGAATACAAAAAGAAAATAAATAAAAAAAAATGGGAAGGAAGACTGCCCACACACGAGGCAATCGCATCACAATATTTTGACTTTGTTGCGGCCCACAAAAGATCAAAGAACCAGCGAGTGTCCTTGTTGTTAGACTCATTGATTCTAATTGCTCATGAAAGAGGCCGCCGACGCACATGATACCTAATGTTACACACACAAAAATAGGAAGATCCTTTTTTATTTTTCTTGGTGTCATTGGCTATCAATAGTAGGCCCCCTGGAAGTATCAAAGGTCAGACAATAAGCCGACATATAGCGACAAATGCTAAACAAGTGCCTAGTTGTATAAGGATACTAGCTGCAATGAATATGCATGTAGGTGTAAGTGTGTGTGTGTGTGTGTGTGTGGTCCTGGTATATTCAGTGTCAAATGGCTATGCCAAGCATATGTTGCTCCTCGTAGCTATTAATAAATAACCAGGCGATTGATTGCTGATAGGCCGCCGTACATAAACCACACGCTTATGACAGTTTTGGCACAGCGTTTTCAACGTTGTCCAGCTCTAGCTACAGTTCGTTGCCTAAGTCTTTTGTTTGTGGCCTAAACAGCAGCAGCAGCAGCACAAGCACCAGCGGCAGCAGCAACGAAGAGTAATGGTTGTAAACCTTTTTGTCGACACTAATTTTTTTTTTTTGGTTTTTTTACCCTTTTTGTTTTGGACATTCTGTTGTTGCTGTCACTGTTGTTGCTGTTGTTGCTGTTGTGTGTGTCGCGAGCGGTCGCGCGCGCGCGCATTATAGCCCCAAAGCGTGTTGTTGTCGTGTTGCTGTTGTGCCGTGTGCATGTCCATGTTAATGCTGTCCAAACGATCAGTCACCACAACTAGTCATATACATTTTCTCTGTCTCTCTCTGTTACTCTCCCTCTCCCTGAGTGTGTGTGTGTGTGTGTGTGTGTGTGTGTGTGTGTATCTCTGTGTGCGGCTGTCCTCTGTTTTGTAATAATTTATCAGTTTAGTCTTCACAACAAAGATAAAATAACGATAATTTTAACCACTTTAATGGTTTATTAATTTATGACCCTTCAAGTTCTTCACTTTCCACTCGCCGCCACAACTGACACTGGGAACGTTGCTTGAGATTTTTCTGCCTTGATTCTTTTTTTTGTTTCCTTCTTCGTTTCTCTTCTTGTGGTTACCTACATACATTTATTTTCTTTCTGTTTTTATTTCTGTTTCTGTTTCAGTTTCAGTTGGTTATTTTTTTCTTAATTTTTTTTTTTTTTTGTAGGTTTCACACCAAATTTTTCTTGCCGGTTTAGCTTGTTACTATATGTTACTTCCTTGGTATTTGTCTACGGTTACCGTTTGTGGCGGCTGCTCCCGTCTGAGCATCGATTATGGACCGCTTTATAGACCGATGTCTTGTATTTAATCCGATTTTTATTGTTTCTACACTCTTGTCTCATATATCTCTGTATGTGTGTGTGTGTATGTGTGTGTGTGTTTGTGCATCGATATCAATGGAAATGGAAGGTGCATTTTCATTGGAATTTCGTTGCTGTAACCGCAGCAACAATGCCACTTTTATGGTACCTCATTATAATAAAGCGCACGGTTAGTGGTCGCTTTGTTGGTCTGGAATTTTTAATTTGAATTTTACAAGCGATACGGAGAGAAGTTTTGGGCGGCGCTTCGGGTGTGAAATATACGACTGCGACTACCACTATCCATGAACTTGAGATGCGGAAAAGAAAGTTCTGTTGTTTAGAACAAAATTTACTTTGTTTTTCTTTTTCTTTTTTTTTTGTTCAAGATGCATATAAAATGGCGGACATTATCAGTTTGCAGCTGGGTGGGCTATGGCCCCTACCACTTGCCTTGCCCCTACCCCTAATGCAACCTAGTAACCGTATAGCTATTAATGATGATTAATGTTGTTGTTGTTGTTGCTGATGGTGCTGCTGCTGCTGCTGTTATTGTGGGTTGCAACATGTTTGGTAATTGAATTTTGTGCACAGGTTGATCAGGTTGCAGTGACTATAGTGACTACCTGAAAAGGATATCATATCAACAGTATAACATCCTTTGGCACTTGGCTAACCGGCTACTAAGCTGCTTTGGCTCGAGCTCGAGCTCAGCCACACAGTTGATCCCACAGATAATCTTAAAGCAAAAACAAGATCACAATTTTGTTAAACTCGAAACGAAAACATCGTTGATTTTGCTGCTGTTGTTGTTGTTGTCTTTTGTTGCTTTAGTAGTTGTTGTTGTTGTTTTGAGCTTGTTATTGATATGAACGGATATCAGTTGGCAGATCGCATTTTGTGCTGTTCTTTGTGCAGTTTGCGGCGATTTTGTTTGAAAGCCGCAAAAAGGCAGTTGCCATTGTTTGGGCTGCTGGTCTAAGGGATGTATAGGCATAAGGCTGCCGGAATCCTAACTGTGAAAACCTTTTTGACTTGTAAGGTTTTGCAATTGGATGCTGGCAGGGTCGGCATTATTAACGCCAAATTAGATTAGTTGAACTAATGCCATTACCTGAACGCGTTCCTCCTTCATCTCACTCTTATTATTTGACTATATAACTAATTCCTTCTCCGTTTACATTACAGATTCATCACCATCCATTTCGCATGTACATGGCTGCTTTACGCCCGAGAGCACAGCACTGCTGGAGAATGGTATAAAGAAGCCATTGAGTCAACTTGCTATTGGAGATCGTGTGCTCAGCATGGATGCCAAGGGACAGCCCATCTATAGTGAGGTTATTCTCTTCATGGATCGCAATTTGGATCAAGTGGAAACCTTTGTACAGCTTCATACAGATGGTGGTGCGGTATTGACCGTAACACCAGCCCATTTAATCACAGTCTGGCAACAAGAGCAGCAAACGCTTGACTTTGTGTTTGCAGATCGTATTGAAGAGCTCAACTATGTGCTTGTCTACGATGCGACGGGTGTATTGCGTCCTCAGCGTGTGCTCAAGGTTAGCAGCGTGAAGAGTCGTGGTGTAGTCGCACCACTCACCCGTGAAGGCACCATTGTAGTTAACTCGGTAGCTGCCTCATGTTATGCAGTGATAAGTAGCCAATCCCTGGCGCATTGGGGATTGGCGCCTATGCGAATTTGGTCAACACTCAAGTCTTGGGTACCAGCTAAGGATCAACTGCGTACAACAATTCAGGACAATTCACAGCCAAAAGCTGAAACAACGGCGCAACAGCAAAATGGCCTTCATTGGTATGCCAATGCCTTATATAAAGTCAAGGACTATGTGCTGCCAAAGAGTTGGCGCCATGAATAAGTGGGTTAGACGACACTTTCCTCTGGAGGAGCAAATGGCTGAATTTTTGACACGCACACACAAATTTATTGTAATTAAATTCATAGGATGCCGCCGCGATAAAACCCTAATTGTAATATATATTGTAGTTATGTATGTATATCCTTAATGATTATTATATTTCAATGTTAATTATGATTATTGCTGATCAATAATATTTATTTATCTACAGTACAGTTTGCATTATGCAAAACTGTTGAAAATATTCTTTGAATTCATTGTAACGATCATTTAGCTTTAAGTAGGCAATCCTTGGCACAGATCCTTAAGCTTCAACCAATTATTGATGCGATTATTGATGACTGTTGTATATTTTAAAATTTTAATGCATATTTATTGAAGTTTGGGAGTGAGTTCAAATTATCTGATTTATGTATATATCTATGCATACATCAGATATTTATAAATATATATTTATTAATATATATATTTATAAGTATATATTTATAAATATGTTTTTTTTTGTGTATATAGAAGCATAATAGTGACTGAATATCATATTGTAATTGTGTATATAATACTTGATAGTTAACTGCGTATTTATACCTTATATTTAATGAATTATAACAAAATTGTTTCATAAATTTAAATGTGTTTTTATTTATTTACATATGTATGTTAATATATAAATATTGATATATCATGAATCGCCTATCTTTATTCTCTTAGTCATTTGAAAACAAAGAAAATGAACACATATCTGAAATCGACAAAAAAGGGCACTGCAAATTCTTCAATGTATTTCTTAGTCCTTTACTTAATAACGCGAAAAGAAAATTAATGAATTTATACACACTGTAACGAGCGAAATAAGGCATATCCTATATTCAATATCTGTAGGTATCAGTATTCAAATTAATATAATAATTAATATAATAATCTTTTTTAAGTTATTGGCCTTTATTACTTTATGTGTTTATTAGCTTCAAGTACAACAGTAAATTTCTAGTATTTTAAAAAAGTAGTATATAATAAGAATGTTTTTAAATTAATATTTAAAAATAAAATAATAATAGTACTGAGAAAATAGCAAGACAAGATTTAAACAGAATAAACACACTTTGCAACTTGCAATTCGTCAATGTCAGTACCCGTCGGGTATCATTGGAAATACATGTTCTATCATTGCGAGTAAAAAGACTAACAGAATGAAGAATTTTAGAAGGTGTGTTTGAAACTTTATTGTTTTTATTACCTGCTTCAGCTTTTTAGTCCGTAAAGTTTGCTGTTCATGTTATTAATTTATGCCTAAATTGATGCTCGGTTGTATTTGCTTTCTTATTTTCTTTATTACAGTGTCTGGCAACGTCGTTTAATTTTTTTAAAGTAGTATAAGTATTTTAGTATTTTTATTGCATTTTCGGTATAAAAGATTTGATATATTAAGGTCTCACTGGTTTTTGGCGTCGGGTTCGGCTAGTTTGTTTATGTTTGATAATATTCATCAAGATCGAAATTGAATGTCAGCTGGATTTTAAATAAAATGCTGACTGTCTGTCGTTTGTGTCTGGCGAAGGATGCCGCTTTCGTTATTTCAAATGGAAAAGCAGCTTGGAGAATTTTGTCTTGTACTGGTCTTGAGGTAGATCCCACAGATGAGTTACCACAGCAGATCTGCTATACATGTCGATTGCGACTAGAAGAGTTTCACTATTTTCGAAAACGATGCCAGTCCGCAGATCGGCACTTGCGTCATTTAAAGCGTCATCAAGGAAGTATAGATGTAGATTCATTCGATGGTGATGAAAAGGATGTTTCACTTTTAAAGGATATAGCAATGTGTGTACCTACAGCCTGTTCGGAGAGCAGCGCATTATGGCGTCAGGAAGCGGCAAAGGTAATGCGTAGTGAATTAGATGAATACAAAAAGGAGTTGCTTGGTCTATGTAAGCAGCAAGTCCGTGAAGAAATCGAACAGCAAGTGCGCAACGAAATTGAAGATGTACTACTTGCTGCAGCACGCAAGGAATGTCGTCTTAGTGTATTAGATGATCTTTTTTATGAATTGGAATCATTTTTTGTTAACAAACGTAATGAACTGGTCTGTGAACAGGCATATAGTTCAGATAAACTTGTTCAACACCAAGAACCAACAGAGACAGAGACCACATCTGACGGATCTGCTCCGAAGTCAACCAGCTTGAGCGAGCGAATTGCGGAAGCTAATATCACTGACTTAGAGACTGTGGAAATAGTCGAAGTTCTTGGTAAATCTGCAACATAACGTTCAGCTCAGTTTCCTAAAAAGTAATTTATTTTGAAAATTTTTTTTTATTATCCAGATGCTGATGCAGAACTTAATTTACAAACTCCAGCTGATCCGCCAAAAATGAACTGTGCCATTCTTGACGTTACAAACAAAGCAAAAAATACCAAGCCTGTTACAATGGTCGAAATTAATATGGAAAATGTCGAAAAAAATCATATTGAAGAATATTCAAAAAGTGCAAATATTTTATCTGCAAAAGTTTTAGTAAAATCAAATGAATTACCATCTCAACCCCTAACAAACTCAGCTCAACACAAACGACATTTCCCCTATAAAAAACAGAAGGATGTTCCTGGCCGAAAACCGAAATTAAGGACAAGCCAGCGCCGTAGCACACTGAAGTAGAGTTCCTGTTAAATCAATTTTTTTTAATAACAAAATTATAGCCCAACTTGGTTTAGAGGTAAAATATTTAAAACATTACATATATATATATATATAAATTTTTTTTCAAGTTATACAATATAAATTTTATACTATTTCAATTGATTAATAAAAATCAAATATCAATCGTTGAATATTTAAATCAATGGTTTTTCCACTGAAAAAAAAAATTTCTTTTAAGCAAAGACAGGGCTAAGAGTTTAAGCCCAAATCAATCACAGAAGATTTATTTATTACTTGTATATTCTTCTAATATTCTTTTCTGATAAGAAAATAGAGAATATTTATGTTTATCTATTTAGGTATTACTACTAGCTGGCATGTCTATCCCGTCATTCTTGTATTATGTTAAATATATATGTTTTTGTTTTCATTTTGTCTATCACAAATCAAGTTGCCGATAGGCCGTCTTAGTAAACGAGTAAAGTAAACAAGATTCATATCGATACTATCGATAATAAAATACCAATCATCTCTATTTGATGAGTTTGGCGTGTGGTTTTGCATTTTTTTTATAAAAGAAAACAAATTTTAATAAATTAAAATTTTGAATTGTGAGATTTTTGTCCTTGGAAAATCTTATTCTCAGAGATAAGTGCTGATTTCTCAAACGTCTTTTTGAATTTTAATAAAACAGTTGACGACAAATAATTTGAAATTGAATAAAAGTCGTTTTAAAACCGCAATGCCAAGCACAGAGGACGCATACCCAGATATAGAAGCTCGGTGTCGGCTGTGTCTGAAAGAGCATAAAAATGCGCACAAAATTTTTGCAGAGGACGACACACAGCCATCAATACTAATGCGCCTAATGGCGTGTCTATCATTGGAAGCAAAACCATCTGATGGATTGCCGAAGAAGATCTGCGAAGATTGTCGGTATCAGTTGGAAAAATCATTTCTATTTCGTCAACGCAGCCAGGCGTCAGATAAAAAACTGCGGAAACACAATCGCCTTATTAGCATGGGCAAAAAAAGCCGGGTTTTTTCCAAGGACAATGATTCAGATGAAGATGAACTGGAGTTCGAAGAATCTGTTGAGTTTTTAATTAAACTAGATAAGCAACGCGAAAGTAACGAAATGAGTTGGCGTGAAAAATTTAAACACGAGCAGGAAAAAGAGTTATTGCATCGCTTGGAAACCACACGGCAAGATCTGCGCGAAGTTGTACGCAAAGAACTAATGGAGGAAGTTCGGAAAGATGTCCGTGAACAGTTACATGCCGAAGTGCAGGAGGAAAATCGTAAGCTACAGCTGGCCCAACTTATAGGAGAACTTGAAGTATTTTTGAATGAAAAGAAGGCTGGTCTATGGCAAACATTGGATGAACTGCCATCTCAATCGAAGCCAAAGAAAGAGAGTGAAGTACCAAGTATACCTGAAACAAAAATTGAAAAGCGGATAACACGAAAACGCAATCGAATGTCGTCGCTTTCATTGGGAGCTAAGCAGCGAGTAAAAGTAACGGAAACAGAAGGCAGTGAGTTTGTTGTGCATCGCAGTTGTAAGGAAGAGGACTCATCCACTAATGATACAGATCAGGTGCTATCAGTACCAGATTCCGCAGATAGTTTTAATGATATAAAAGTGGTCGGCGATGCCAATATGGTGACAACCGGTAATGGGGAAATCTATATTATAAATTCTACTTCCACGGTTAATTCGGATCCTGTATCCTCCACGGATTTTCAGCAAGAAAAAAATATAACATCCTACAATAGTAAGCTATTACCGATAGAACCATGTAGACCTTTGGTATATCCATTCCCATTTTTTATTTTACAGTTCAAGACAATGGAGAAATTCACTTTACCGATGACAAATCAGAAGATATGAGCGATGTGGTGGTGTTTAATCTTGATTCTGAAGCAGGAGATGATCAGCAGGTCTATGAACTTGACGATAATGTCATCATATTGGTAAGAAATCAATTGACAAATCTTTATATGTTAACTCAATTACCTGTTTTTTGCTTGTAGTCAAACGATAATGATAAAACGGAGACTTTGGCTGCAACCACTATTCAAAAAAATGATTTCGTTGTAAAACAAGGTCCTCGTAATAACCAACCAAACATTGGACGTGCCAGCGATACTCTAAAAACGTTTCAGTGTCAGCTATGTCCTATCGCCTTTGCCACCGAGAAAATGCTTTCACGGCACATTAGTACACATATTAAAGCGCTGAAAACTGGAAACGGAGGAGCATTGACGTGTCCGGTTTGTAAACTGCAATTATCCTGTGCCAGTTCACTCAAACGACACATGGTAATTCATACAGGTTTAAAGCCTTATAAATGCGAGGAATGTTTTCTAGCGTTTTCACAACGCGAAGTACTCAAACGTCATATGGATACTCACACGGGGGCTAAACGTCATCAATGTCAATACTGCAATTCGTGCTTTGCTCAAAAGACAAATCTGCAACAGCACATTAGCCGTATGCATACAGGTGGTGAACGTGAACATAAGTGCCACCTATGCCAGCGTCGGTTTAGCCATGTATCAGGTCTTAGTCGTCATCTTGTTACGCATGCAGGTGTTACTTTTGCCTGCAAGGAGTGTGGACGTCAGTTTAATGATCGTAGTGCTGTGCATCGGCATGTCCAGAATGTTCATAAAAATAAAACATCAAAGGTTGAGTCTGCAACGGATGGCAACGAAAATGATGTAGAATTTGAATAGCTATCAAAGTCTGCATTGAAAATGGATAGGATATGTGCAAAGGAGTACAACAAACTAAATGAATTCAAAGGAGGGACAAAGACACATTTGCGCCTTATATATCAGATACAAAAGAAATATAAGATTTCAAAACTAAATGTATATTGTTACCGTTCTCCTATAAAACGACTAAAATAAACACAATATTAAAGATACATCATCAAGCTCTGGGTTTCTATTGATTGATATTGAACTCCAAGTATATGCATATACTATCTTAATGCATATTTCTTTACCACAAAATATATTAATTCCCACCAAAAGTGGCATACAATTTTATGTTATTTATTTTAAAGATTTTATAATTTAAATTTTATTATGTTTGTAAACATTTTAGAACATTATTCGAAACATTTTAGAAGTGCACATAACATTTTTATTTTGGCACTAGACTTGCAACAATGAGAAGACATGCAAAAAATAATTTAGCACACAAACACTAATTGTAAACATTTTAAACAGATTTAACATGATACAATACATATATATTAATGTAAGCTAGTTAGATATCGTATAATAGATTATACACAATTATAATATCGTTTTATATAATACACATAACACGTTGTACAATACGCATTAGGCATATAAATGTACATAAATTTTCAAATATTTGTATACAATAAATATATATATTATTATATATAAAATATATATATAATGTGGATGACGAGCCGCTTGCACTATAATAAATTTTAGACTTAAGCTAATAAATTAAACGTCAACAAAACATTTAGTTAATACAAAATATGAAATGCAACGAATGCAATGTATTAATATCAAAATCGCCTTTAAAAATGAGATTTCCTACTGAACAAATTGAGTGGGCGGTAACTATAAATTAATAATTTTTTTTTCTTTTGTTTTTGAATGAAAAATTTAAACAAGCACTTGGAATAACTTTAACCTGTTAGAGATTGGAACATCTTTTGCACCGATTACTATGTCAAAACTTTTTGGAGTGCTCCTGTAACTGCTAGTCGGAATTGGTTAACGAACTGCGCTGTGACTCGAGTGTGTTTGAATCGTTCCGCTGTCGCAACATGCGCGGTTGACTAGCAGCAAAATTGGAAAAGTCCTTCATAACATCTTTGTACGTCTCATCTTCACCATTATACTCATCATTAAGACCAATTTCATCATTTAAACGTGTCAGCCGTAAACTGGTGGAAAATATAATATATTAGATATATCTTTTATATATATTTCTTTAAAAATATGTTGAACTTACAGCGTCACAATATCAGCATTTTTCTGTTCAACAGCAATATCTAAGGCTTTTTTGCCATCACTGGAGCTCATATCGTAAGCAGCCTTATGCTTTAGTAGCAGATAAACCTGTGCAATATGTCCTTTGGCTGTGGATATGTGCAGCGCACTGTAGCCAAGCTCATCCACTGCATCAATGGCGGCACCGTTTAGCAGCAGATACTCACATGCCATCACTGAACCGGAGAGTACAGCTTGATGCAAAAATGAGCGTTGACGATCATGCATATTTTTCCACTGTTTGTCGGCACCTAAAGCAAAGGCCATGCACATGACTGGAAGATTATGAACAAGGGCTGCTTTGTAGAGTAAAAGGTTAGCATTTAGCTGTGTAAAGGGTATCTCCTCTGGCACTTCTCCATCAGATTCGCCTTCAGTGCTCTCCTGATCGCTACCCAATATGCCGGGCGTTTCAAAGCTATCCAGCGCTAAATCATCGCCAATGATCAACAAATCGTCACGAGATATGCTAAGCGACATTGAGGGAATGTTAATTGACTCATCGTCATCGTCATCGTCCAGTTCATCACCAGATTTGGCAGAATTATATATGCTTGGTTCATCGCTTAGTGTTTTAGGTAAAGAGCGCTGCTGACGTCGCCTTCGTAGCCTTTTAACCGCCCATTTTCGTGTTCCCCCAAGCGAAAGTGTTGCCCGTTTACCAACAGCTTTGTTTCCACCACCATCTTCGCCCATTGCACCACTGTCTATACTAAGTACCTCAGCAGTTTCACTGGCTAATAGATCCTGTGGTTTCGGCATACCACAAACAAAACGTCGTTCTACATACTTTGCCTTAATCCAGGCTTCCCGCACTCCAATTTCACATTGCTCTGAAGGTTTTCTAAGCTCACAGTTATCACCAACACGAGCCTCGTATATACGATTAACTACCTCATTGCCCAATTCCATCATAACCTTGACGTTCTCTGTCTCCCATGCGTCTAACGTTAGCGACCGCACCTTACTGTAATGCACACCTAGGCTACGATGTACACCAGAACATTCTATACAAAGTGTTATACCCAAATTTATGGAAGCCCAACGCGGATCTGAGCCGCGACAGTCACAGCACTGCGAATTGCCTGGTATCTTAAGAAATTCCTCCCAATGACTAAAGATGATTCATTATAGTCTTGTTATCAATACATAATTAGCTCACACTTACATGCGTCGTTTTGCGGGCAAAGCATTCGGTGCGTTATTCGTCTGTGGTCGCGGGTGCTGTGTGGTATCATGTTGTATAGCCGCTCCGATACTGTGCTGCAGGGCTGAAATCCATAGGGAAAGCATGTCCGCTGAGTCTGCTTGCAGGATGTGGGATCTATATGTTTGGAACATTCCATACAATGTGTGTTATGTGGAAACTCTTCAGCGTCTGACTACTCACTTGGTTGGTGAGATAACCTCAAAGCAAAAGCGTCGATCACCTTCATTAACCGGCCTCACAGTGCAAATGCGAAGATCCTCCTCCATGACCGAAAACGAATCCTCGTTGCTGCGTTTTCTGCAATTCGAATCCAAATCACTTCAGCGTACAGCACAACAAATCACAATCACAACAACAACACAAACAGAAATCAGAATATAAGTACAGAATGGGAAACAAATGAACAAAATTAAACCGGCAAGCAAAACGAATGACAAAATAATTTAAACAAATGAACAACTAAATAGGTAGATAGATAGAAATGAAAACTAAAAAACAAGTTACTTACCTGTAGACTAGCTGGTTATCGCTAAGGTAGAACCAACGTCTGCACCATGTCTTAAAACCTTTTGACTTTTTCTTGAACAGATAACCCTCCACATTATGCGAGGCGCTGTTTGTATTCGAATCGCAATATCTATTCACACTCATGTGTCGATTTTGCATTGCCTTCTCCAGCTGTTGATAGTCACCACGTAATGCATTCAAATCCTCACTGATATTCTTAAAAAACTCGTCAAAGTCATTACACAAGTCAAAGCCCTGATGGTAGTAGGTCACGCACGCCTGATAATAATCCAGAAGCTGTCGAAAAGAAGTTTATTGATCAAAATAAAAAAACACGCCCAAGATATTAACATAAGATATGTATATATACTATAAACTACGGATATATACATGCTATATTCACAATCAAGAATCGCGAACCTGCAACAGGCACACTTCGCAGAAAACTAAAAGAACTGGCTATTTGTACCAGCTGACTCAACGTCGATCAATAAGCAAATGATAAAAATAAAATAAAATAAAAATTACATACGTATATACATATCTAATAAGAGTTTATCGCAATAATTACGTCATGAGTATAAAAAATTGTTGATTTTATTTATTTACTTTCAAAACAATGATAATTCATTCACAGCTCTCATATCGTTTGACGACAATATTGATAAGAATTATTAACTGTAGCAACCTTTACTTATTGCCTTTTATATGATCGTTAATAATCAGTGAACTTGGTTGTAAAAACATTCAACTTGGTTCGATTTGATTACAATATATATAAAATCGTACCGTATTATTGGATTTGCCATATAAAAGGTCAATAATCTATTGGTTATCATTACAGCTTACTTTTCAAAATATTTTTTGCTGATACGTAAAAATTTTAACTTTTTAACGTTTATTATGAAGGAGTTTATCTTATATTTATTAACTAATTGAAAAAATTAAAGCAACTTTACCGTGGACAATATTGAAGGCACTTTCCGAGCTTGCGCTAATGTTATATAGTTCACATAATCCAAGGCGGTGTGTTGAAAACATGATTTTGAGGCAGACAGGATATTGGCTGCCTCTTGCACTTCCTGTGGCCGATTTTTGCTAGCCTATTAATGCAGATATAATATTATAAAACTCTAATACTTTATATATTTATCGATTAAATGCACCTGTGCGTTCTTTATGAGCGCATTATCATAACCCTCAGATACTTTAAGAAAATGTCCTTTGTAATCCTTAACCTGGTTAATATCATCTTTTACAAATACGTTGAGATTTTTTAAAACCGTTCGACTGGCCTGATCTAATAATATCGTATGAAACTTGTTCATTTCCTAATAAATGAGATAAATTTATTATTATTATTATTATGTATATATAAAGCTGATTAATATACAGATTAATTAGACCACAAACCTGAAAACAATGAATCAGTTTTCCCAGCGCATTGTGCGCATTTTTATTATCCAGAAAATGTTGCTGCAAATCCCACAAGGACATGGCAAATGCGCTAAAAGTCGTAAACAAAATATTAAATATTCTAACAAACATAATAAAAACCAAAATTAATGCCTTTACCTCTGATTCTTGACATACTCCTTGCCCGAGTCGACGGCCACATTGCACAATTTAATAATTTTCTCCAGTCTCTGCTCCAAATGCTCAATATCTCCCTCCTCTTTTGTAATAAATTGTCTGTATCAAGAAAAATATTAAAACGTTAGCAAAATGTGTTGAATTTTGTTCATATCTAATAAACATAAGTAATAAAAAAACTTAAGACGACAAATATGGCAAAAAGAATGATGTCGTAAGATATAAACACGGGGTAGAGGACATAATCAATGAGGAGATGATTACAAACATTATAAGAAACGATGGTAGTCTTTTTCTTCAGTCTCTTAATTTAAGCTTGTTTCTGTTTCCTTTTTACTATCAAAAATATAATCAATGTATTAAAAAAACTTGAAAATATAAAATTGAAATTGGTTATAAATGCATTATCTATAATCCACATTATTAAGTAACCTGAATATCGTAATATCGTAAAATATAAAAGCTGCAAAATTGCGTTCTTAAATCTTTAAATCTTTTGCTTTTATATGACAGTATATTAAGTAAGATTTTTAAATATATTTGATTTATGTGTCGCTAAACACGTTGTCATTAGTAATTGCATTCCTACTTCAACTATTTAAAATAAACTTAAACTTGTTTAAACGTTAAATGCGAAAAATTTTAGTTGAAAAAACTTCAGAAACTTAATATATATATTTAACGTAAGTACAAAAACGATACGCTGGGAATAGCATTTTTTTTTATAAAATGTTAAATTCCATTCAAACAGTTTTAATATGTTAACGTAAGTTTTTTTTAACGGTTTTGGACGTGTGTGAAGGGTATTTTTGTAGCAGTGCTGACTTAATAAGAGTATATTTTGATTTTTTGTTGTTGTGTTTAACAACCTGTTGCTTCGAGTAGCTTTATGTGAAAGCTATCGAATTAGCTTAGCTTGGGATAGCAATTAAATATATTTTTGTGGCAATTTGTTTTAACAGCGAAAGCTTTGCCTATGGGCGAGATAAAAAGAGAAGAGACCAGACAGTATGGTGAAATCTTATCAATCAGCATTGTAGGGCTTGCAATCGATTGCTAGAGTAATTAGTAACAACAAGCACACCCGCACACAAACATAAATACGGCTACACATACATTTTATAACGGATGAATGATAAATTCCCAAACATTGACAATGTCGAAGTCAAGTGCAAAGTTTGTTCGATGAATGATGATTAAGCGTTAGCAATTCGTTTCAAGTCGTGATGAGAGCGTGAGTTTAAGGGCGGATTCACAACGAAAGCTGATGATAGCACGACGTAGCTGTTAGCACAAGTCACGCTATGGAACCTGTATCCCCATATGCCTTGGATACTAAATGCAAATATCAAATGCCAAGTCCGGAAATAGACTGTGCATTAAGCGCATTGTTATGACTACAAGGAGCTTAGTTATGGGTCGAACGGGTGCGCTTGAAACTTAACTTAATACGCACCTAAATCTTGGCGAATCCTTTAGGCATTCTTCAAACTCAATTGTGGCGCGCATTGTTACACATATAAGCACACAAAATAAAATATGCTTTATTTAGCTAGAGTATTTGCACTGTTGGCTATTTACACATAAAATCTTATAGCGATATTTGGCTGCTTTCAGCTGTTGCTTCTGTTCCAAAAAAAATTGATTTGCGAGATTATAAAGAAGAATGCCTAATATTGGGCGGCTGTGATACAATGACACGCACACATATCCCTTATACAAAAGTCACACATGCAAGCAATATAGCTTATTAATTAACTACTGGCGAATTACGAGGTAATTAACTAAATTTGACACAAGGCGACGCGCACAATACGAACTTTGTCGTCGTTGTCTCACTTTCTACTCGCGCTCAAAAAAGTACTAAATTTGACCAAATCGCACTTTTAGTGCTGTAAAAGCGATGCTAGATATTTTTTTTAATGTTATTCAATACTGTAGCACTGCCTTTTGATTCTTTTGCTTCTTCTACCTGGTGCTGTTTTTTGTGTAGTATATTTTTCTATAAAAACACTGTTATTATCAATGCACAGGTGCTATAAATGTTATTTAATTTCAACAAGTGCTAGTTTCTCTTATCAAACTATGAAAGTAAAGCGCTGAAACGGTATTCATAAAAGTCGTCGCGGCCGTCGTCGTCATTTTGTGTCTTTCATTTGTTTACCCTTTGTCTTGTTTTCCTGTCGTACGTTGTATTTGTAGTTATTTTTTCGTGTTCTCTACAACCTGCATAAATCTTTCTGACGTCACACGCGTCATACACGCCCCGCAGGGAAACGTAGACTTGACCGACCGACTGACCGACCAGCGGAATGTGGAAGTGCCACAAGTGCGGCAAACCCGTTTACTTTGGTAAATTAAACACCCACATTTGAAAATCTTTACAATTACATACACATATATACATATACCCGCAAATCATACTCACACTTAACACACACAACCGCAAAACCATTCATAATGTGCATGCATTTTACTTAATAATATCTAAATTATACATATCATTTATGTATGTTCAACACAGCGGAACGTAAACAATCTCTTGGCTATGATTGGCATCCAGAATGTTTGCGTTGTGAGGAGTGCGGCAAGCGTCTTAATCCCGGCCAGCATGCAGAGGTATTTTATCTGTGCCAGTGCCTCGTTGAATATAAAATTAATTGCATGGAATTTTTGTGTTTTTTTTGCGACTTTAATAGCATAAAGGAGTGCCTTATTGTCATGTGCCCTGTTATGGTGCGCTGTTCGGACCGCAGCTCTTTGGTCATGGCACGCGCGTTGAGTCACACAAGAGTTATGGAGCTAAGTCTGCTCAAAAGCCAGTTGCTGCTCAGGCCAATGGACCCGCACTGCCGCGAGATCACTTGGAATCCAAGCTGAAGGTATGTACTTTTCTTGAGTGTTGTTAAGTCAGCTATTTTCCAGTCAAATAAACACCAAATGTATAAAATTATTAATTTCTTATAGGTTTACAATCAATTTTATGACAATAATAGTCTCAAAGTACGTAGCCGAGAGGTGAACAATCGTTTGGTCTTAGAAGGTCCTTTGCGTGTGTTTTGGGGTGTACATGGTGTCATTCATTTAAAAGAGGATGATGATCAGAGGACATTTATAGTGCGGAAACGCAATTCCTGTCGAAGCTCCAAAGCAGTGGATGTGAGTATTAATAAATTATGAATAATTCTTTAATTATTTTACTATTCATATTTACAGGATAGCTGTTCAGACAAGGAAAACGAAGCTAGCGAATCGCTGGTGCCACCCACAACTACTGCAAGTGAAGTTGACCCAATCTCAACGGATATTTCATTATCGGAAAGCATGACTTTTGATTCATGCAGCCTGAACGAAATTTCTGAGCTGCCGACAACGCCTGAAGATGCATCAGCCAATACAACAGGCAATGGACAGTTAATAAATGGACGATCGAGTGTCAGCAATAACGAGGATACAACAAGCACAGATTCCTCATGCACTCTAATCGGAAGCGGGACTGAAACAGCCACAGTAACTACGAGTGTATCAAGCACATTGCCTTCCAAACTGGACAATCTTGAAAAACTAGATTGGGATGATATTGACGACTTGCTGCAAGTAGAACGCCGTCACAATGAAAAAGACAAGATCTATGAAACAATGCCCGTCAAGCTACCTTCGTCTTCCTCGCAATCGTCCAGCGAGAGTTCTCCTAGTAAAACATGTAGTTCTTCCACAACAACGCAAAATAATTCAGTTAATACCGGCACGTCTACTACATCTACAACAAATACAAGCAGTACGTCGGATAATTTTATGACGGCAACGGACTCTTTGACAGCAAATACAAATACACAAAACACTACCACGGTGAGCACTAGCAACACCACATTAGAGGATTACAAAACGTCTGATGATACGACGCTGAAAGCCATGGATTTTGAGGATTTCAAACGTAGTGTTCATCAGGATTATGTTAACGGTGCAAATTCATTTCAAGAACCAAATGATGATACATTAAAACGTAATCAGCCCATTGATCCATCGCGCATAAATGACTCACTTAAGTTCTATGGCGAAAACTCTGCAATGAGCAAGAGTTTTAACTGCGAGCATGCTTTGCGCTCCATAGATCCTACATTGATCAATGATACAATGCATTTGCGCAGCAACAACGATTCCCCGCGCTCATCACAGCGACAATATGCATTACAGAAAAGTGGCTCAGCTTTTGCCTCTACAGCTCACGGCAGGGAAAAACATAAGCCATTCGATCAGGGTCGTCAAATGTTTGAAAAGGGTATCAATCGTTCAAAGTCTGGACCTAGCTGCTTTGTCTATTCAGACAGCGATGATGATGACGATGCGACGCTGCGTCCCCATCGTTTGGCAACAGTGCGACGCAGCGATGTGCCTTCACGTTATATACAAATCCAAATGAATTGCTATCCCAAAGAAACCACTGCAGCAGTTGCCGGTGGTGGCAGGGCTGTTAGCGCCAGCGATTACGATTCAAGCCGAGCAGAAGCATCATCGGTAATATTAAACCTCAGCTTATTTATAGTATATAGTATAGAGATTATACAAAACTAATGAGATAAGCAACGAAGCAACAGGAGAGATAAGTTTTTTGTTTGTCTTTTAACTTCCTTCGTAATTTATAGAATTGTTGCTATTGTCTATTGATAGAAATGTCAGTTTTCTTTATTGTCTCCATATTGATATCTTTCCATTAGTTGTATATATATATATATATATATATATATATATATATACATTTACTGTTGCCTAAACAGAAATCGGTATAAAATTCTTATCTCGCAAAGTATATTAACGCTTTGCGTGACCGTTTCGACCTCAAGCATCAACGCTTAATTGTAACAGTTTTATCTTATGTTTGTATATAAATATTAGACATGTACTTGAAACAGCTGACATTTGCAGCAAGTGGCATTTGGTTGAATAGAAAAGTGGCCAAGGCCATTTGATAAAACTCTTATCATTGAAAATTTAAGACTTCTACTAAATCTTCTATTATCTATTTAGGTGCTGAGCGGAGCTGTTGCTGGTGATGAACTTACACAAACAGAGGAGCTTTATACGGCCACTGACGGCAGAGATACAACAGCAGATTGCACCGAAGCAGCTGGCAATGAGTCGGGCTTACATGTTAATGAGGATGGCGTTGTCTTGAGGAGACCGCCACGGACAGGAGCTGCAGCAATCAAGAGACGCAGTGGGAACCGAAGGTAACTAAATGATATGCATATTAAAGGTATTAAAATTACAAAAATATACTTTGCTTATAGGTCTAGAACTAAGCTAAAAAGGCGCTGTTCTATTAATGGACATTTCTACAATCGTGAAACTTCCTTTTTTACGCCACCCTATGGCTCCCAAATGTCTGTGTGGGTTTCATCGCTGGTGACTACACAAGAAGTTATTAATTTGGTACTAGAAAAGTATAAGGTTGAAAGCGCAGCGAAGAACTTTTCCCTGTTTATTGTGCGAGACAATGGGGAACAGAAGCGTTTAAAGAACAATGAATATCCGTTAATAACGCGCATCACATTGGGACCGCATGAGGATGTAGCGCGTTTGTTTTTAGTTGATGCACGTAAAACGGATGAAATCAGGTATTTAGTTATGAAATTCAGTGCTATGATTTATGCTAATGGTATTGATATCTCTAATTAGTAACGAGGTTGCTCAGTTTTTGAATCTATCGCTGCCAGAGTGTCGCTCCATATTGGATCAGTATGATCAGGAATTAGCACGTGAGGTAGCTAAAATAAAGGAAAGGTAAATATATATGTTTAATTTAGTGATACATTAATATAGTTTAATAATAACATTAATTTCTACATAGATTTGCGGAGCTGCGTCGTCGCATTGTATCACGTATGGAATCTCTTAAGGTGCATTTATAAATGCCAATGATATCTGCAACGGAATCTTCAACTGCAACAAATTTTAAAGCCATAATATCAAAGCGGCCAAAAAGCAAAAGCATCCAAACAAATTGTATTCCCTTTTTTACATATACGTATACATAATTACGAAACCTTTTTAGAAAAAAATTAAAATTACAAATAGTTTAGAAATCTTTCGGGGCCCCAGTGAACAAAAACAGCAGTTGCCTAAAGCTGCTGTACGTTTTTGTTTAGTTAAAATTAATTAACCCAAAACTAACAAAACAATTAAAAAAAGAAAACTATCAGGCAATTCCATTATTAGAAAAGCATTTAAGACTTGTAACTAACCAAAAAATAATTATTAATCTTATTAACCCGAAGCAACCAAATCATTATGCTTATGTTTTTGTGTTGGAAATCAAAATATTATATATATGTATGTATGTACGTTTTTCGTATTGTATTATGTTAAGTTCAAAGTTTAAAGCAATGGCAAAGAACAAAATTATATTCCTTTTTTTTATATAATTTTTCTAAGATCAAATAAAAGCCATTCTTATAATCGTATACAGTAGCTACAGTAGTGGCAGATGCAAACAATAACTACATGTAACATATTATGGACTTGTTGATTAAAAATCATTTAAATATCAAATAAAATGTAAAGATTTAACAAAAATTAAGCTTCTTAGGGAATACAGTACCAATAAGTGTTAATCCCTATGCAAATAGAGCTGGTATGTGTCCTGTTCTATATCAAATATTCTGTTTAGTCCGGTTGAATCGCTATTAAAGCAAAAGTCAATG
Organism: Zygothrica quintamaculata; assembly: GCA_037044455.1. Lineage (NCBI taxonomy): Eukaryota > Metazoa > Arthropoda > Insecta > Diptera > Drosophilidae > Zygothrica > Zygothrica quintamaculata. The sequence continues at coordinate 253,827 of JBAMBS010001208.1, forward strand.
ATGCCATTAAAAATAGAAGAGCAGCTGAGCACCAAAGGCAAAATACACACACACTCATACATATACAATGTACAAATAGCGACAGCTCAGAACGCGGCCTATGTCACTGTGTGTGTTTGTTGTGTGTGTATGTGAGGTACCATTAATTTAAAACTGACAGGGCTTTGGGGCCAACGTGACTGAGACTTGGTCTCGGGCAATGCGTCCGACTTGGAGGCTGCTGTTGGCCAGCCTGCGAGGCGCTGACGCGTTAAATAGTTACGGGGTTTCCCGGCCAACCAGCAGCAGAAATTTTGGCTATAATCGCGGCGACAGCGTCATCGATGCGGGCCAAGTTTGCCAAGCGCCAATACATAAAAATCAACAACCAATGGCTATAGCTACTAAAAACAAACACAAAAACAAGAACAACAACAACAACCGAGTTCCATTTGGGATGTGAACGCGTATTAGACGCTAGTGGCAGGTTCACGACCCGTTTGGCAAATTGCCGCGGCGCAGTCAATTATTATTCCTTAAGAGCGCAACGAGAGCATCCTTAAGCGACAAGAGCGCCACAGAGGCGTTCGAAAAATAAAATCGATTTTGGATAATGGACAGGTCTCTCTTCTTCTACAAGTACTCGTATTTTGTAGCTGCTGGCGTTAGATATCTTCTGGAAACGTTTTGGCAGTTGTTGCTTGCCCCAACAAAGCGAATGCCAAGGGAGAGTACACGTTAACAATGACGATGAGTAGGGTTGCTCATTGCGCATACGCACTGGCATACACTGAGAAAAATATACTAGTAACTTAATAAGATAAAAATCTAATATCTATAGGTTTTTGTAACTTTTTTCTACAAATAATTTAAGCTTTGCACAATTCACAAATAAAAATAAAATAAATTTGTTTTTTACTTTAAAACTGGAGCTCTATAGCTTCAGTTGACAGCCCTAGGAGTAGCTTTTTGCTCTCTTACATGTCCTGTTGTTACTCTTAGGGGCTCCATTGCGCTTTCTATTTGGCTGTCGCAAAATTCCAATGCCGTTTGGGCCGAGCATTGCAAATCGTTAGACACTCAGTTTACGTTTTGGTCGCGTCGTCTACAGTTCGTACACGCTCCGTGCTCCTGTTGGACAGCATCGCTAGTATCGCCTGCGAGTGCAAAGCATAAACCCAAAACTTATTTACATAGTGTTTATGTGTGTGTGTGTATATCTGTGTATGTGTATGAGTGTTTGTGTATGAGTTGTTCAATACTCGTAATTTGATTCCATTGGCAATTAACATTGGTTGCCTGCCTGATTTGTGACATTCCGTTTAGCACCGGAAGTTAAGTACAATTCGCGACACATTGTGGCCGCTTCCGCCTAAAGTAACTTGCCATCTTTTCCTGTAAGACATCTATCTGGTCGTATCCGTTGTCATAGTTATCTTTAACATGAAGCGAATGCGTTTGCCGCTTATTGCCAGCGTTTGTCTGGCCCTAGTGTTGATGTCATCCTGTCTATTTGCCAGCGCCGAGGCCAAGAAGAATAAGAAATATGTTGGTGAAACTGGCGGTGATTTTGAGTTTATCGATGAGGTAAGTCCCAAATGGTTTTCAACTGTCTTTTGTATCCTGTCTGTCTGACACTTGATACATTTAAGCTACTTGCTTGCCCTTCTCAACTCTGTATACTATTACCTCTGCCTATGTGTGTGTGTGTGTGTGACTTTATGACTATGCATGTAAATGTATACGCGTGTGTGAGTGAATGTTTTGGCACATATAACGCATTTGCGCTTTTGGCCAACTTTTTGCTTGTTCTTCCAGTGGTTGCGTTTTTGTTTTTTTGCTGTCACGCATTCACCTTTGGCTACGCTACTGAGGTTTCACACAGCAAACAACAAGAATAATAGAATAACAATAACAAAAAGCAGCCACAACCAAACCCACACCCACCTACCACCTACCACCTACCACTTGTCCAGTCATGCTTCCTGGTGCGTGTTTCCAATACTCGGCTCTCGGCTCAAACGTTTGTCTTGCCAATTACTCACGCAAATCCGATTTGTAGTAGCTGCAGTTTGTAGTCATAAGCCAGGCACTGACTGTGTCTCCACTTTGCCGTACTTCAATGCGCCACCTACGCCAACTACGCCACCTGTCTAGGCCCAGAGGCGGATATCAAAGTTGAAGAGGAAGAGTCACAGTGTCATAGAGTGGCAAGAGCGTGAGCAGAAGAGAGAGAGAGAGAAAGGGACATAGAATAGAATAGAAACAAAAAACAACTAAAAATCAATAGGAAAAGCATTTGGCAGCCTCAACGTCGTTGGCAAAGTCGTTGCCAGCGCGTAAGCATAAACTATGAAGTAAGCACTAAGCAGCTTTGAATTTTTCTGGCAACACACACGCACATACGTATACAACCCACTTCCTACATCTGGCACACAGCGAACGCACAAACCACCGCTCTACCCCTCATCGATAAGTGTTAGTCACAGACGCAGCGTCGTCGTCGTCGTCGTCGTTGTTGTTTGCATTGTTTTTGCAGCCATTTTTTGTTGTTGCTTTCTTTCTTTTTGTTCTGTTGTTGTTTCAGTTCTCAGTTTTCTTTTTTTTCAATCGTTTTTTTTTCTTATTCTTTTGGTTTGTTTGGCATTTCTTTTTTATTTCTTTTCTTTTCTTTACTTTTCTTTTTTTCTTTTTTTCTTTGTTTCCTCTTTGCCGCCATGCTCTTTTAACTTGTTTTATGCGTGGCCACAGCTATGTCCTTCTCAATGTGTGACTATCGTTGTGTGTCTGTGTGTGTGTGTGTGTGTGTGTGTGTAAATGTGTATATATGTTTGTGTGCTAATAGGCCCATGCGTCTAACAGCTTGTATGTGCTATTTATATGTGTATGTGTGTGTGTGTGTTTGTTAAGTGTTTCTCGTATGCTTGAAGCCTTGAAGTAAACGTATTTACGAGGCGCAAAACTTTTTTTTCTCTACAAAAATAAAAGAAAGAAAATAAAAAAAAGCATTTAAGACGAATGAATGAGTACAATCGCAGAATTTTAAACAGTCAATAGCTGCCACATGTGTGTGTGTGTGCGTGTGTGACATATAAAAGCAACTGCGTCAGTTTTTGGGCCCAGCCTAATATATATTTTTTAACCTCCCTTAAAATAAATAGCAAAAAAAAAACAAACATTAAAAGTTGTTTCACTAAAGTTGAAAACAAAAAAAAATTAATAATATATTAAGCTCAGAATACTTTGATTAAGGATAACAGAAACTTATTTTAATATATGTACTAACTAAGTATATATACTATAAGAAGACTTGGCTATAATGAACAGCTCAAGCAATGAGATTATATATATTTGTAGTCTTAACTTAAGTCCTAACAAATTTACAACATTTTATTATATAGCTTATATTTTCTTCTCTAAATCTGATACTAAATACAGCATTAATTTAATCTTTAGCGGCCATTTTCTTTAATTTTTTCTTTCATTTCTAATCGTCTAATATCTTTTGGCTCAGACAATATTCCAATGAATTTGATTATTTATATAGAAACTTTGTGTTACCAAGTATTTAGGAATGGCATAAATTATGGGAAAAGTTTTTTTGTAAGCGAAATGTTTCAAATTGTTTTTGGTAGTAGGGGTCAAAGTGCATTGAATTTAATTGAAAACTTAGTTGTTATTGTTTGACAAGAGAGACAGAGAGAGCCAATACTATGAAAATCTTGGCAAAGTGTCGAAGATGTTCGCTTCAAATTTGATATACAAAATAGCAGCAGCTTAAAGTCTTAAAACAATTTGAAGCAAATAATTGTGCAGCTTATTGAGTATGTTGGCTATATTAAATTGGCCATTAGCTGGCCAACTGTTATCTATATACTAAATTGACATTTCTAAGCCATATTTCTAAATAGCTTCAAGCATAGAATTTGCTAGATGAATTCTCACAAAAGAAAAATGTATTTGATTATTGATAAGCTGCCTTTATTTTGGCCAACAAATAATATAAAAATTTATATTTATACCCAACGGTAATGCACAGCACAGCATATATAAAGTGCTGACCTTTGTATTAAAGTATTCAGTACGAAATGCCTATAAATAAACATATATGACCGTTAATATAAAGCATGGATTTAGCTTTAGGATACAGTATCAGAATGTATACACATAAGTTATTTATGTTCAAAGTATGCATATATCATATAAACATTTCCATAGTCGATATTTGTGTGCTCAATTCTCTTGCATTTATTAAACATATCTAACATATACATATACATATATATATACATATACATATACATATACATATACAAATGATAACAAATTAGCCCCATACGTAAGGAGAACGCTTGATTTGCTTGGCATGCCCCTACTGATATGCTTATTTATTGGTTCAGTCGTCTCGAGACATGCGTATATACAGTATGTTGATGGTGGGGAGGGGGAGGAGTAGAGGTTGGGTACTCTACATAATCAGACTGGCAAATAGCATGCCAAGTGGCATAGAATCCCAATCTCATCCTACTGTCTCCTTGATGCTGTCACCGTCAAGCGCATAAAATGGCAATCCTCATTTCCATCGATTACCAACAAAACGACGCGCTGTTTGTCAGCAGAAAATAAATCTTTGCATTGTGCATTTTACGAGTTGAGCGTAGAAAATGTGAATGCAGCATAGAATAAAATGCGAATAAATTCAACTCAGACTGCTTCAGATAAAAACATATATATATATATATATAAAGCAAGACTATAATATATCCTATAGTATACGCTAGAGTTATAAACAAATTTCAAGTAAACTAAATCAACTTTTATTGTAAAGAAAAACCATAAAATCTTTTTATATATGGAATAGTATTTATCTGTAAATATAACTTTATAGTTATTGCAGTAATATATATATATATATATATATTTTTATAAACTAAATACTACCCTATATCGTTACTATTATAGGGCATAATTGGTATGAAAAGTGAATGGCTCAGGGCAAGCAGCAGCAGCAGCAGCTCTGGCATCAAATCAGTGCGTAAAATATGCAAAACTTTTCATAAATCTGAGTGCGATATGTCTGTATGTCTGTATGTATGTAAATAGTTATGCAATTACATAAATATATATATATATATATATTATATATGCAAGCTAGCAATAAAGTTAATATACATAATTTTTGGTAAACGCCACTCAAAATGGCCAAATAAAGTAGCAAACAGAGATTGCTAAGCAAGGCAGAAATAAGTAAAGAAAAACTACATGGAAATTTGTGTAAATGACGGTTTACTTGTAGATGGACACGCATTCCATATCCTTTTTATGCTCGTTCACGTATTTGACTGACCAGGCACTATACATATATATACATATATACATATATATATGTATTTTTATGAACACATAAAAAACAAATTTTTGTGCAAGTTATGCAATAAAGTTTTATGCTGCCAAACTGTTGCATAAATTTCCAACATGCTGATAGAAAATTCTGTGGCAAGTAGTTTTCTTTAGTAAAGGACATTGGCATATATAGTATAGTATAATAAGGTTTCAAAAAGTTAAACATATGTCTTCATATAGGAACATTTTAATCTTGTAGCTAGACTAAGAATTTGTCGTTAACAACATCTAACACCTAACTTTTTGGAGTGCTTGATTGAAGACTGTGTACCTTGTGTTACTCTAGAGGAGAAAGTTGAAAGTTGAACTTAAGTCAAGTAAGTTTTGTGGCAGATTCATTTGCATGGTAGTTCCTTCAATCCCATGGTTAAGTAGATTTGCATATTTGTTAGCGAATGTTTGTGTGTTTGTGTTAGTTTTACTCTCAGTCGAAGTGTTAGCGTTAGTGTTAGTGTGTGGGAATATGAATGGGAATGTGAATGAGCATGAGAATGCAAAAGAGTTTGCCAAAAAAAAAATGAATAAATAAAAACAAAAGAGAGCGTAACGAAAAACAGCTGCAGTTGCCCTCAAGCTGGTCATATTTTTCTCCCACAAAACAATTTTCCCCTAGAGTCCTGACCGAGGTAGTCTGATGGAAATATGACTCAAGAAGACACAACAATTTCTTTTCTTTTGCAACTTATGAACCTGTCGCAAAGTTTGCTCACTGTTTATACACTTTGCCACGCCCATATGCCCAGTTGTGCATTTTTATGTTGCATACTTTATGGCCACGGGTCACGGTTCCGTTGCCTTATTGTTTCAACTATCTTCTCTTTCTCTCTCTCTCTCTCTCACTTCTTTGCTGCTCAACCAGATAACTCTATTGCTCTCGCTCATTTAATTTCGTGGTGGCTGGAGTCAAAACTTGCACGTACACACTTACATTAGCAAATTGCTTGCTGTATGTGTGTGTGTTTGTGTGTGTGTGCACATTTTGCCTGCCAAATTGCTTGCTCCTTTTGCCGAAATCGCTGGCAAAATTGTTTATGAAAAAAAAGAAAGAAATACATAAAAAAAAAGGGAAAAGAATTGTGAAATTGCTGGAGCAAGCAAGGCGCAATAAGAAGTAAGCCATATTTATATGGGCCTACAAATGCTCTACGAAATTGCCCTTATATGTGCTAATAACCATAAATTTTGTCAAAAGTAAAACTTAAACAAGTTTAAGCATTTCACTTGGAAATAACAGATTTGTTTTAGATGAAATCAAAGACAAACTTTAAGTATGAGTTTATGAGCAAGTTACAAAACTGTTTAAGTATGTCAAAGTAACTGAAGTTAGGGTATTAAAACGTGAAAATGTCTGTCGGCTTGTGGCATTAAGTCGCTTGACATCATAAAAAGCTTAACTGCAATTTATGTTGACCTCCTACAGGAGGCAGGTGACATTGCTTAGACACATTCGATTTGTGTTGGGATACTACAAAACATGCATTAAATATATGTTCGACATACACATAGACATATACTTGCTTGTATGTGTGTGTATATGGTACATTTTATTTAGGGTTCATCTGGATAAGTTTGGTGCTGTCAGTTACATGTACAGCTGAGGGACAATTTGTACACAATATGATAAATTAGCTTGAAACGCCAACACGACTTCGACGTGGCATCAAAACAAAACTAAAATATATATTTTTCTATTCAGGGAGCCAACTATCACAGCCACATCTTATAAACTATATATATATATATATATAGAAAGAAAAAGTGTGTGTGTGTGTGCTGAAAAGTTGGTGAAACTCATTTTTCACTTTCATATTGTTGTAGGGCAACGGACAAGCATTCAACATACATCTCTCAACTCTCCACTATTGTTCCATATATAGCTCTGGCTACATATGTGTGCCACTTAACTGATTATGTAAGAGCAGAGCAATGTGTGTGTGTGTGTGCTTGTTAGCTTTTCTAACATCTATATTTACAGCAGAATAAATATTTATTATTGTAATGTAAGACTGTAAACTTGAGCTAAAATACAAATGTAATTAATAACAACGATTGGGTTACAACTAATTGCCCTTTAAAGGGTTTTCAACTAGTTCTAAGCTGTTACCCTATATGCATCACTCTTAATCGAAGACAATTTTGACTATTGTCCTCAGCAGCATACCATATCAATTAATTATGCACACAATACAAAACTTAAGCTATATATATATATAGATATATGGTACATATGGCCTAATGGCAGACAAGCACTTGGCAGGCGCGTGCCTGGGGTCGTTGAGGAATCCGTTGGCCGTTAGGCTGTTGTTATTTATGGTACACATTGAGATCATTTGCTGACAGCAATTTGGGTATGGTTTTAGACCAGATTCAAAGCCGGCAATGACAAGCATAAAATCGTTACATATTATGCATATTAATTGCTTGTCTAAAACGTTTGTCAGTTGCTGAAGTAAAAGTATTTTCTCTCTCGTTCTCTTGGCTTACGCAACGTATGCGTAATGTGTGCTATCGTTCAAGTATTTGGCTTGTGCTTGTGCTTCTGACGTGGCTAAAATCAATTTCCAAACACAATTTATATATAGTATACATATGAGCTAACATTTTTTTATTAGGTTTGGTTGAAAATGTAGGGAAAATAGAAAATGAAAAAGGATTTTTCTTCGATTTTTTTTGTTAATAATAACAAGTTGGTTTTGTTTGACATAAATTGTAACAAATTAAAAAGTTGAATTCAAGCATTGCGCACTAAATTAAATTGTGGCATACACACACGCACATGCTTGACACACACACACACACACAAACACATACACACACGTATCCTTAGCCAAAGTACGAGTGTGTGGACGAGTGTGATGACATTTAAGGCAGAAGTTGTAAAAAGTTCATTAAATATTTTACTGAGAGCGTGACAGGTGGACAGCTTCAACGGGAGGTGTCACGAAAAATTAAAAGCAGGATAAAAGGATTCGGCATGAGCATTAAACGGACGACATTGTTGCTGTTGCTGTTTGCTGTTGCTGCTACTGTTGCTGTTGCTAGCGAGCTGCAACATCGGATCAGGCAGTCAGAAACTGCTGCGGTATATAAAACTTTTTACAGTCTCATATTCTCTTGTTTTTTCTTGCCCTCTTTCTCTCCCTCTCTTTCCCTCACTCTCTCTCTCTTTCTATGTTTTTCTCTGTGGTTCTTACCCATTTTTTCTTCTTCTTTACGGGTATACGCATTACCATAAATAAATTATAACGTTTGCTACTCTCACTGTGAGTTTATTTCATGTGTGTGATAACTTAAATACACACACACACACACACACATACACATGTACAGTTACACGAATGACCAAAAAAAAAGAAAAGTAAATGTAGAAGAATATGGAAGATGTATGCAAAGAAACGAGATGGCGGCAGATATTAACAGTTGCCAACTCGTTGAGGTAGGCAGAGACGTGGAAGGATACAAATGCTATAAACTTGCCGGTAGAAAGATAGCTCGAATGCTGGAGAGTAATGGAGAGGGCGGCATTGTATAGCAGGGGGCGTGTAACTGTAAGCCGCACAAGCGGTGAATGATAATAATTTACAACGTAAAAGCAAAACACAATGGAACAAAATGAAACCAAAAACGTAAAGAAAGCAAAACCCCCAAGCCCAAACCTAAGTCAGAAAGGCAATGCGAAACCAAATAGAAAATCCGAAAAAGAAGAACCAAACGTAACGGTAACTAAAATGAGTATATAAACATTTTATTCCTTTATGTGGGTGTGGCATGTGTGGACCACAGAAATTGCACTCAGCCACAGCAAAAATAAAAGAAATAATGTTGCATGCGTATTATGCAATTAGTTTGTAAGGAACAAAAATTGAGAGCAAGCCGGATATTATGTGCTTAAATATAAAAACCTAAGTTAAAGTTTCCGGCGTTGACAGTTATCAAGCTCAAAGATAGAGAGAGAGAGAGAGAGACGGACAGAGTGAGTTTTGAGAAATCGTCAAAAATGGCTGACAAATTGTCAACAAAAGTATTTTTTTTTTGTATTTTTTAGTCAATTTTTAATGTGTTTCTGCACTGAGAAAGTTTTTAGCTGTTGAGTTTTGTACGTTTGAAAAGTTTTACGAAGGGTCGACCAAAGTTTAAAATATTACTGCGTTTTCATAGTATGCCATGATAATATAGGTTAGGGATGGTTAACAATGTAAGGAAAACGGATAGATAAACCAAAAAATGTTGATATAAAAGTCTTAGAGAGTTAAAGAAATACGCAAGTTAAGCGTTTTTCAGAAGTCTTTTTTTCAAAAGTTTTTCAAGTTGCAATTAGTCATATAAAAGTTGATTCAACAAGAGCTCAATAAAGTTTCATATTCTGGTTGCAAGAGAGTCTTACACTTTACTTAGTTGAAAATATTCTTATAGAAAAAAAAGGTAGATATCTAAGTTATTTGCTGTATGTACTGTACTTGTATAAATTCCTTTTATAATTTTTAGAATTGCAAAGAATACATTTTTTTCTTCTACTACGACGCCGACTATCATTTGACTTCAGTATTGTGCTTATATTTCAGAGCCAAGTTCATACTTAGTTCTTAGAAAATTGCGCATTTCTCTTCAGCTCTAAGGCAAGTCAGTTTCAATTATATGGTCAGTGTAGTTTGTAGCTTGAATATCTTCTTTGGCCAGCTGCAACATTGCATAGCAAGTTCATGCTGCAATGTCTGGAGACAAACACAGTAACAACAGCAACAAAAGCAACGACAGCAACAGCGGCAAGCAAATAACCAAAATTTCTATTGCAAAATGTGTAAAAAAAAGGGCAAAGAGCGAACAAACATTTACTACACTATATAACTATATTTATATACATATATAGTACATAATATATATATATATATGTATATGTATATATATATATATATATATATATTTATATATGTTTTGTGTATACACGAAAAGCATTGCGCAAATAAAATGCTGGGAAACGGAAATGAAATTGCAATTGCTGGGCCATGCAGACGACGCCGAGTCGCGGCGCGTTGATGTAGAACTGTAAGAGCATTTGTAAATAGGAAGGGGGTGAAGGGAGGGCTTGGTTGTGCGCTCGCGACTGCTTATTGAAAGTTTTCATTGGTTTTACTGTTATGCTGTGTTGCCTTTTGCGTTTGCTACAAGTTGCCAGCGACGTCATTTCCATTTCCGCTATTCTTTTATATTGCGCCTCAACGTATGCAATAAAGTTTGCCCGCAGCTGCAGCTGCATGCCCCGAAAAGAAAAGAGACAATTTTCAGGCAAAAGAAAACCCAAGCGTATGCTTCTACTGCTTAATCAGTCGCAACTTTTTAGCTGTAGAAATTACAAGGCTAAGAAAGCTTTCGCTCAATACTTTCTTCTGTCGCCTTAAGCCAAACGCAACACTGATTATAAACTCACACACAAGCACATATATACATACATACATACATATATATATATATATATAAATATATATATAGTTTCTTTAATGTTAAGAGAGCTAAGAAACTGTGCACCCTGGTGCTAAACAAGTTAATTAGTTTGCCTTTTTCGCGTTTTCCCAGCATTTTCTCTAGCTGTGACATTTATGTAGCTCACCATGGGTTAAGAGTACTCTATAAAAGAAACAGATTTTGTGCGCTTGTGTGCGTATATATATTTATATATACTTCTATACGTATGCCTTGGAGTTTATCTTAATGACGATATAAATTATTTACCACACACACACACACACACGCAGATATATACTTGTATTAGAACTGTCGAGTAACAAGCGTTGGCTTCTGTCTTTAAGTACGCTGTGTGTGTCTGAGTGTGTATGGGTGTGTGTGGGTATATACTTAAACTTTAATTTGACTTTTTGACATCTGCTGGAGTTGCTAGTACTGATGTATCATATCAGTTCTCAACTTTTAAGTTATATTACAAGCCAGCAGCTGAATTAAGTCAGGTACAATGGGCCATAAGGCAAGCTATGAAGTTTATAAATATTGTCAAAGTTTTCAGCTAACTGTTTATAACATTAAAAATTTAAAAGATAAATAAAATCGCATTTAATAAAGTTATAAAGCCAATTTGAAAGTTTGATATTGTTACAATATATTTTAGCCAAGTTTAGAGATAACAAACTGTAGTAGATATAGTAACTGTTAAGCAATTAGTATTGGATTATTGATTTTTGTTCCACTGTGCAGCTGTGTGCAGCACATTAGGTAAGTGGGGGTTTCAATTACGAGCGCACACAAGGACGCTTCAATGGCCTGGGTGTCACATAAAAACACTTTGTTGCCACAATGACAACGTATAGGGACACACAGTGTTGCCAGTTATATAGGGGGGGAGGGGAGGGGAGGGGGATGGGCTGATACTCATTTAATCTTAGATTTTAATTGCGTGGCCATAACGTTTGCTGCGCGTAGACAAGGCATATACGCGTGGCAAGCAAAAGTTGCAAGTTGAATTGAATTTAATTACAACATGTTTTGTTTTTCATTTTGATTGTTGAATTAACTTTTATTTGTCATAAAGTTCGAGAAGGTAATAAAAATTTTATGGCTGGCAAATGCAAATGAATTACAAAGCCAAACAACAACAAGAACAACAACAACTTTTTTTTAAGCCTTCTATATTTTTGAGAGCTAAAAAGCAAAAAAAGTTACTCCTAATTAGTGTGAGTAGCCCATTAAAAATTAACTCAGGTTTGCTGGCTAAAATGCACTTGCGGCTTAAAGTTTGCACCAGAAATAACTTCCTCTTACCCCACCCCCACCCCCACCAAAAAAAAGCGTGTTGTACAAAGAAATTAAAATTGAAATGTTCAACTTGCCAAAAGTTTTCACTCACACACGCTGATGATGCAAGCGGCTATGGAAAATTTAAAATGCAAAGCGAGCCACCAAAAGAAAAAAAGAGAAAAACTGAATTTTCAAGTTGGTCCAAAGCAGGTGGGTGACTGCGCCAAACTTTGCTGCAAAAACTTACAGCATTAAGTGCACTTGACTGCGACGAGACCAAAGCGAGAGGGTGGGGAGGGAGAGAGAGTGAGAGATGAAAACGAAAAGAGGAGAGCAAAGCAGGGACTATGGAGGCATCACAACTGGTGCCAGCTCATTAAAAGTAAAAATGATATGCATTAAGTTGGCAACGGCTATGGCAACAGCAACGGCAACGGCAACGGCAGCGGTAACGGTAACGAGAACGTTAAAGGACTGCTACAGTGAGAACAGTCATTAGGCCAAACTTACGCTGTTCTGCTAATGGTCAATGCTAATTGCGTGGAAGGCATTTGGCAATGTAACCTAAAGTCGGCCGTTCACTCTCGCTCTCTCTCTCTCTCTCTCTCTCTCTCTCTTGTTGAGTATCCCGCAACCATTCCACCCACTGACCTGTCACATTTTGCCGCATAAATTGTCATAATTGTTTGCCACATACTACGAACTACGCCCGATCACTTGACATAAACCCACTCAACATTCCAACAGTATCAATGCATATTTCATCGGCTGACAGATGCATTAACGTGTCTAATCGGTAGGCATTGAGCCTATACTATGCTGCTTCGCAACAAAAGGACAACGGGGCAGCGTTACAGCGGCACTGCGGGGTAGCAAAGATATCGAGCATAACGGTATTATTCATTCAGTGGCTCAGCATAATTTATGTCCTTGCATAGCCACATGCCCAACATACCGAGCATCAGGACATCAGGACATACTGTGCTCAGCTGACACTTTGCCATCATGAGGCATGAGAATATTTCGTTTCAATTTCGCAGACATTGGCCTTAAAGTCTTTAACCTTTATACCGTTGACTAACTGACAAAAGTCTCTTAAAGCTATAGCTACTCTGCGGCTGTCAAAATGTTGTCAACATTTTTTTTTACTTTTTACCTTGCACAACATGGCGTATACGTCATGTTTTGATATTTCTAAAGGCGTCTGCGGTTTAATCATGTTTCGATGAATTTGTGGCAGGGCTAACAGAATTTTACCGACATTACCTAGCGCCTTACCTCAAGCTCATATATCAAGTGATAAAAACAACATAGATAATGGCAAAAACACACTCCAAATGAACACAGACTAATTACGAAATGAATCATAAGATTATCAAGCGATTCATTTGAATTGACTCAGCATAAGTTCCATTAGTATTACATAAAATAATAAAAAACCCAAATTTATTGTTTAAAAACTAATTTTATTAAATTAAATTTCGATAATTTTGAGTAACATTTCTAAACATTGGCAACAGCTCCAATGATTTTGGTATATATTTTAATGCCATTCAAGTAGGTATCAGCACCCAGATATTCATCGTGGTCATGCAACAAAATGGGTGTATTGTGCATGGGCGAGAAACCCAAAGCTGGAATACCATTTGCACGCAGGAAGCGACTGTCTGTGCCACCGGGGCAGACATTGGGGCGGATTTCAATGTTCCTATTGTATGATATAAATGTTTTCAATTAGTTATTTAATGTGGCAATTGTGTGTAAAATAATACTAACAATTCCTTTGCCGACTGCTCGAAAGCTTTCCAGAAAAGATTTGTTTCATCTACTTTAGTGGGCGGTACGAATTCATCCTTCTGCTCGAACACTATTTCAATGCCACCTCCAGCCTCTTCGCACCAGTCACGAATTTGTTGTTCAAAAGCAACCAGATCCACATCGATGGCAATACGCATATCGAACACCACCTCTAGCATGGCGGGCACCACATTGCTTTGCACACCACCACTTAGACATGTCAAATTAACGGTGGTCACATCACCAAAGAAAACACGTTTATCATCAGCCAACCGTTTTACCTGCGATGCGCGGAATCCCATCATCTTATCCACAACATAGTGAAGCTTTTCTCCAGCAGTGTTGGGTAACAAGATGGAACCATGTCCAGAAGTACCACTGAACTTGAATCGAATATCTACGAGCAAAAGAGAGAGAGAGAGAGGAGAGGGAGAGTGTTCAGTATAGACAGCAGCTTCCAATTGAAATGTTATTACTTACGCCAGGGAGTACGCTCTGCATAATACACATAATAGCCATCATCGTAGCTGGATGATCCTTCATCCAACGCAAATCCTATATTCATATTCTTAAAGTAATCTCCCTTGACAAATTCGCGCATGCCCTTATAGCCACCAACCTCCTCATCTGGCACAAATGTCACATATATTGTGCGCTTTGGTTGATAGCCACTGGCCTTCAGAGCGCGTATAGCTGCCAAATACTGAGTACCAACACATTTCATGTCCTGTGTGCCACGAGCGTATATACGTCCTTCGTCATCCATTTCAGCGCCGAAAGGGTCGTGTGTCCACTTTTCCGGGAACACGGGTACCACATCGGTGTGTGAGTTAAGTATAATAGAAGGTAATTCTGGCTGTGTTCCCTCCCATTTCAGTATAACAACGGGATTAGATTCATTAACAGGATAAACAACATCTACAGGCAGGTTTAGGCTTTCAGCCTGGCGCTTTAAGAATGCCACACAATCAGCTATAAGATATCATTTTATCATTACATTTTTATTATTTTTTTTTATCAAAAACGTAAACTAATCGCATAGATTATCTTGATAATTACACAAACTTACTGTAATCTATATTTGGGTGTACAGTTGGGATACGTAAATATTCACGGAATATTTGAATTTCGCTCTCATTTTCCCATTTACTCATTTTTGCACTTGTTTTAATTTTATTTAAAAATTGTAAATTATTTCAATAATTATATTAGATACACTCCTTAATTAACGGAATTTTTGTTCTTTAGGCCAAAATATTTGGAACACAAATTTGCAATATAAATTTGATCTGAACACTTTCAGTGCTCGTCGACGACTGTTTCGTAGTGTTATCATGCCAAAGGCTTATATATTTAATACTGTCATCGATCAAGAAGCATTTTTGCTAATTATGTGTCTAATTTTATCATATTGATTAACTAACCAAAGTTGCTATCAGTTTTTTTTCTTTTTTCTGATATATTTTCGCTCTTACAATTTTATTTAGTGTTATATTTAATGATAATTTGACAATGGACTTTGAGCTATATATAAATATTATTAAACCATAAATTTTTATATATATATATACTTATTTTTTACACTATAAACATTACAAACAAGTTAAATTATAGCAGTTCATGTGAATTATATAATGTTGATATATGTATATATAAGATGTAAACAAGTATCTACAATCTATATAAATTATACACACATTGTAAAGAATTATCTACAATCTATATAGATTATACACACATTCTCGATTAGCATCCACATCGTTACGGGTTTTTGTTTTGAACTTTTAGTATTATAAACCATTCAATACAATTCCAGAATTGTTATAAATTTATTATATACAATCTATTATATATATATCTTATATATATATATCTTGCATAGCATAAACAGTTTAATTTGGAAATTTCACTCTGCAATAGGGCAAAAGAAAAATAGAAATAATTTTTTAGTTTTTAATCAACAGCTGTGAGCATTCTATCATTAACATATGCTGCAAGTTTTGAGAATATATTTTGCTCTATATTTATTTCAGCAAATATTTTCCAATATCTTTTCATTTTCAATTTATTCCAATTATGATTTACACAATTTTCCTGACTAATATATCACAGCTCTAATCTTTGTCAACATGTTGTATGCGTCATATTTTGTTGATGAGAATTGAAAATGCGATTTGTGATTTTTGTGTAAAAAACAAAACGTTGATTCAATGAATTTTCGGCTAAGCTGATAAAAAAATTTCCAAACAAACAGTGAATGAACATACTTTAATAACCTATTGACTCATACGATAACAAAATTGGCTTAAATAAAATTGTTAAGAAATGTATCACATAAATTAGTGGTAGCTACTGGAATTTGGTAAATACTCAAACAATTTGCACAAACAATTTAGTTATTCAAAATTTTTAAGTACCACATAATTATACTTGGCAATAAGAGTAATTAATTTAGTTAAGATTAATCGGTTTAAGATATCTTTTACGATTCTTCAAACCGAAAATACTTATGGAAATTCTTATCAGGCAATTAGCTTTATGATATGCAACGATCTACACAATCTTTTTGACTTACTGTAATCTTTTATTGCCGCTACAGTGAAGACTCGTATATACAGTATATTATTTGTTTAAGGTTTTTATTTTTGTGAGTTCAATGAACACTGAATATTCTTTATTGATTCTAAATATTATTTAATAAAACTGTAATCGATCAAGTGGCATTAATTATGTGTCCAATTTTTATCAATTTGATATGGAAATCAGTAGCTGTAATCAGTTTATGTGAATTGCCTTAACAAAAATGTTGTTAAGTTCGATATTTAGCTTTATTTATATAAATAATTTTTGGAATTTAATAATTTCATGAGGTAATTTCAAATAATTTAACTATAACTGAAATAAATTTTAGATTTTCCTAGACATTGGCAATAGCTGGAATGATTTTCTTATAAGCCTCAATGCCATGTAAATAGACACTGGCAAGTGTATATTCATTGTGAGCATGTACCAATATAGGCAAGTTGTACATTGGTGTGAAACCTAGAGCCGGTATACCAATTGCACGTAGGAAACGCGCATCTGTACTACCTGGACAGATTACAGGGCGGCACTTTAAGTTACTGTATATGTGGGAATGGGGGGTAGAATATATTAAATATTATTGAGACTCGTTTAAACAGTAACTCACAGTTCAGTTATTGCACTTTTAAAAGCCATCCAGTATGAATTCGTTTCATCAATCTTTGTCGGCGGTATAAATTCATTTTTCTGCTCGAAGATCATTTCTATGCCACCGCCAGCTTCTTCGCACCAATCACGAATTTGTTTCTCAAACGCAACCAGATCCACATCGATAGCAATACGCTTGCCTTTTTAAGAATTCCATACAAGCAGCTGTGAAGAATATAGAACATAGATATATTAAGTACAATTCTTCTCACTTCACCAACTTACTGTAATCCACATTTGGGTGAATTGTTGGAAATCGCAAATATTCACGGAAGATTTTGATTTCTTCATTGCTTTCCCATTCGGCTTTGCTCATTTTATCCTTTTCATATGCTTCTTGGTGTTTTTTAGTACGAAAACTTTTTTAAACAACTGTAAAGTTGCTGAGTTACTTTTGTTCCTTATATACCGAGCAGAAGAAGCTCTGCGTAGCAAATAGTGGAACAAAATTTTTGTGGTTTAGTTTAATGGATTCTATTGTTACCCCTATCAGCATAAACTATGCGGTTAATATCTTTGCTATCTTTTTGAGTTTACTTAAAGCTTTACATTAATTTATTTTAAATATAATTATGCATTTAATTAGGCCCATATACTGATTAAAACTAAGATAGTATAACAAAATAATTATGTTACAGTTTATAACAGATACTAAAAATATACAATGCTTCGGGTAGTTCGGAGAGGCTTCTTTTGTCTAGGCATTGGAAACAGCAGTAATTAGTTTCTTATAGATATCAATGCCATTCAGATAGGTATCCGCACGTAAGTATTCATCATGATCATGCAACAGTATGGGAGTGTTGTTGATGGGTGAAAATCCCAGAGCTGGAATACCCAGGCGCCGCAAGTAACGACTATCCGTTCCGCCGGGAAACACTCGCAAGCGTGTTTTCAGGCCACTGTAAAGCAGAGGAATGAAAACTATAAGAAAATTGTAATATAGTTTAAAGTACTCTACTAACAGTTCATCCAACGTTTTTTTAAAGGCTACCCAATAGGGATTAGATTGATCAATTTTCGTTGGCGCAGCATATACGGGTTTTGTTGTAAACTCCATTTCTATACCGCCACCAGCCTCCGTACACCAATCCCGAATTTGTTGTTTAAATTCAAGTATATTGACTGTTATAGCAATACGAATATCGAAGAAAGCTTCTAATGAAGGTGGCACTACATTGCCTTGTACTCCGCCCTCAAGTTTGGTTAGATTTACGGTGGTTACATCTCCAATGTCAATGCTATTATCTTGCTCAAGGCGTGCCACCTGAGTTGCACGGAAATTCATCAACTTATTTAAAACATACGTCAGTTTCTGACCAGGGGTGTCGGGTAAGAGTAGGGAGCCATGTCCCGCAGTGCCACTTATCTTTAGATTAAAATCTATAAAAATCAGATTTTATTTTAGATATGACTGAATAGTTTTAGACTTACGCATTCCAGTGCGTTCTGCATAATAAACGGAGTAGATTTCATCTACTACGGAAATGCCCTCGTCCAAGCTGAAACCCACATTCATTTTTTTAAAGTAATCTCCCTGAACGAATTTGCTCATTCCCTGATGACCACCCATCTCCTCATCTGGCACAAATGTTACATATATTGTGCGTTTTGGTTGAAAACCAGTGGCCTTCAGAGCGCGTATAGCTGCCAAGTACTGAGTAGCAACACATTTCATGTCCTGTGAGCCACGAGCATATATGCGTCCTTCCTCATCCATTTCAGCGCCGAACGGGTCATGTGTCCACTTATCCGGGAATACAGGCACCACATCCATGTGCGAATTAAGAATAATCGAATTTAATTCTGGCTGCTTTCCCTCCCATTTCATGATAACAACGGGATTTTCCTTGTTTGCAGGATACACAACATCCACAGGAAGATCAAGGCTAATCGCCTGCACTTTTAAGAATTCCACACAAGCAGCTGTGAAGAATGTATAATATAAATGTATAATATATAATCCTTCTCACTTCACCAACTTACTGTAATCCACATTTGGATGAACTGTTGGTATCCGCAAATATTCACGGAAAATTTTGATTTCGTCATTATTCTCCCAATCTGATTTGCTCATTTTTAAATTCTTACTATTTCTTTTGGATCTATTCAAGCGATGCTATGGTACTGGAGCACGATTATTACTCCAGATTCTTTTATACAGCAATTGCGTATGCTCACTTTTTGGTTTATATAATCCCCTACAGAGTTTATATTTTGTAATCTTTTTTTGTTATCTTTTCCTTGATGAAAAAGTTTCTTCTTCTTAAATATGAAATCTATTTTTAAAACTCTATTAAAGTAATTAAAGAATAAAGTTGTGCGAGACTATGTAACAGATAACTAAGCGAAAGTCTGACCCGATATATCTGACTTTGGTATATATGTATTAGTTGAGGCTGAGTAACTAAGTTCAGCTCGTTGAGGTATATTTTCTTCTAAATAAACTTCTACATACATTATCAAAATATATAATAGTACTGGAGAGCCTTAAGCATACTAGACGCGGTATTCTCATTTACTTTATGATATTTTTGGCGATTAGATAAGAAACTTAAGAGAGAGAGAGACTTGCTTAGATCTACTATTTGTAAAATATTATATATATATATATATATATATATATATATAGTCTGTTAAAAAGGAATTCAGAATAAATTCAAATCTTAAGTGAATAAATAAAAAATAAATTTTAAGATGTTAAACATAAAGTAGTTAACACTCAATCGAAACGAGCGACAAACTATTTTGATATTATTTTATTATTCATTTTTACATCTCGTACAGTTCGGAATGATTTTATAGTTAGACTACGACATTCAGTTATTTTTGAACTATTTAAGAAGACTTGTTTTGAAATCAAATAAAAAATTCAGTCAGTTCGCAGAGGTTTCCTTTGTCTAGGCATTAGAAACAGAAGTTATAAGTTTCTTGTAGATTTCAATACCATTCAGATAGGTATCCGCACGTAAGTATTCATCATGATCATGCAACAGTATAGGAGTGTTGTTAATGGGTGAAAATCCCAGAGCTGGAATACCTGCGTTACGTACGTAACGACTGTCCGTGGCTCCTGGAAAGACGCGGTAGCGTGTCTTCAGACCACTGCAACAAAATAAGTAGATTATAAAGACTGTCTACGACATTTATAGGATAATTTACAGATCATCCAACGTTTTTTTAAAGGCTATCCAGTACACATTAGATTGATCCATTTTCGTTGGCTCTACAAATGGATTTTTCATCTCGAACTCTAGCTCTATACCGCCGCCAGCCTCTTCACACCAAGTGCAAATTTGTTGCTCGAATTCATCTATGTTTACAGTTATGGCAAATCGAATATCGAAAACGACCTCCATTAAAGGTGGCACTACATTGCTTTGTACACCTCCATTTAGCTGTGTTAGATTTACGGTTGTTACATCTCCAATGTCAATGCTGTTATCTTGCTGTAGTTTTGCCACCTGAGTTTCACGGAATTCCATTAACTTGTTTACAAGATAATTGAGCTTCTGACCAGCGGTGCCGGGCAACAGAAGGGAACCATGTCCAGCAGTGCCACTTATCTTGAATTTCAGATCTAAACAAGTGTAAATCTGTCAGTAAATATATGTCTGAATAGGAGTACAATTTCAACTTACGCCATAAAGTACGCTCAGCGTAGTAAACAGCATAGGTATCATCTATACTGGAAATGCCTTCGTCAAAGCTAAATCCTACATTTAGTTTCTTGAAGTATTCACCCTTGACTAGCTCCCGCATGCCCAGATGACCACCAACCTCCTCATCTGGCACAAATGTCACATAAATTGTGCGTTTTGGTTGAAAACCACTGGCTTTCAGACCTCGTATAGCGCCCAGATACTGAGTACCAACACATTTCATGTCCTGTGAGCCACGGGCGAATATACGTCCTTCCTCATCCATATCGGCGCTAAAAGGTTCATGTGTCCATTTATCCGCGAATACGGGGACCACATCGGTATGCGAATTCAATATAATAGAAGGCAATTCAGGCTG
>JBAMBS010001208.1:280000-363586 GCA_037044455.1 Zygothrica quintamaculata
AATAGCTAAACCATTTATAAATGTGAAACCAAAGCAATGCTATGCAAAAAGCGAAAGGTTGCTAACTGAGAGATGAGACCAATAGAAAAAGCAATTCATAGAAGCAAAATACAAATAGCAGCAGCAACAATATCTACAACATAAGGGGAAACGCCTGTGGCAATACTGCCATCAAGGCAAATAAAAGACGAAAGTTATGATAAATGCAGATGGAGTATAGCTAGAGGCATTACTGCCAGTCGTTTCTCATCAGCTCGCATCGACATCGGCAACAGACAGTTACTTGTTGAGGACAAAAATCTGGTGGGGTGTACAATGCAAAGCCAACAGGCAACAGACGACAACCAACTTCCGGGTGCTGCCGCCATATTTGCGGGGGCCATCATGGCTGCCAGTCTCTGAATGGCTTCTAATAAAAAGCAAGCATGATTTTTGCTTCGCTTTTATTTTCTATTACAAGTGGAAAGTTTGGTGTAGGGTGGGGAGGGGGCAAACGATATACCCGCCCACCCATCTGTAGAGACTGATGACCTGCAATTTGCAAAGTTTTTGCCTGTTACAACGGTGCTAACACGCCCAAAGCAACCTCTAACGTACTACCATTTTTACCGTAACTTTGATAATGTGTATGTGTGTGTGTGTGGGCGAGTTTGTGTAGGGGGAAACTTCACTTTTCCGCTGCTTCATTTGAGTTTTGTGTTTGACGCGACAAATTTCTGTTTGTCTGTCTTCTTTCAAAAGGTTTTTTTCATTCACTTCTCCGCTACTCCTCATCACTTGTGCTCCATTTGGCCAATGTGAAAGTAAAGCCAAGTTAAAGAAAAGCTGACCCAATACGACCACGTTTCCTTCTGTCAATCTATCTGTCTCAGCAAGTATCCTTTTTAAAGGACTAAAAACTTAGACAGACCCATTAACAGCTCTTTCCTAACACTACTCCTAATGGCTTGGCCACAAAGTCCAGCTAATTGATGATAGCTTCTACTACTAAGTGGCCCGATTTGTGCTGTGCAGCTCATACCAGGCAACATCTTAGCCAGCACACTGCAATTAACTAATTGATTGAACTTTTCAATCGACAAAAATGCACACTATGCCAGTGGATTCGTGTATGGGCGTGGCCAAGTTGGAATTATTTGTAGAAGAAACCATTTAAAGTTTGCAACAAAACTTGCTAACGGTGCGTGCAACGTTTTCATTTCCTTTTTGCCACAGCCAATTCGTGGCTCAGCTGAAAGCTTTCAATGTAACGCATTAAGTATATATTTTTGGGCGTGGCAATGGAATTAGAATGGGAATTTTTCTACAATTTCAACAATGTGTGCAAACAAAAGCTGCTTGCTATAAGTAAGAAAACATACAGTTTCGATTTCAAATTAACAATATTAGTTTATCCTAATAAAAAATGACAGGTGATGTTAATTAGTTAATTATATATATACATATATATTAAAAAATTATACTTATATCTGTATAAACAGATCTAAATATTTGATTTATTGTGCGTTATTTGTTGATAGCTTTAAAATTTATAACTTTTCACATACGGAATGTTTGTGCTGATATGTGATATAAACGAAATATTTGTAGAGCTAAGCGCTTTAGATATGTCAGGAATTATATATATATATATCGGCTATAAAAATAAACAGTTACACTCGCTATATATCTATTTTCTATTTCACAAAGAGCATAAAATTCAATTCAACAATTCGTAGCATTTCTTTACTGTCCAGTAAGCAAAACTGAAATCCATCACAGCTCAGCGTTTATTTTACAAAAATCCATATAGAAAAATTTATATTTTGTGCTTACCTGACTAAGAGAAGTTCTTAGCCTAAATTGATATAAATAACTATTGTATTTATTATATCATTTAAATATAAATTTCCTTTATACTGATTTACTAGTAATATAAATCAATGTCCATTTATATAGCTTCCTGTAAAAATCTTCTTTTAGTTCAAGCACATTTTAAGTTAAAAATCACTAAGAAAAATAGCTGTAACTAATATATATATATATAACCTAACTAGAATAACATAAATAATTAAAGCAATTAAAGCTGGCATTACATACACCTTACAAGTTTTTCATTAGGGAGAAACTTTAGTTTGTTGCTGGTTGCAAGGTCTATTTGGCTGCTGCTATAAACTTGGCCAAATCTGTGTTATCAAAAGCTAAAACATTTCCCAAAACGTAAAACTGGTCATAAAACAACACAATCAGATGGCAACAATATGCCGCAGGAAGAATCTTTAGAGAATTGCATGTTGCAGGATATTATTTGTTTTCTTTTTTTTGTTTTTTGTTTTATTTTATTTTTTCCATGTTTGTCTCTTGTTTATAAATACAAATTTTGTACTGGAAATGAATGTAGTAGTAAGCGTAATTTTTGTAGAATTGTTGTATAGTATGGTACTTGGTTTATTTTGCTGTCAGTTGCAATTTGCTGCAAGTTGTTGTTGTTGTCTGTTTTGCGGTTGTTGCTTCAAATGTTTTATGGCTGCAGTACGAATACGTATACGTATCCTTGCAGCTGACACCTGGCACCTAGAACCTGGTTTGTATATAATTTTTTATTCTAGCTGTAGAATGTTGGAAAATGCATTTATGATGCACGTACATATATACGCCTACATATTATATTTTACATACTTTAACATACTGTATGTATAGGCCTGTTGTTTCCATGGCTACCAGGCAACCAACCAAAGTGCACGTTGCACGTGGCATGTTTATTTTTGCAAAGGACACGTTATGTTTTTATGGCTTATGATGTAAATATTTATACTGCAGTTTCCGCAATTTACATTGTATCTTTTGTTTTCGCTATCTCTATCCTCACTCTCTCCACAATTATCTCTTCCTCTCGGTCATAGGTAAATAAGTATACGCCTATTGGGATTGACATCTGGACGTTCTACACTAATTGAATTAACTATTAAATTGATATTATTGTTTAATTTACGCATGTGACAGGATACTTAATGAGTGTCATAATAAATGTACAGACAGCTGCAGCTATATACCCATATATATATATATTTATATATATATATATATATATATATATATTGACATTATATATATATATATATATATTGTCAGATTAATTAGGTGCTGAGGGTGTGCTCTATCAAAGCAGATGTCATGACCTAAGCGTAGCATTATGCTTTATCAAAGCAGCCCTTTGGCAGGCTATGTGACATCCGGTGACATTTGGCATTAGTCTTTGCCAAATCCTCTTCCTTTTTACCAAGATGTCGCTAGAAAAATGCAATTTCCTGATTTCCAACTTCTAGTTTGCCAGTTTGCCAGTTTGCCAGCTTACCAGTTTGGCTATACACATTCAAATGTCCTTTTTCTTAGTCAGCTTTTGGTCATATCAAAAATATAGCCCTTAAGGTATACTCAATGTGAAACGTTATTTATATTGATGGATTTGCACGTTAGCCCAGCCTCCAAGTGACTTAAGCTGAACGTAGCACAGCTAAGCTATGCTTCCTGTCAGGAAATGTGGTAGCCAGGACATCCCGCTTAGAGCTCTCTGAGTCTTGGCCTGTAGTAGAAATTGATTTAGCATTTCTTTGCACGAAATTGTACAATTTATGTGACCCGGGCCAGGTCATTGCAGAATCCACAAACCTACCAATGATAACTACAGTGCAACTCTAGTCAATTTTATTTTATCCCTACAGATATATATATATATATATAGTTACTGAAACTACTACTGAATTTCGTCTGATTTCGAGTTGCTTAGCTAATGCATTTTTAAAGCATTCTGCATTATTTACAGTTCACATTCTGCCAGTCAATCATTCAGTCAGTTAGTTGGCCATTTAAAGTGACAGAAAGAAGAAGACAAACCATTACAATGGCAAAAGTTCCTGCAACATGCCTAATTGCTGCAACAGAATATGCCTCGCTTTAATTACCACTACTAATGCAACTTTCGCTTGCCACAGCTGCAATATTTTCACACTGTTTTGCATTTTATTACTGGCAGTTATATATACGTACCCCTACCTCCACCCACCCCCCACAATATTTGTGGCATTTAATGCAACGTCAGTCTGCCTGTCTGCTTGTCTGCCTATCTGTTAGTGCAACTTTCAGGCTCGTAGATGCCACATATTTTATTGATTGCACAGCAAAACGAGTAGCAGCAATGGGCGCATATTGCAACTTTGCAACGCTTGGCCCCAACATTGGCATTCATTTGATGGGCACTGAATAATTTACAGCAATTTTAACTGCATAGCGCATCATTTTTTATGCTTTACTGTCGGTATAAAATATATTTAATGAATCTCTGCTAAACAGGGTATATAGCTATATATCTATATATAACAGATTCCATAGAGTATGCATTGTTTCACTATCCATTGTTTCATGTTTGATTTGAACATCACAATTGATTTTGTCAATTTAATGCGGCATTTCATGCTATGAATATTTAGCAAATAGAAATGCAAATTAAAAATCTAAATGCAAAACTCGAGTTCAATTCAAAATGGCATTCGATATTTCAAACCAAAAATGTATTAAACAAATTTTGGCATTTTATGACTTTTGACCCATTTTATGCGGCAATCAAATTGACAAACTTTGTACTGTATTCTGGCATTTCTACTTCAAGTATTTCTCTTTATTGAGAACGCATTAATATTTCAAGGGAATTTTAATATTTTTCTGGGCTGTGCCATTTCTGCCATAATAATAACTTTAGTGCCCATGAGACAAGCCTTGGAAATGTAATAAAAAATAAAAATAATAGAGGGAAGGGAACATTTGTTGTTAAGTAAAAATTACATTTACATAATGCAAGCAACGAAATTGACAGCCAAAAAGGCATTTCAATTGGAATGCAGGCTGATGCAAGTATGCATGCTGCAGGCTGCAGGCTGCAGGCTGCCTTTAGGATGCCAACTCAAAGGGCCAAGTAACCACAAGATTGTTTGTTATTCTTGGCTGGTGTATAAGAAAGAGAGAGGAAGAAGAAAAAGAAACAATAAAGAAAGCGCTTGGAAATGAAAATGAAAAAGATGAAATGAAACCGCTACGAAAACAAAGTCGTAAATTCAATTTAAAGCTTGACATATTGCCACAGTGCATTTGGTGGGCGTGGTTTGTTTGCCTCTACTGCACCAAAATGACGTACATAAAAATATCTCTCTGTAAAAGTTTTATTTTATTTTATTTTATTTTTCAATTTTTGCAACAGTATGAAAGACGCAAACTACTCATTGAAGCAAGCAAACGATAGCTTTATTAAGCAGAAGTTTCGCCAAGTTGGCACTTTCAAGAAAAACCGACAGAGTCAAGCAATTAAATGGTCTTTAAAACTCTTGGCCACTTAAATAGTCAAAAATCTGGCAAAGAGGTTAAACTGTAGCAAAAGCTGGTGGTTTGTTGCTACTCCTGCAGCAGTGTGCAGCTACAGGCTGAACAGTGGTCCACAGCTGTTACCTCGCTTGCATTTGCTTGCATAACGCGAAAGCGCAATTTTAGCCCTAAGCCAAAAAGCTTTCTATTGTAGCAGTTGGTGCGGGTTGATGTGGTGACTGGTTACTGGATGGTGGATGCTGGATGTTGGCTGTTTGGCTGTTTGGCTGTTTGGTAATGGATAATGGGTGTTAGTATGCAGCTGGCAATGCCTGCAGTAGTTGTGACCCAGTTAATGCAGTGCTCTTGTTGATTTACAAATAGTTCTCATGACAGAGTTTGGGGCATATTAAAGAAGCTGTTGGAGTTTATTACGCTTTGACGCCAACTTTTAACCACAGTAAGGCCAATCACCTAGCAATTTCAGCAAACGCAACGCTATGAAACGGGAACAAATGAAAGCCGCACAAAAGTACGATTCAGATTGCCGACCAAGTCAATCAACGATGGAAAGCCACAGTGCCCACCTGCCAAATGCCCAGATTCAACCAACAAACGCACATGGACAATAAAACGTTCAGTCGTACTATGCCATACAACTGGGAGAATATTAAAAGTAGCACGAGGAAAGCTCTGATCAATGGGATGTGGCACAAGGCGTAGACCACGGTCAGGAAACGCGCGCAAATTGCATTTTAACGCATGCAAATTGCCGGAGTGCACGTCCTGAACAACTTTATTGCATTACAGTCAACCCACTGAGATGGCCAAAGACGAGGGTTGCCAAAGCGGTTCACAATTGCCACTATACACTTGACGACAAGCGTATTGGGTATAGCAACTTAAATGAGCTGAATGGATGATCTGTTTAATAATGTGGTGTCTACCAATTTGGCAACTGTCCGCTTAAAGCTGCTAGCAACTGCAAGTGCAACTGCTGCTGCGCTCTGCTGTTGTTCTCTGATGTTGCTGTTGTTTTGCTGTCGTTCTTATGCACATTAAGCAAGCAGCAAGTGACAGCGTAACAAACAGTAAAAGTACCACCACAAACACCACTACCAATAACACAATCAACAACAACAGCAACACAATGAACAGCAGCAGCAACCACAAAGGATAGCCTGTGTTTTTATGCTGCTTGCTGTCACACAGTAAATTTTTCATTGCAGCCTTTCAGGCGCCGCCCTGAAAAACTGTCAAGTCAGAACGGCGCGCCATGGCGCAGGCAAAAGGGAATCAAAACAGGCGAAGTACCAAAGGAATCGAATAGTGGTTGAGGGAAAATACACACTTTTAGTTGGTTTATGCCTTTGTCGCAACAGTCAACTGTCCTGCCAACCATCGGTATGACAGGACTTTATTATTATTGCTCTTGTTATTTGTGCAACTATATATTTTAGTCAAGTTAAATGTTACACATACGCTGTCTGATACTATATAATATTGTGTGTGTGTGTGTGTGTGCGTGTGTTTGTGACTTGTGATGGTGACATGCTTTGGCTTTTGGTTTTATACTCCTGCTACTACATATATTTAAATTGAATTAAATTAAAATAAATTCTATTTTACATTTTGAGTACAAAAGTTGAGCATCCTTTTTTTCTATGACTACAACAATTTTGCTGTACATGTTTAAAAGATCATAAGCTTTTAAGTTACACAGAGATATAGATATAATCCGATATTCTTTTAGCTATAGACATTTCAATTGTTGAAATCCACATAAAACTGATTCTAACTCGGACAGCTTCCATTTGTTCTTTTGAATTGTTTGTTTCGTATACAAAACATGTTAGCATTTCTTATACGCCACTGCGCTTGAGTTTCTCTCTTGCTGCCTGTGTTTGTGTGTGTCTGTGTGTGTATGTGTGTGTTGGGTTGAGTTTTTTGTATTTGATATTTGAGTCAGGCATATGACAGTCTGTGAATTTTGCATTTTTGCATTTAAATAACAAAATTATAAGATAAAACATTTCACTCACAATACGAATTAATCGCAAAAAAATCAACTCTCTTCTTCTACTCTCTTCACAGATAAATAAAAATACTCAAAACAACAAAAATATTGGTGAACACAAACGTTGGATACATGATCCCACAAGTAAGTAGAATAAGAGGATATATATAGATATATATACAATGAAACTTTGCAGATCAAACAAAGTCAAACAATAAATATAATGGGCTTAACTGTTTTCTGTGCTTTTTTTATTCTTTTCTTTAATTTTATATATTTTATTTATTAAAAGTTATTTTCCAATTAAGTAAATCTAATTTGCTTAAGTCTTAGTCCAAACAATTAAATTTTCGTTTTAAAAAGTATAAATAACAGAATTGATTGCTTTTAAATTAATCAGGCAATTATAACTATTATGAACTATTATCGACTTAATAAACGACGAAGCCTTGAAACTTCTTGGCAAGGCTATTGCCTTGAGTTGAGCCCATTTTGAAGTAAAAGGACCTTTATTGATGACACAACTTATCGTTAGCTTTTAAAAGAAAAAAGAAGAGAAAAAATAAAAGTAAATTAAATTTGACCGACACGCCTACTGTTTGCTTTATCGCCCATAGATGACCTTTGCCGGCCACTAAATTGTAAGAAGCGTGAAATTTGCCTGTTGGAGGATGAGTTTAGCGCCGTTTGCGTGTCAAAGAAGGAGCTGCACAAGAATCGGTAAGTGAGCGTGGACAAATTTTTGGACATTGTCGTTGTCGTTGTTGTTGTTGATGATGGGAAATTTAATAAACTAATTAAATTAAAACTTGTTTGCTTGTGCCTGTGGCATCCAAAACAAACCCGTTAAACCTTGTCCACAGTGATGAGATAATCACTAAGGCCAAATATTTGGAGGAGGAAGCCAAGCGGCGTGTCAATCAACAGGATAACGATAGCCAGGATGTTGAGGATATCAACAATGATGATGAGGACAACAGTAGCGATGCTAGCAACAGCAACAGCAACAACAACAATAACAACAATAATAACAACAACATCAACCTTGCTCAAGCCAATGTCCAGGGCTTGGAGGATAACAACGACGATGAAGATAAAAGCCTCAGTTTGGGTGATGACGATGAATCCAAAGAGGATGATGTCTTCTACGAAAACAATGTTGCCGCAAGCGATAAGCAACAGCAACAACAGCAACAGCAGCAATTGCAGAAACCAACGCCCATACAGCAGGACGATGATGAGGAATTGGAGTAAGTATTCAAGTATTTAACTTGCTTTTTTTGGGCCTTTTGCATATCAACTGAAGTCTTACATCTCATTAAACACATTCCCATTCATTTCATGGGTGTTGGCAACCAAACAAAAAAAACACAAAAAACCAACAAAAAAAAAAGAAAATGCAAAAAAGGTTAAGGACAAAAGACAGCCACTAGAAATCGCCTGGACCCAAACATTAACCTGCTGAGGCTATTGAGCCTATTCAGGCTATGGAGACTGTTGAGGTCCTTCCACTGATTTGCATGACCGGCATGCTAATAACAAATTGTTTTATCGTGTGTACAAATTCCACAATAAAGTTGCAGCTGTACCTACAATTTTTAGCACGCATTTCAATATTGTTACTCATTCTCTTCATTCTCTTCGCTGTTTTTTCTACTTCTCTACTCAAATTTTGTGCTGCGTCATTGGCAATGTTCGTGATTGTTATACCCTAACCAAAGGCATGCCAACTTTCACATGAAATGTGTTAGACTACGATAAGCAGAATATATATATATATATATAATATTGCATATAGTATATATATATATAGTATATAATATCTAAGTCTTACTGCAAATTTGTTGCCACTTGGTTTAATCATTGGAAGCTAACTTAAATTTAATTAATATGGCTAAAAGCGTATACAATTTTCAGCGCTTTGTTGCTTTTCTATACTATATATATATGTATATTTGTTTTGTTGTTATGTTTTTTATACTTGAATAGTCTGAAACGACAGCTTTATAGCATTTCACCCTTTGTCGCGCTGCGACTCCACGGTCGTATCCTTTGACTTGTTCAACATTATCGCTTTGACCCTAACCCAAATTGTGAATTTGCACGCGAATAGACGTAAAGTAAAGTAAAATGAAATGATGGAGTAAAGGGGGAGTGGTATACAGCATTCTATTGTGTGTGTGTGTATGGCAGGTATGAGTATATATATATATATATATATATATATGTATATGTAGCATTAACTGGAAATGAAGTCAAAGTCGAGTGTGAGCCAAGGTTCAATTGGTTGCGATTGCTTTTGATGGCTATGGTTGCAAGTTAGCCTGTTTCCGACGTGTTGACATGCCTAACTGTAGCGGAAAGTTGTTGCCAACTTTTCAAACATCAATATCCGTTTTACAGTTTGAAATTGTGTTTTTTTTTTTTGTTATATTCAAATATTGAATCTACAAATAAGCTACAATATGCCAAAGCCTATACAATACACTTCAATGATTCCATACAAAATGGGCTTAAATCATATTCCAGTTAAATTATAATAGCCATGGTAAATGTAGAAATATATTCAATACTTAGTTGTATTGGTAAATGTTGGTAAATATATATGTATATATATATAAATATATATTAGAATTATATATGAATGTCGCTCTGAAATATAATATGTACTTAGCTACTGGGCACATACAGAAGGTTCATAAATGGGCTCTGCTTATTTTCAAAGGTCCTGTTACTCTGCTTTGGGTTTGTTTATCAGCTTATTTTGTTGTTGTTGTTGTTTTTTCGGTAACTTTAATTTCATGCTTGTTGGCTGACACGTTTGCCTTGGTCCTTTGCTGGAGGTAGTAGGGTCTGTCAGGTGGACATTTTCTTTACCCGTTAATAACAGTGCAGAGAGTGGAAAATTAATTTTCATGAAATGTCTGCCAGTGAAATATTTGGTTTCCAGTCCAAAATTTGTTGCTACCAAAATTGCTGCCCAAATTGTTATAAGATTTAATATATATTATATATACAAACTCTTTAAAGAGTATTTAAGGACAGGCTCTTACTTTTCCTATAAAGAAATAATCAAGATTATTAACTAAAAGTTTTTTCTTTACAAATTGATTTACTTTTGATATAAATTTTATATATATCTTTATATATGTATTGAAAATGGTTTGGCTTATTATATTTTGGCTCATTTAAGTCTATTTCAATCTATAAAGTAGCAAATCAAGATTCATGCCACGCCCACTAATATTAACGGAAAAAAAATGGCTTTTGACATATTTTTCTCGCATTTTCTTTTCAATTTTCTTTCACGTTGAGTTTCTCTTTTGTGCTTATACGAGTATATCTATGTCAATGGCATAGACTTTGTATGGGGCATCTCTTCAAATGGAATTGCTAAGGGGATGGTTGTTGTTGTTGCGATTGTTGTTGTTGCTGTTAGAGCAGGAAGCATTGAGCTGACAAAATCAATAGTTTGCGCGCACAATTTATCTGGCATTTGTGTGTTAGCTGGCGTTGCCGTAGCTCTCCATTTGGCCACAAGTCAAACAAAAGATTTACTTTGTGAATGGGGTCTCTGGCGCGAGTGGCATAGAGGCATGTAGCGTTATCTATGGGGCACTTGTAATAGACCAAAAAGCACTGCATGCTAACACACACATAGAGATGCAAACAGATACGCATACCCAAACACACACACACACACACACAAAAACACACAAACACTTATTTAAACACTCATAACTCATGTATATACCCATTGTTTCTAGTAACAATATGAGGCTCGCTTGTGGTTCTTGGTTAGCCAAGGGATCAGTGGCAAAGGGGTTGAGGATGGTGGTGGTGCCAATTTAACATAGTTGGCCCTTTAGCTCAACGCTCAGGCATAACCTCAGCCGAGCTATGCGCCTGATTTTGGCAGTTATACGAAACCACTGAACTGCTTTTTGGTCTATGCACATGAAGCTGTCAACAACATTGGCTCAAAGGGTTACCTCGAAAATGTACTGTAACGACCTCGTCCTGATCCTTTACTGTTGCGTCTTACCTGACATATTTTTTTGCCCCACTGTGCGGCTTTTGCCTAAAATGTGAAACTAAAATATTTAGTCAAAAATTTTATAGAACATTTTTCAACAGCAAATAAGTAAACATCATATTATATTTGATATTTAAATTATTTATACAAAGTAACCACAGCTGCCATTGGCAACAAAAGCCCCAAAAAAACCTGTTAAAAACTGTCGTAAGCCAGGAATGCATTTTGTTAGAATTTTCTATGTGATTTTTAAGTTGGTAAAAATGAATTAAACCAAATGCCTGTCAAGCATTTTGGCAAATACAATACAATTGCATTTTTAATTAAAATCGTCTTTATATTTCAACCAAAATACACAAATATATATATATAAATGTATAGATATATATACCACAAATACACAAATACAAATAAAAGCTCTCAGTAACAAAGATGCTCTTTAGTTTTGGCCAACAATTTGTTTGCTTTGGCTTACTGCACGAAATTGGCCAGCTTAAATAACCATATAAAATTTGCCAAAAACCAACTTGGCATTACAAAAGCTTTATAGAAAATAAAAAAAAATATACAAATGTATTTTTTTATTTTGGCTTCTTTAGAATATTTTATTTTAGTTTATTTTATTTACTTACTCTTCCGCTAGAATCTCTGCATTTAGACCAACAATAAATTATTAACTTAACAAGTTTTGCACATGACTAAAGAATGCAACCAACTGTGCAATAATTTCTAGCTCTAAAATTTGCATATACTATAACTATATATATATACATATATAGTAATATATATATATATGTATATATATTTGTCTATAAAGTGAAGAGTTAACAGTAAATGAAATTGAATTAAGTTGCCATCGAAGTGCAACTCAAGCTCTACTTCAAAATTGAAAAGGGATTTAAATGGCCAACTGAACTGCTGCTGCTACTCTGAAATATATATATAAAATTCCATTTTAATTTTTTAAATAAATACAATTGTATTTTACTTAATAAATGTATATATATGTGTATGTAGCTTAATAGAAAGCGACAGCAAATTTAAATATTAAAAATTTAATAAAAAATTATTTCAAAATTATAAAATTTTTATATAAATGCAACTGCAAACCAATTTACTGAGTAAACACGCCCAATTTGCACAGTCCAGGGAATCTTTTGTATAA
Source organism: Zygothrica quintamaculata (assembly GCA_037044455.1). Classification (NCBI taxonomy): domain Eukaryota; kingdom Metazoa; phylum Arthropoda; class Insecta; order Diptera; family Drosophilidae; genus Zygothrica; species Zygothrica quintamaculata. Next base: position 292,550 of record JBAMBS010001208.1, read on the forward strand.
AATTATCATACATATGCCATAAAAAAGTAGGTTAGGTATACCTAACTATATGTAAACCTTTACCTGCGTATATATACACAAAGACTACTATAGTTCTCTGCCAGCACTGCTGCTAACCAAATCATTTCTTGCATAACTTTTGTGTTTCTTATATCAAATTTATGATATTTGCAAATTTTGATTAGGAATAGTATTATGTTTATATTATACATAGTATATACATGCTTTATATTACATATTAGCTATGTTTACATACCTTTATTACCCCCTTCTGTTACGTATTTGGTAAGAGCATTACAAATATAAAATTTAAAATATAAAAAAGGCTTTCACTATCAATTGGCTGCTTGCTCGCAGTTGGCCAATAAAAATCAGTGAGCACTACAAAAAAAAAACAGTGTCTCAAAGGCTTTTTAATAAATGGCCAATATGGCAACAGCAACAGGAGTAACAGCAGCAGCAGCAGCAACAGTACCAGCAGCAGCAGGATGTTGCAATTAATTTAATTAATTATTTTTTATTTTTGTTTATTTATACGCAACGGAAGCAATAAAATTCTTTTTTTGTGATTATATATATCTATATATATATACATATATATATCTGTATAGTTGGAGTGCGTGTGAAAATTAAAAAAAACGTTGGTCAAAGGACATTTTTTTATTATTATTATTATTGGACAGCATGGCATAGTGTATTGAGTTATCGTTGGATGCTTTATTTTTATTTACAACAAATTCTGACAGCTTAAATATTTGCAGAAATTATTAAATAAAGCTGAGAGTCCTGTCTGCTCTCTGCTGCTGCTGCTGCTTTTGTTATGTGTTTCTGATATGAGTATCTAGCAGTAGCAATGCTCTGCTGTTATCCTGGGAGTGCGTGCTTCGCATATTAAATGAAATATTTAAATAAAAGATGTCATTGCCGCTGGGGAGCTGGAGCTGATCTGGGGAGGAGCTGCATATCTCACCTGGGCAACAAATGTCAGACTTCATTTGCATAAAATTTAATTTTGCATGTCATCTATTTGATGTTTGTTGCTTTTATTTCACTCTGTTGAGTTTTCTTTACTGATTTCTCATGACTTTCTTTTTTTTTATTTTGTTGTAAATCTAAATCTCGCCCTTATAGCAACTGCAAGCCATGTCCTGTGGCTAAGCCAACCTTCCTGTGTGGTGCCGACAACAGAACCTACTCATCACTATGCAGATTGGATTATCACAATTGCATACATTCGACAACCATACATATTGCCTGCAAAGGATTTTGTCCCTGCAAGGGTAAGTCATACACACAGACACACACACACACACACAGACAGAGAGGGAAAATCATTTCCATTAGAAGAGCTGAAGAAAATGACAAGTAGAAAACCAGAAACTTAAAACCACAAAATCAACTTCAGCCTGGCAAATGCTGCCCAGTCGAGTTCAACTCAAGCACATTTCTTGCATATATTTCTCATGCAATTTTCCGCTGGACATGCAATATTATACGATTGCAAGCTTATATAACTATTGTAGCGTGGCTATTTTTTTCAATTAGTGAAATAAATTTATGAAACTCTACTTTAAATTGGCGTCGAGCATATCAATTGTTAAATTTTTAATAATTCGTTGAACAAGAAATGGCTTTGTTCTAAAATATATATATATATATATACGTATAATACACGGAAGGGGCATGAATCGACAGCTCTTAGGGAGTCAGCCAAGCTGCAGCAACAACAAAGGTAATAACTTCAACAACGACAGCAACAGCAGTAGCAGCAGCAATGGTAATAGCAATAGCAACAACAGTAAACAAAAACAACAACAACAACAATGTCGAGCACATTAATTTTAAATTTACACAGATGAAAGCGCATTGCATAAAGCACTTGCAACATTGTTGTTGTTGTTATTGTTGTTGTTGTTGTTGTTGCTGCTGCTATTGCTGTTATTGCTGTTGTTGATGCTGCTTTGGGCCTGCTAAAAATAAAAGAAATAAAACCAGTAACAAAACAAGGAACACAAAAAATAATACATAACATGCATAAAACAGAAATGACGCCTCAGTGGCCAGCGACAGGATAGGAAAAGTTTTCCTTGCCAAGCGATTTTATGGCCGCCATTTTGGCTTTTTGCACGTTTTTGCAGAAAATACCGATGGCAAGCGAATGCAACGACTTGGCGAACGTTCCGGGTATAACAAATTCAACAAGAAGATCAACCTCGAACAGCAACAGCAGCAGGCCTATAAGGATACCAATAACAACAACATCATGATGAATAGCGGCAGCGTCATGGGCAACAGCAACAATGACTTCAATACAATCATGAATGTAAGTGTAAAGAGCAGTGCAGCAGAGCAACAGAATGTAGTTGATAGACACAAATAATTTGATTTGCTTTCTGCTTTTGATGTTGTTTTTGAATGCATTAAACAGGACAAAGAGGACAACAATCGGCACTTTAATCACATCAATGCTCAATATACGTTCACCCCCGAGGAGATCAAGTATGACAACAAGCACTACAAGTATCTCAAGTATACAGCATACAAGAAGGTAAGAAATTGTTTTCAACCGAAATCTGAAGCAATATATATATATATACTTTATCAAGTTAAAGGATATTTCTTGTTAAACTTTCTGCTTAAAGTGTATTTCAAATATTTGCTTTTACTCTGTGGAATTGTGCAGCATTGACAGAGTTTTAGTATAATTTCCATTTTATTCCCTTAACAACAAACTTTTCACTTTTCAGGACTCTAAATATCAGGAGGATAAGCACAAGATGCGTTACAATGAGAACGAAGTCATTGAGAAGCTGCCACAAAAATATAACAAGAACAACAATAATCCCAATGGTAAGCCATAAATAATGTTTAATATTATGGATGTTATATAGATACTAATATATTGACAGGATATCCAGGCAAATCGGCTGAATGTAAGCCACAACAATTGACAGCCATTGGTAATCGTTTGCTGGATTGGTTCTCTGTCATTATGGCCGATAGCAAGAAACGTCGTCAACATAGCCAAAAGTCTAAGGCACATTTTCCACCTGCCTGCAAAACTGAAGCCAAATGGATGTTTGGTCATTTGGATTTGAATAATGATGGTACATTGTCACTGCAGGAGATGTATGATCTGGAACATGATCAGAATGAACGTTGCATTAAACCATTCATTGATACCTGTGATCTGGATCAGGATAGTTCCATCAATACACGCGAATGGTGCCGCTGCTTTGAGAAGACCGATCGCCCTTGTGCTGCAGTGCGCCGAAGAATTGCTGGCGACTTTGCAGGTGAGATAGGTACAGGTGGAAATTTCTCTAGCTAACATAACACTAATATATATATTCTCTCTATGTATGTATGTATACGTATGTAATATTCAATTGAGTTGTGTGTGTGTGTTTGCGTTTCATGCACCGTTAACGCAAACACAACAAAAACGTAAAAAAAAACCAAACCAAAACAAAAAAACAAAATGAATTCTACAAGTCGGGTAGCTAGAAGATTTTTAATGATTTTCAGCCCCTTTTTTACATACTCTACACACTGTTACATAATTTTGCTGTCGTTCTCTATCTGTCTTTCTTTCTCTCTCTCTCTCTCTGTTTATCTACCTGTTTATACTCTACTCTTTTGTCTCGCTGTCTGCGCTTTATTTTGTTAATGCTGCTTTACACTACGTTTAACCTATTTCCAACTAAAGTTAAGCGCCTGAAACTAATACATACTAAATAATCACATACACACACATATATATATATATACACATTCACATAGCTAAACATACAGCTAAGTAGCCACAGTAACTGTTAAAAGGGACACCATTTTTTCACTCTCTCTCTGCGTTCTCGCTTTTCCGCTCTCGTTTACCTTTTAGCCAAACGCAACTTTTAAGCCAGCAAATTAAACACTTTTAACAACAACACTAAACTTTTCTTTTGCTGCTGTCCAGCGTCAGTGTTTTTCCTTTTTTTTTTCATTTTTTTTTTTGCCCTATTATAAACTTTAACTACATAATTTTCCCACTTCTTTTTTTTTTCTCTATGCTACGTTCTCGCTATCTTTTAACACACGACCCAAAAAAAGTATTTCTAAGCAACAAAAACAAAATAAAACAAAAACAAAGCAAAACAATAGCAAACAACAAAAATTAAAATGTAAAAAATGAATTTCGCTTTTGCTGCTTTCTCACCTTTTTTTTATACCCCCTGCTATTATATAAAAAAAAAATAATTATGCCGAGTTACTAAAATTGCGCATTGTTATTGTTCTTCTTCTACTTGTTATTATTGTTATATTTATGTACAATTGTTGTGTGCGGCATAAACTAATTAGGCGCCTACGCACCAGACTGCGATGTGCAAGGATTCTACAAGCCAACACAATGCCACAACTCGGTGGGTGTCTGTTGGTGTGTGGACAAGCATGGTGTGGAATTTGCCAACACACGCACACGTGGCAAGCCGAATTGCGGTAAGTATGGGGCACAAACACTTGACACACATCTATCTCTATATAAACATGTCTCCTTTCCATATTGAACTATGTATATGAAACTGTTTAGAGCTATATGTGCGGTATTTGAATAATGCTTGATATACATACATATATATATATACATATTTGTATATATATATATATATATATTTAGATGTATTAATGTTTGCTTAAGTGATTAACATCATCGGCGCATTCATAGCATAAGCTTAAGAATTTTACATTTACCATACACAACACACAACACGTGCCACAGGGCGTATACGTAATGAGTTTTTGGTTAGTTTATTGCAGGACCCTTTATTGGGTCTAACTATGTGTTAAGTTTGTAATTATTAAACTTATTCTAGCCCGAAAGACTAAACACGTAGGTTAAGTTATGCCAACAGTATTACATATTACGTATACGCCGTGTTTAGCACTTAAGTTTGTGAAATATGAAAAGTTTGCTTTTTTTGGGAGGGTAGGAATAGGGGTAGAGGAAAATCAACAAATGTCCTACTAAGGCTTACAGGCAGTCTCATTAAATATGCATACTAAGCTGAATAAGATTAGTTCTCAAAAACTCATAGTAATATTCATTTAAGGTTTATGTTGATTTTCTATGTCGCTGGCAGGCGCACGATTCGATTAACAAACAAATTTAAGTTCCTTTCTTTTCTCTCTTTTTCTCTCTTCTCTTCTCTTCATGGTAATTTAACGTTTCATTTACACAGAATCCGTTGTGAATAATGCAGCATCACTAACATCCGATGATGAGGACGAAGGTGCCGATGATGAGGATAGCGCGGAAGGCAGCGCCGATCAGATGCTGGTCATCTAAGCGCACTGTATAAGTCTCTCTCTCTCTATATATGTATGTGTAGTATCGATGCTACTGGATAAGTGCTGCTCAGTGCTGCGGCATTCAAATCCAAACAGCGAGCACTACTGCTTCAGCGTTAAAAAAAAAAGAATTAATCTAACAATATTAATAATGACTACAAAGCTCCCCAAAAAGTATATAAAAAAAGCAAAAAAAAAGCAAAAGCTAAGACCCAAAAATAAAAACAAAATAAAAACAAAAGAAAAACAAAAAATATAAATGTGCAGTAGCCAAGTAAGCGTTTTTGAATAGAACTATAATAACATATAGCAGCATATATTTAGCAGCAAAGACAACACTCGCAAATTTATAGAAGTAAAAAAGAAAACACAGAAAACAAAATGAAATAATGCAAAAAGATAAACACAAAACGAAATAAACTAAAATTGAACTTAAACTGAACTCAAATGTTATTTGAACTTGTCTTTATGACACGACATCAAAAATAATATATATATATATATATACATATATACATTGCATTTATCATTTTCTATAATTTATATTGAATTTCTAGACTCTACTTTATATACAGCAGTGTATACACATAATTTGATGAACTTTCTCTCTCAATCAAACATTTTTCTATACAAAATTCATTCATTCATATGACATTCATTTCTATAATACTCAATTTATTTATGTTTTAATATGCTCTATAGAACCGCTCATACACGTACTATATAGGACTTTGCACTATATTGATGATAACTATGATAGCTATATATATCATGGCATTAGGCTATATGGAAGAAGAAGAACATAATGTTGTGTCATAAGGCTCATTTCAATAATATATATATTGCACCACTTGATGAAATTGGTATTGGTATTGGTATTGGTATTGGTATTAAAAATAAATGCTAAAATTAGCTTCTATTGTATAAGGTTAACTATACATAAAAAGTACAGGGTTTATTCACCCAAAGGAAACAACAAGAAAAAAAAAAACAAACACGTTTAGTAAAATGGCACAGCAATTACTTATAACCCCCCATCCCTGCCCGTCCCTCTTGTTTGTTTACATATTTAACACAAAGTTGCATAGCTTTGTAATTTAATATATATATACATATATATATATATATATATATAAAGCTTTGGTTATTGCACGCGAATCCGTCTTTTAGCTTTTAAAGAATTTACTGTATACATTTGAAATGTTTATTGGCAATTGTGTTGTTTCTCAGCTCTTCTGTCCTCTCACACGTATAAAAAGAAAAAAAAAACATGCTAAGAATTCCGCCCAAAAAAAAAAAAACAAAAAAAATTAATACATATAAATTTATGTGATAGGTTTTTGAATAATAAAAAAAAAATGGAAAAGAAATTAAAAATCTGGAAAGAAAAACATAACTAACAGCAAAGAAATAAATTTCTGTGAGTTCACATGCTTGCAACTTGCAGCAAATGCGTGCAATATTATGTAGGATAACTCACAGTTCATTTAGAATTACTTAGCGAACGGCAGTTAACCAGATAAATAGTGAGAGCTGTAATTATATATATATATATATATATATTATATATATATATATATGTATAGTATATCTAGGTATATCAGCATCCATAGAGACTTCTAAAATAATCCTAGGCACTGCTTTGATTGTCTAGCAGCAACTTCTGTAAGCGTAATTTGGGCTTTCATTTAGCAATTGTTAGAGAAAAAAAAACAAAAAAAAAATGACAAAAACACACATCTGATACACCTTTTTCAACACTTGCATTTGGGCATTGAAATGCCAAACAAAAAAAAAACAAAAATATATAAAAAAGATGAAAGAAGAAGATTTTGCTATTATATGAATACATTGAACTTGCAACCAGGCACACCGCAATGAGATCTACAAATTTCCATATAAATCATATAAAATTAATATAAAACTATATACGATATAAACCTAAGAGAAAATGCTTATGCATAAACACACACTCACACACACATACATTTATATATATATAAATGTATATATATATATATATATATATGAATAATATGTTTAAACTGTATGTAAGAATATATAAGTGGCATAGTTTTAGTGGCAGCAAATTAAATATTGACTTCAATAGTAACAGCGCAGCATTCCTCCCTCCCTTCCCTCAGCATTTTTACAATTGACTCAATACATACAATTCATTTTGTCAATATTTGCTTATTTAAAAATTTGACAAATTACTCAAAATAGCTAATTAAAGTAGTCAAAAATAAAAACCAAAAACCAAAAAAATATTTGGATTTAAATAACTTTTTATTATAGCGAAAATTTAATATAAAAAGAAAAATGCTAAAGAGAAGAGAACATTTTTGGGAAAGAGAGTGAAAAAAATTGTGTTTTTTGGCTGCATTTAAAAAAGGAAATTGGAAATCAAGAAGTGAATTGTACACTCTATATAAACTGACTATATACTATGATCATAATTGTATTTATGTATGTATTTATGTACTTGTGTATTAAGCAAATTGCATTAATTCAAATCAGCCAAAAGTTAGCAAAAATATTAAAAAGAAAGAAAGAAATAAATTCAAGATGAAAAAAAATTATAAAAAAAAAACTTTTGGCACTCAAACTTCAATATATATTATATTCTTACTTTAAAACAAAAACTAAGTTAAAATAAAATTAATTTATTTTATTTATTTTATTTAAAATGGAACACAACCGATAATCAATCAATAATTTAAACAACAACAAATAAAAATACGTATTAAAGCATTTTCAAATAATATTCCTAAATAATTCAATTGTTTTCTAAAATTTATTAGTTTTTTTTTGAACAAGTCACAAACGTTATTAAAACAAAAAAATAAATAAAAATATATTTAAAAGGAAAATAAATACAAAAATAAATAAAAGCCAAGTGCTTAAGGATTTTGTTTAATTATATTAAATAATACAATATTAAATATGTCTAATTTGTTTATAAATATATATATATATCTATATATATATACAGAACGATGAAACCAATAAAAATATATAGTTTAATGCAATTTAAACAAATCAATTTGTGTTTTACTCTACACTAAACTAAGAACTAAAACTTCATTTAATTAAGTCAAGTATTTAATTATTATTTTAAATTTTTATTAATTTATTTTTAATATTAACTTTAGCAACAGTTTCCTGCTCTGCTATAAAAATTAATTTTATTATTTGAATTTCATTTAATTTGTATTCAATTTTAGTTTCGTAGCTTTGTTTTTGTTTAATTTAAAGTTTCATTTTGTGGCATCTTTGTTTCCGTAAAGCAGTTTTGCGGCAGTTTGTGACATTTAATCGAAAAGCAACAACAAGCAATAACCAACAACACAAACAACACACAACTAACAGACAATAGATAACGGGCGAAGAGTGCCAAGAATGTGCAATACTAACAATAAATTTGCAGCGGTAATTTTATGCGCACACTGGCAGTAAAAAAAGCAGTCAAGAGCAGCAGCAACAAGCACAACAACAGCAGCAACAGTAACAACAGCGACAACAGCAACAACAGCAACAACAGCAGCAACAGTAACAACAGCGACAACAGCAACAGGCGCACAAAACAATTATGGCAGAGATTTAAATAAATTTTAGTTTGCATTGTGGGTCGAGGCAAGGCGGGGAGTGGCAGGTTAGGGCTGTGGTGGCAGCGATAAAGTCGCCTCATTTCATTGAAAGTTCACACGACAGCTACGAGCTGAAAACGAGGGTGGTGCAGTGCATTGTTGTTGCCATGTGTTGGTGTTGGTGTTTTAGTATTGCCAAGGGTGCAACTGACAACAACTTTTCCGTGCACTAGAAAACGGAAGTTAACAGCGACAAGCTACGAGAGACAATTAAGCAAATGTCAACTAAGCTCAAACACACACACACACACAAGCAAGTATATATACATACATGTACACACATACATATACATACACAGACAACTTGGACATGAGTAACTTTAAGTTGGTCAGTTAGTCACTCAAACTGAGTGTTGTCTGATTATTTTTGTATAGTGTTAAATAGCAAAGACTTTTGATAAATTATTGTTGTTGTTGTTGTTGTTGCGTTTGTTGTTGTTTAGGCAACGCACATACACGCACACAAAGTGAGAGAGGGAGAGAGATGAAGAGAGAATCTGTGGTATGTGCGTATTTACGAGTATTTGCATAATTCAGTGAGTGAAACAATGTGACAAGTTGCATGCAACGCCTGCTACAGACTGCTGTTGCCATAGCTGTTGCCATAGCTGTTGCTGCTGCTGCTGCTGTTGCTGTTGCTACTGTTTGTGTTATACGTTGTTGTTGCTGTTGCTCACGTTGAGGCATTCAAGCGTAACTTTAGCCTGCGCCTTATTGCCTGGCTGGACACACTACTCTGCTCTTCCCTTCCCCTCTCAAGCAGTCATCCTTCTGCCTGACTAACTGCCAGTTGGCCCTGTCTGACATATCACACAGCTATACATTAGCTTTGTGTTAGTGTGTATGTGTTTGTGGTATATGTCTTGTGTGGGTGGGCAGGCGGCATCACATTGTTACACTGCTCTGCTCTGCTCTGTCTGATCTCCACATAAGACCCGCTGAGACCCCTTTGACCTGACTTTTTGGCATTTTTAATTAGTTTGACTTTTGTCATACATGCGACATAGGTTAATTTCATATACACATTGTTGTATATATATATATATATATATATATTTATATGTATGTATATGTTATTATTATTTTGCTTTTATTTGTTATGTGCAGGTTTGCAACTTTTGTTTTTATGCGTCATTCAGGCGTCACTTAGCGACGCTTCTGTTGTTGCGTGTATGCTTGGAGCTAGCGTACACGCACACTCACCCACATATACACAAACATTAAAAACAAAATACATATGGCAAACACACACACACACACACACACACACACATATGCATACTTATAACAAGGGAAATATTTTATAGTTCAAGGTGAAATGCAAAACTTTGCGGATCGCGGGCATTGCTGAAAATAAACTTGCAACTGGCCGCGGCCTTTTGTATGTTGCAACAACTGTGCAACACTATTAAAGTCACATTTTTTTTTCAGTGGCACAACACTATTGTTGTTGCTGCTGCTGCTGTGGCTTTTGTATTCTTGGTTTCTTTCGCGCTAGTAAGCAAATGCGTTGACCCTTTTTTTTTGCAATGGCGTCATTTTCCGCCAGGGGTATGAGCTTGGGGTATATGACAACCTGGATTGTTATAGTTTTCTTTCTTATTTTGTTCTACATGTTGTTGTTCTACTTGTTGTTGTTGTTGTTGTTGTTGTTGGCAGCATGCAATTATAATAGTGCCCTTGCATGCAGTGTGTGTATATATATGGCATATGAATTATTACGTATACGCAACGTATACGTATCCACGGTTAAAGGTAAACTGCACTGCATGGAATTAAATGAAAATTGTACGTTTAATTAGGTCAAATCGAAATAATTAAGTTTGTCTATAGTGCCAGCAAAGGGTAATTGGTAAAAGCCACAATTACATCAACTTTTGCTTTGTAGTTTCCATAGCAAAGTAAGCAACAAAATAGCACACAACAAACAACAGACAAGACACTTTTCCTTCTGTTGTAAAAAGCAAAAAGTATGCAACACTTTACAGACTTTTCTTAAACGTTATAATGGCCAGACATTTAGCTGTCTAGCCAAGCTGTAACAGTTACGCAACTTGGCTAATCGAATTTCATTTTAAGTGCTTGGCTTTCGAAAGTAGGCGTTAAATTAAAGGCATACAAAAAAGTTCAATGAGCCAACAGCAACCTATTAAAATCGAACAACCTGTGATTGATGTCAGAGACATAACCTCACTTTCAATATAAATAAGCAAATAAATACTGATTTTCCTCTTTTATTAATAATTCTTAAGAATACAGTAAAATATATTAAAGGTATTGATCTTAACTCCATATAATTTCGCAGCTGGAAAGTTAATGCAACATTTTAAGTGATGTTTATAAATGAAAGTGTTTCAGGTTTCAGTTCTTTAAACTTGCTGCTATTTATTCATTGGCTTAAAAATGATATTTAATTGCTATAATATATAAGTTAACAAATTGTTTTACTATATTACATACCCAATTTAATAATGTATATATAAATAAGAAGCTACATCATGTATGCTAATTAAAGATATTGCATGCTAGAATGAATATATAATATATAGCTGCAACTATATGCATTTATTGCACACAAATTCAACTGTTTTTTTTTTTACGAAAAAGATAAATAATATATATATATATCTATAATAAGTAATAACGTCAACCCTTGTGAGTTCATTTGGCTTATGGACACATCATCGCTGAAGCAAAACATTTTGGGCGTCATCTAAGCAATTGGCGGCGACCTTGGCCAACTTGCTAATCATTACGAGTATTACTTGAAGTGGTATTAACTAAAGGTCACGCACAACAAGTCGTGTGGCATGCCCCAAATAACTCTATTATTATGCAAAGAGCACACTTTTTAAGGTAACTAAATTGAATGTTGCAATCAGTTTAAAGAAAACGACAAGACAAACTACAATTTCCCAATAACAAATGTAATAGAAAAAGTAAATCAATATTGAATCAACAAATATAGAAACTGTCATTAATTATGCTACAATAAAAGCACCAACAACAAGAAGAAGAAAAAGAAGAAGAACAACAACAAAGTCACACAAACATTGTCAACAGTAAAAAAAACCACTGAACTGTTAAAATTGCCATTGAACACAACAACAAGACAAACAATACTACAGAAAGACAAACAAAAACAACAACAACAACAACAACAAAAACTACTAAAACGACGCTGAAACGCAACTGTGCAAACATTCAAAAGATACACACAGAAAGTAAGCTACATGCATGGTTAGATGCGATGCTGATGGATGTGGATGTGGATGTGGATGTGGATGTGGATGTGGATGTGGATGTGGATGTGTATAGAAATGTATATATGGAGTAGCAGCTACCACAATTGCGAGCTACGCACGGCCAGGTTGCCACTCGCCAACATTTGTCGCTGTTACCACATTTGCCACTGCCCCTGCCCCTGCCACTCCCACAGGTATTGCTACTGTTGGCACAATACCTTTATGTGCGTTAAATAGTTTTGTTTATTGCACATTGTAAGCAAACCAATGAGCAATTTGGTTATGTCTCTTTTTTTCTCATACGAGTCGCATGGATAGTGTGGTTACACCCCAGCAGCAACGATCTAATCAGCAATCGCTGACGACGACGTTGATGTTGACGTTGACATGAAATTTCTCATACGCTCGGTTAGCCGCGACGCTGTCGACGCTGCTCGATCGACAAAAGCTGCGTCAAAACTTTATATTTACATACACAAATGCAACGTAGCTCTCTAAGCTGATTATCTGACTGTATGTGTATGTGTGTGTGTGTGTGTGTGAGTGTACAGCTAGCTCAAGCTCAGTCGCAGCCTCAATCTCAGTCGCTGCTATTTGCAAGTCGCAACTTGCGCTCGTCAGACGTGCGTTGAGAATAAAACGCGTGCAAAGTGCATTTTTGGCTAATTAAAAAATTATCATAAAAATTTAAGCACCAAATAACTTTAATAATTATTTAAAAAGTGTTATATAATCTATGCTATTTATGTAAAAGTTAAAAAAAAAATACAAGCGAAAAATTTTCATATGTAAATTGCTTAAAAATTAGCATCGAAATCGGAAAATCAAAATGTAAAATGATCAGCGGACACATGCGGATGCATGTTAATAAAATTGAAAGTGTTAAACTGAAACGAAATATTCATGAATAAACAAAAATTCTATAGAGGATATATATAGAGATACATATATATACATTTATAGATTTTGTACCAATTATAATTTTGTTTAACGCCAATTTATATGCATAAAGCAATAATAATTTGCAATTGCCATAACAACTACAACAACAAGTGAACAAAAACAATGGCTAAAACAGATTTGACAAGCAAATGGCTACGCAAATTAATATTCACAGCAATGTTATTGTTGCAACTACAAAATTCCAGTGGTAAGCCTTGTTTTTGAAACCTGAGCTGACATAACAAATTGCTCATGATTCTAAAATCAATATTCCAATACATTCATACCTACAAATATAAACAAATATATGGAGCAACATGCGTAACGTTGTATATTTAACTAATTAGGGTTAAATATGTACTTAATTGTAAAATGGATTATTTAAATAGTAATCAAAAGTGATGCAAGTGCAAAAGGATAATTGATGCAACTTTTATGTGATACAATTCAAGTGCAAAATGAATTGACATAGAATATCTTTAAAGAAAATTAAGTTAACTAAGAAACTATAAATAAATAATATATATCTAACGAAACAATCAATGTTATCGTAGTTTTATAATCATCAACAATCTGCTTAGTAACTAAATTAAACCCGTATAACTACTTGTACTTAATATAAAGCGTTTAACTACAGCAGCAACTCGCTTATTGCACGCCATTAAAAGCGCTTGCGGTGCAAGTTCTAAGTTAGTTTTCAATGGAAATTTAAAGAATTTAATGTGAAAATTGATATTAAAGTAAACTATATTTCCCGCTAAACTCAAATCTATACTTTTTGTTAACAATATAAAGTTCATTCTTAGTTTCTTCATACTGCATTCAGTCAAATACAAAAGTCACAATAAAGACATAGAGGAAAGTTCTTGCAATTGGCCCACAAACACTTTTAATCAAATAAGTTTTGCTGTTTGGTGCAACAATCGAATATCTACTGTATGCACTTATATTTACAACTTGTGTATTAAATATTTAAAAATGCTTTAGATGTTAAACACAGCTGTTAACTATATGAAAACGTTATGTAAACGACCTGGCTAACAGGTCAAACAAGGTAACAAACTTCAGTGTTTAAAACTTGACTTGAAGTTCTACTGAAACAATAAATAAATTTCAATTTAATATTATATATATATGTAATATATATATTATATATATATTTATTAGTTAAGCTCCAAAGTATCAACAATTCTTGCTAGTATAAGAGCCTTTCTTAAGCTTATTAAATGCTTCTTCTTAGTATTTTCCCTAGTGTATGCCATAGATTATATTATACCCCCAACACCTTAATGCTGGGTATTTTGTAGTCAATTTGTTTAACTTGTTTCAATAGTTTAATTAAAACATTTTTACACTTTTCATTTGCATTTCTATGGCAAAAATCTATACTGAATCGTGTTCGAGTCAACTCAGATCAATTTACAGCAATGAATGTCAGAGAGATATGCTCGTAGCATGAAGAGAGACTTACAGCTAGGGGCAAAAAAGAGAAAACTCAAGAGAAAAACAATTAATTGAAGTTAATGTCTGAGATTAATTTAGAATACTACAACAATTCTCAGCTGTTCTTAACTATTGTTTAATTTGTTTACATAATAAATAAAATACACAGGGAAGTCGATGATTTTATTGACTAATTACAATGCATAATATACAATTTTTCAGGATAATAAATATAATAAAGAATATGATTATAATAATATACTAGTATTAGATGTTACTCCAGTACACCTACAATATATACTATATATATTTATATATCTGTCAGATTATACGCTTGGATAATTATACTTACTCATAAGCTGTGCAATTTGTGTAGGCAAGGTTTTAACTCAAAAAAAAAAAAAAAACAAAACACTCGCATTGAAATGAATACTTTGAATAATCACGTGTGTTGCTCAGTTACTTTAGAAAAAATAGAAAAAAAAATTAAGTATTTAAACTATGCGAATATTTAATTATTTATGGAATGTTCGATTTGCAGTCATGCGCAGCTTATAAGATCATCAGATTCTATACAACAATTATATATATATATATATATATATAGATATATATTAACTATGATAATTTCCGAATCTCTCCAGTTGCGCTGCTGCTCAAATGTCCATTATATCAGATGCAATTGCAAAAAATTGTAGGATTTCGTCCACCGATCGATTACCTCACCGTAAGGAATTTAATTTACGCCCAACCGATTGCCAGTAATTTTAAAGATCGCGAACGACATGGTAGAGATTATGAAATGGAAGAGCAAGTCAATGATGAACCGCCCACAAGTCAGTTCTGCTGGCAGAGCTGTAACGATGATCCCGACTGTATAGCCTATGTGCATTTGGTAGATACAAACGAATGTTATGGGTATTCCTATTTTGAGCGTAGCTCCCGCTATTTGGTCATACCGGATGACCTGCCCTTGGTGGCCGATGCAGAGGCCATGTTCTACGAAAAGACCTGTTTACGCGGTTTGTATGGCCGGATGGAGGGAGGGCGTGCCCGACCTTGGCTAACTTGACTGATTGTGTGTTAATGCTCTTTTATTGCAGTGCCCCAGGCGTGTAAAGATCGCCTTTGGGCGCTGACCAAAATTCCGGGTAGCAGTCTGGTATTTCATAGTAAAAAAACCATTTCGACGCTGGTCACGCGTCGTGAGTGTGCCGAGAGATGTTTCTTCGAAACTCAATTCAAATGTCTCTCCGCCTCGTTTGCCCCATCGTATAGGAACAATCGTGACCGGTGGGTAATTGACAGTTTGTTAACTGTTTTTTTTTCTCTTTTTTGCTTAAATTAATTGCCTTTGTTATGCATTTTTAATGGAAATGTTTTCCACTATATACTATTATGATATCATTTTGTTTGCTTGTCCCTACATTAAGTCATAAATCATAGCCAGATACTTTTCTATCTCAACTGACACATCAGCTATATGTACATGTATGCGTATTGCTCTCAACCCCTCAATGTCTCCAATACTCCAATATACACTCCACCCACAGGTTACGCAATGACGAACGCTTCCCGCAGCCACATGTCACCTTTGGACGTTGCGCTCTTAGTGACAAGGACAAATCCGTACAACCAGATGCTTTTCGAGCGGCGCCCTACCAAGAGGAGTATATGGAGAATCAATGCTATGAGCGCCCCACTGAGAATGACAATTGCTCCTATGAATTGTATGCCAACAGCAGTTTCATCTATGCGGAAGCCAAATATTTGGGCCTAACCCAGAAAGAGGTGCGCCAACATTGTAGCGCTTGAGCAGTTGCGCATTATGATTGTAATCGATTGAATGATTGATTGATGACCTTTTTCTATTGCAGTGTCAGGCGCTTTGTACACATGAGACCAAATTCTACTGTCAGGGCATCTCTTTCTACTATGTAAATCAACTTACACGTTCCGAGTGTTTGCTACACTCCGAGGATATTGTCTCCCTCGGACCCCGTAGCCTTAAGTTGCGCGAGAATTCTGTTTACATGCGACGAGTGAAATGCCTTGATGGTAATTACAAAAAAAAAAAGAAATCCAATAACTCTTTCTGATTCCCTTTAATGAGAATCTCTCTTGGCACACAGTGCAGGTCTTTTGTACACGCGATGAGATGAGCATTGTCTATAAACCCAAGGACTGGTTTGCTGGCAAGATGTATGCCAACATGCACTCAAACGATTGCCAAGCCACTGGTTCCGGCAATGGCAGTATATTCCTACGTCTTGAAATCGGCAGTGAGGCCAAGGAGAATCGCTGCGGTATACTGCGTGCCTATGAAATGACACAGGAGTATCACAGGTAAACCTTAGATATAATATCCAAGCGAATATCAACTAATCAGTATACCTAAAAACCCTTTGCTAGAACCTTCATATCAGCATTGGTTGTTATACAAAATAATATCAATGTGCAGACCCAAGGAGATCGTCTGATCAAGGTGGGATGCATTCTAAATAATGCCACGGCTAAACTGGGCATGCACGTGCGTGATAATCTGCCAGATGCTACTGAGGATGTGCCAAGTGCCATTGCTTTGGAATCCTCCATGGCATATGCAGAACAGTAAGCATGTTTTAGCCAATCTTTAACCCTTACTAATCTCTTCATACTTATAGCATGTTCCCACAGGAGAGCATCGTGCACTATAACAACAACAGCTTTGGCGACTACCCACAACCACAGATTACACTACAAATTGTCGACCTTTCGCATCAGCATGAAACGAATGATGTACAGATTGGCCAGAACTTGGAGCTGCAAATCGTTGCCGAATACACTGCTGATCAGCTGGGCGAGCATTTGGAGCTGCAGCTGGCTCCGTTGCCAGACTTTCAGGCTACATCGTTGGCAGCCAAGACGCAGGACAATAAGAACTATGTACTGCTAATTGATGAGCAAGGCTGTCCAACAGATGCCAGTGTGTTTCCGGCGCTGGAACGCGTGCTCACAAACTCAAGGAGTATGCTACGTGGAAGATTTCATGCTTTTAAATTCTCTGGAACTGCCAATGTTAACTTTGATGTTAAAATACGTTTCTGTGTGGACCGCTGTGCACCCACCAACTGCGTGAATCCAACTAAAGGCACTTGGCATAGACGCAAGCGACAGCTGGAAAAGTCTCAGCGTCAGCTGCAAGAGCTCAAAGTACAGAATCCAGTGTATATATCGACAGTTGTGGATATGCCACCGGATCAGCTGCCTAATGCGCCTGCTTCCCAAGCGAATATAAGTGGACAAGTAGAACTGCCACTCAACTATAACCTGCGGGTACATGGACCAGATCAGGTCAATAGTAATAGCTACTTGTATGGAGAGCGAGGTGTATTACTTATAGCGGGAATTGATGATCAGCTGCATCTGGACAATTTCTGTATTAACCAGAGTCTGCTTATAGCCCTTTTCATATTGTGGCTTATTTGCCAGGTGGCGCTGCTCTTTGGTTGCGGCATGGTACTGCAGCGGTATCGTCGCCTGGCAAAGCTTGAAGAGGAACGTCGAAGATTACACGAGGAGTACCTGGAAGCTAGACGCGTACACTGGGCAGATCAGGGCGGCTATACACTCTAGTTTTTAATATGCGTTAAAAAATTCAATTTTTAATGAATAAAATTAAGACAATCTTAGAATTAGCTTCATGCCAAAAACAAACCCTAAGAATTTTTTTTGGGATCATAATGCTCCCACTTACGATGATTGAGCGAATTAAAATCACTACAATACAAGGCAATTTGGCGTAGATATGTGGACAGCTTTAATAGCTCCTTATCCTTTGTACGATTTAAATGAGCTTGACGAAAGGGACGTATTTTGAGTCCCGATTTGGGATTCATCATAAAGTTGCGACGTATGTCATCAAACATTATTGTGTTCTTTGAACTGTACTGCTTATAAAGGCCCCATATAACACCCAATGGCTTCACATCCACTACCCCACGGTCTGGTACATGCACCGAGATCATGGCATTCGAGTCGAGGTAGAACAATATTTTGTAATTTTCATTGCTTGCCACTCCGAGCAAACGCATCTTTTCTTCAATCCAACGCATACTGGTTGCCGACCAAATCACTATATCATAGTGTTCATATGCAGAGGTAAGAAACTCATGTAAGTACGGCCGCATCAGTTCTGTACCCTGTTCAGCCGGTGAACGATGATCGAATAGCGTATAATCGATATCTAGGACAAGCAAGTGTTTACCCTCACGTGCCGGTGATATCTCCGTAATTTTATAATCTCGGACGCGGCGTTGGACTTTTGCCAAGTAAACTGCTGAATTTTCTACAGATTCTTCACGTTCCTCGGCGTCATCAAAATCATCAATCACCTCACCAATATCATCGGGTAGACTGCAGGCGTCTTCAATATCTGCCTCTGTTGAGCCCACCATCATCAATTTGAAATTCGGTTTCAATTCCAGACTGCATAGCCTAACAGTGTCTGCGGCTGGTTTTCCTAAACGTAATAAAGAAAACTCATTTTTTATAGATTTTTCGCAACAAATAGAAATTTTACCTTTGTGTTTAAGGTTTAACAATTTTTGACGCTCCGGACGTACTTGGGTTCTTCGAAATATTTCGTGGCGCAGCACCTCAACGGTGTCCTGATCGGTCAAATCTGATATTGGATATTCCTTGCCACTCCATTTCACAATAACAACAATTTCTTTTATATCAGTCATTTTGCAGCCACAATATATTGTGTTGTGGTTCTAGTCGAAAGTTTAAAACTAAAAGTACAAATGGAGTTGACAATAATCTCAAAGACATTTCATTGTGTATTAGTGTACTTACTTCGATTCAATTGCAGGTAATGGGTATTTATAATTTTTATTAAGACGCTAACGAAAATATTTCATGTTTAGTTATATTTATTTGCGCGTCACCAGATGAATTATCGGAATAACAATCGTGGAAACCTTTTGAGCTAGTCGAAACCTAGTTCAATAAGCAACTTAGTTCTTTTTAGTACAACTGTCAGTTGTGCTCATGTATCGATAGCTTTTTATTTACAATCAAATTTTAAATAAACCCGCGCAACACATATATTTGAATAGTAATACAAATTGATTCCAAGCAATAACACTATTATTTATTATTATATTAAAATAATTATAAATATATGTTTATATAATATATGTATTTTTAAATAACTTGTTAGACAATTGCAGTAAATGTAATAAAAACAGAAATTAGTTTGATGCCTTTTATTCTATTTAATCTTACTTAATTTAATTTAAATAATCACAGTCAGAAATATTTGTATATATAAAATTAATGTTATAAACTAATTCCAATATAAAAATATTATCTACAACTGGTATATATCAGCTTATGGCATTTCGTATTTTTATGTGGTATTTGGTCACACTATTCGAAATTAAATGCAACTACCAACGATCTCTCGCTGCAGCAGAACAGCAATATTCTACTCGATCTCTGTCTACTTATTGTTCTCTTAGTTTGCGAGTGGACAGCTTGAATTAAAAACCGTTAAAAAAATAAAAGCTGCACGCTCGCTTAAAGCTACTGATTCGTTAATGAAGTCGACTTCGGGTCTGTGTGTTCGTTTATCTCTCTCACCTTTGTGTTAAAAAGCAACACCAAATTCAGCACGAAGACGAAGACTGCAGCTTTAATGTATCTCGGGCGGCAGTCTCAGAGATCGGTTGAAATTCATTCAGTTGCGAGTGAAACGAGAAGAAGAGCAAACGTCTTAAGCGGAAAGTCAAGTTGTATTTAATTTAGTTGCGAACTTTGAGATACGTACGAAGTGAAGAGAAGAAAGCAACGCAAGATTACAAAGTTGAATGAAGTTGATATTTGCAAAAAATCGAAATAAATCAAGATCTAACAAGTTTATGCATGTCCGTGCGTGTATAAAAGCGCGAGACCTGTGGATGTCTAGAAGAAATAATTTGCATAAAGCAAAACCAATTCACGCTGTTATATTTAACCCACTTTCTAAACGACAAAAACAAAATCGACTAAAATTTGATTCATTATAAAAACCGAAAAAAATTAACAAGCAAATAGTATATTAATTTACAGAAAAAAAGAATGTGCAAGTGCTATCCGTTTGTTGACTTAATTTTTTTATTTATTTACTAATAAAAATTCATTACGAATTCTAACTAAAAACCGGCTTCATGCATCAACAACAGCAAAAGTTTTTAACAAGAAAAAGTTTACTTTAAATATATAAATATATATACATAGTAAACGATATCGATACCAAACACCGTAACTGATACCGGAACTCCCCTGCCAATCAGCCGCCTGTCCTGTTTCGTCGACTAAAACCGCAGCAAAACAATCAACTACAACGCGTCGTGTAAGATACACCAACGGCATCATCGTCAATTACAAGGGATTGAGCAGCGCTTTTGCGAATCATCATCATTTGTGGAGCTTTAAAACGGGTTAACAAGCTATAGCAGTTTAAGCACATTCAATACAATTGCCTTTAAGCTACTAATTTGGCGAAAAACAACAACAATAGCAACAAGTTGTTTTCCAAGTTTTTTTTTTAACAAAGTTCACGAAACCTGTGAAAAGTTCTAAAAACTTCTTTTGACTGCAATTTCATAATCGCAATTTGTTGGTTATTCAAAAATTTTTAGCACCTTTCACGTGCACAGCCAGCCGGTTTCACATTTCACCCAAACTCACACGCATACACACACACACACACACACACAAACAATATAGTATAGAAGTCTAGAATTTCTTGGATAATTATTACCCGACTGGCACATTTTTGTATTGCTTACGCTGACGCTGTTAAATTTTGTTGTACTCGTCCAACGTTTTCTACCCTTTTTTCCGTTTATATATACTATATATACTATATATATATATACTCTGCCGGTTTGCATAAACATCAAGTAGGTAAGTTGACCATATATCATTAAAATAACATGCATTTAATTTAAAAAAAATTAGTGGAACTTTCCCAAGTGCGTTGTTTATGACGCGCACAAAGCAAAAAATTTAAGACCTGTCAACTAAAATGTGCGAAAATGTTTTTTATTTTAATTTCTGAAATTTAATATTACTGAAAACAGGAAAAAGCAAAAGCAAAAAAAAAATTAAAAGAAACTTTTTAAGCAGGCACTTTTGCAATGGGCTTTTTTTTTGCCCTTTTGTTTATAATACATAAGCTTGTATAAATATTTATAAATGAAAACTAATAAATGTGGGAATGGGTGGATGGCACTGCTTGTTTGTTAAAATATCTTATAGTAGTATATACTATTATATACAATATTATATATATATATATACAAACATAACTGACTAAAATTTTTCACAATTTTTGATTAGTTTTCACTTATTTCATTTAACATTTTTTTATAGTGCATAGACAATGCTCTTTTAATATTTGGTCTTTAGCCTTAGCAAAGACATAAACCAAGAAAAAAAAGCAAAAACACTTGTACCTTTTAACCTTGGTATTGAAAGCCCACGTAACTCTAACGAATGTCTATGAATGAAAAGATAACAATCACAAAGAAAAACACAAGGAAAATTCCATTTTAAAGCCGGTGGCCTTTTAATGGGCGTGTGGTTTTTCAAAAAGAAATTGTCAATAAAATGTAAAAAGAAAAAAAAAACAAGCATAAAATTTGCAACAAAAAACACGTTTTGTTTTTTTTTCAAAATAAAAAAAAAAAACAGTTCAGTTTAAACCGGCATACCACAGACTTAATCATCATTATGAACATCGTCATCCAAAGATCGATATGGATATAGATATGTATACTATATATTGATATTCATACATATGTTAACTACTATTTGCTGGCGAGCAAATAACATCATAGACATCGATTTACTCCCATTTAATAGACGCTTTCACAAAACTTGTTCAAAGTATCGCATTATTTTTCTTAGCTTGTAAATATATTTCGAAACAAAAGCAAATTTAATGCGAGTACAGGCAAACATATATATATATATATATATATATAAATAAATACTATATATATATATAGAGATTTTTACTACCTCTAAAAAGTTAACAAAAAACTGCAGTTTTGCACGACTTGTATTATTTTTTTTATTTACTCTTTTTCTTAATAATTTTCATGTATTGTTGGTAAAGGGGAAATGGGGAAAACAGGTGTTGGCACAAAAGTTACATAGTAAAATTTTTCCGGAGCTCTGTTTAAAATAAACAAAAGAAAGAGTAATAATTATACACTTAAAAAACGCCAAAACTTTTCACTTTTTTTTTGCTATTTAAAACTTCCAACAATTTCAAATCACGCACTTTTTTGTTTTTATCATTTTTTAAAGTTTATTTTAGATATTTTTGCATAAATAAAATATAAATATTATTATTGATATTGACGCAGTTTTTGATCTGTCTAAAAACGCACACAAAAACGCTTCAAAAACGCTTTAAAAACGCTTGAAATTCTTATCTATCTCTCTCTCTCTCTCTCTGTCTGAGCACAGCAGCATTCTGAGGTCATTGATAGAGCAGTTAATGTGATTGATTACATTTAGATAAGGTCCGAGGGTGGGCTGTACCTTATCGTTTCTTTAAGGTTTAAGGTGATTAATGCAATTATTTTATGTTTATTTTTCTATTAAATTTCAATTTCCTATCTAACACTTGTTGTTTTTTTTTTTGCTGAGTGTTTCTATTTTTTTTTTATTTTTTTTATATTGTGTTTCTCTTTATTTGATTTGTCGTGACTCTTCTGCAAATAATTCAAGACCCACAATGACCATATCATTATTTATGCTGTAAATCATCTGCTTGTTGTACATTTCTTTTTATTTCACTTTTTGTTGTTGTTGCTGTTGTTGATGTTGTTGTTGTTGTTGTTGTTGCTTATGTATCTTTGCCTTTGCTTTTATGCGTCAAGTTGGCACGACAAGCGGCGGAGAAAGTTTTCTTTTTTCTTTCTTTTTTTTTTTCTTTTTTTGTTTTGTATTTTGTATTTTGTTATTTGGCAAAAAGCAAAAACAAAATTAACGTTAACAAAAATTCAAACAAAAGGCAAAAAATTCCAAAACGCAGCAAAACTGTTAAATGCGCAATGCAAACATAGGATTTTTATACATATGAGGCTTATATAAGATATACCTTTTGGTTTATTTTTATTATAACAAAGTGGCATTAAAAACGCATAACAATTAATTGCCAAAAGCAAAAACAAAAACAAAAAACAATCAAAAGAAAGATGACAAAAGGTGACTGCAAATGAATCAAATAACTTTACAGGGAAGTGCCGTAAGAATATATATATATATATATATATATATATATAAATATAAATTTCGCAGAAATCAGGTTATAGAAATCGAGCATTCAAACTATGTAAAGAATTATTTTGTTAATAAAAATATTAATTAAATTTTTTATATAAATTTTAAGAATAAGTTTGATTAACTTCTTTTTTTTTCTATTAATATAAACAAATTTGGAGTAGAGACATGAAATAAACACATTTCCCCTACCATATGATCCATGCTGTGAGCTTACAGGCTTGTCATAAAATTAAATTACTTAATTTATGCCACAAATGTGTCGACACTTTCTACGACCGCACCTTGCGCGCGTTTCTTGCGTAAGCGACTTTAAACGCATGCAAAACGCGTGCAGCCCGAGTAAGCAATGCTCAATTTTTTGGTTACATCAGCTGCACAGCCCTCAAGGGATGAGTCGAGGTCAAAGCGGGGGCCTGCACTTAATTATGCGTCGACTGATAATTGAAGTTTCCCCAATCTCCTCATCCCCTTACAACACTACACAGTCCACAATAGAAAAGGCATTGCTAGCAACAAATCAATATGAAATTGTAAATAATTAAGCGTCTTTGTGAGTAGCCCAATGCTGACCCTTATTGACTATACCCTATATGTTTTGAGTGATTTTATATAATATATATGTATAGTAGGGTATGTTATAGTCAGGCATATTAGCAGTCGATTGTTGCTCCGTCAGTTTATCAGTTGAACTCCAACTTGAAATTTATGCGATTGCCGGCTACTGAAATGGGAACAATTCTCAAGTGCATTGATTTTGATTTCTGCGCCATGGAGACGCCACAGAGAGATACTCAAGACTCACACAATTAACAATGCGACCCCAAAATACATATATATATATATATATATATAAATATATATATATCATATTTGTTTTTATTTTATTTTTGGATACATCTCAGACAATTTCTGAGGGGAAATACTTTTGTGGTAAGAAGAGAATGTTGTCTCTTGAGCAAGAAAATTGACATAACAATTTGGAAAAATGAAAAATTGTTAATTACATAGGCTTAATAATTATTTATAGGTTTACACTTAACTATTTCACTTTTCACAGATATTCGTGCATAAATATTAAATATATATAAATCATGTATATATATATATATATATATATAGGATCGTTAGCTTTAACGTCTGTGTATTAATATTAATTCAATTATATTCAGTAAAAGTTTTATATATATATATAGTTTTTTTTTCGGCTTGAATGAGAAAATGCAGCGGCATAAGAAGAAGAAAAGTGAAAAATGAAAGCGTTCTTAATTGCAAGCGGACGGCATTGTAAAATAATTTCAGTTGCGTTTCTTTAGGCTGTTTTTTTTTTCTTAGTTTTCTTCCATTTTCATTTATTTATTTAATATACTTTATTTGTACTTACTTGGGTGCAGTTCATGCACATGAAATTTAATATTAATAAACAGTAAAGTTAGGGGAAAAAAAAAGAAAAACAATCAATTGAAATTTATTTGCGCAGGCGCAGCGCAAAACACGCCAGTCACAGTTACAGATACATTTGTATCTGAAGCTGTGATTGCATCTTTCACTCTTGGCAACACTTTCGAGCCGACTGAGGCCAGACATTTTCTAATGTGCATTGAGTGTAATTGAAAAGCAAAGTGTGGCAAACAAAGCAGGCAGTCAGCCAGTCAGGCGGCATGCACCCAGTCTGGCTGTAAGGCAGTTTTAAATTGAATTATAATTTCAATTATGAACCGTTAAAAGCGGAAGAAAAGCTGCTGCCATAGTAGTCCGTCTATAGCACAATATATCTATTGAGTTGGGGCCAGTCTTTAGTCTTGAAGTTTTCATTCTACAGTGCTTGCCGCACAACTGTAAATGAGGTTGAAGATACAGATTCAAATGTAGATACTATCTAACAACAGCCTCTTAGCATGTCAATCAAAAAGAACAGTAAAAGTCTTCTAAATCGCTTCAAGCTTTAAGAGAAATGCCTGACGATCTACGGCAATTTGAGTTGATATTGAAGTCAGCGCCTCTAGCTTCTATCTCCTCCATCTTGGCTCACTTTAATGACTCTGCTGCTATCGCTGCCACAACCTCTGCTACTGCCTAATGGCGCTCTGCTGCTGGCCACCAAAAACTATGCGACTAAGCGGCATGTGGGTCAACGGTTTGTGGCGTTCCATACGCATTTGACACAACTGACAGTAACGTCAACTTGTCATAAATACATATATATATATATATATATATATGTATATATAGTTTGTATAAAAAATGATCTTTCAAATCTTTTGGGCCTTTATTCTATTGGGAAATACATTTGTATCTATTCGACGCTTACGTAAAGATTGTTGCCTGCACTTTAGCATAAAAAATAAATCTATAAGTTGCATGTGTTGTATACCAGCATTGTCTTGCTTGAGTGACCCAAGGAAATCACTTTCAATTTTTATACCCTATTGCTGAAAACTTGGCCTAAATGGGTATTATATATTAAGCATACAAAATAAACGTTAGAAATATAAAATAAAATATGAATATAATTTTGATTTCTTAATAATAAACTTAATAAAAATAAATCTTAATAAAAATAACAAAATTTATAGTTGCAACTGATTGTTAGAGTTGTATAAACAATCATAGATTATATATCAAATGGATTAAACAGGTTATATATATATATATATATAGGGTTTATATATGCTATAAGCAAATCAGATAACACTAAAATCCCTGAGTCAAGCACTCTATATAAAGCGTACTCATTTTGGGACTTGTTTTGGCTTAAACAAAATTGTCTCTTGTTGGCCAAATTACCAAATTACTTAAAGCTTTTGGCTGACAAATGACAACTGAAATTTTGGTCTGGTATTTACTACATTAATAACCTTGAAATGTGGTCGAGGTCTGTCTGCATGATTTCATCGACGTTTCACACTTTAAAGCTTGTGCTTTGCTCATTAAAATTTTCGCCGCAAAGTCGATGACTAAAGGCACCGTCAACAGGTTTTTTTACCTCTTCCTCATCGTCTCTCTCTCTGTATCTTACAATCTTCTTAATAAATCTGCCAGCAAAAAAAAATTGTCATTTTGTTTTCGCAAGAATCATTGGGCCTTAATCGATTTTAGCTAATGCCTTAGAATTTGGTGGCAATTTTGTTTTAAACTGGTTAACCGAAACAGCTGAAGCAAATAGATAAATTTGAAAACATAAATTAAGATTTGCAACATATTGTATTTGTTATATGCAACATTCTACTGAATAGTCCAGTTTATATTAATTAAAATTCAATTTCTCACTTGCTGCAACTTTTTTCTCGGTTAAATGTGGCAACATAAAGCCGCATTGCTTATTAGCTTATTGATGCGTGAACAACGTGTTTGATGTTTGGTTTCCTTGTTATTGTTAGCTCGAAGTTGATAATAATGATGTTGATGATAATGATGTTTATAATATTAATGATATACTGTTTACATATTGTTCCGGCTATTGGTGAGCGGTGCTCGCATTTAGACCCAATAATAATGGCCAATAATTACAAGCCACGATTTTGCAAGCCGACAAACGACGACGAACAATGCGACAGACAAACAAATCGAACCAGACAACATAAATTAATGCGTCTAATCGTAAAGAGTAAAAGAAAAATTAGATAAAATAATAGTTAAATATATATATATATATATATATATAAAAAGAAATACAATGATTTGTTGTTGTTGCTATTTGTTGCAATTGTTGCAATTGCAGGGCCGCCAACGCTGCATGCAGCACATTGCATGCGATTTATAGCCATGTGTAAATCCTTCAGAGTCACGTTCCTTACGGCTAAGATTGTCTGCAATTTCAATTCGAAATCGTACGTCTATTCAGCCATGATTTAGTGGCCCCTTTCCAATCGATCGATCGATTGCTACGACGACGGCCTGTGCTACACGTGCTGCAAGTTAAGCATTTGCTTTCCCAATTTTTACTGCAACTTCAGCATAGAATTTTCTTGACTTCAAACCCACAAACTAAGACTTAAGAGTGGGTGCTGGTTAGAGGGTGGTGGTGGCACTTAGATCCCAATGGGTGGCAATCTAAAATATTCCCTGCATTGTTGTTTGCCTAACCATTTAAGCCATGTTGGTGGGCTGTTATTTTTCTCTATTTTTTTTTTCTCTTGAATTGCTGCTTGCATGAACCAAGTTAATGGAGAGAGTGAAAACATTTTGAAAGTTGTTTTAAATGCAGCGTGAAATGTGAACTGTTCAAATATATATGTGAATGTATATGTGTATGTGTGTGTTGATGTGTGTTTGGGTGGGTGGGTGTGCAAGTAATTGTATATATATAAATTTCATGTATGTTCAAGTAATTACAGTTTCCCGTTGTCAAATTGTGTAACTTAAGCCCAATTTACGTGCTTTAGATCATCGGCAAACAACATAAAATTAACTGTTATTAAAAGACAACTACTTTAAGCCAAAACAATCATAAACTTTTAACATTTTATCCCATGGTTTACATACCATACGCCAAACCAGCTATTATCCTTGACACTCATTTGATACGTGAAAGAAATACAACGGAAATATGTTGGCAGTTGGCAGGAACTAGACAAGTTTTTAATTGGATATTAGAACAATTATTGATTAGACTATTAAGTGAAATACTTTAAATAATTATTAATAATTGTTAAAGGAAAATGTTTTGTTAACTTGGCTAATGCTTTCAATCATTAACAAACAATCACAGTCAACCCTTTAAGCTGAGTCATGGCTAATGCAGTCTCGTATAACATTTGGGGGATTGCATGAAATGATTCAATACCCACAGCTTAGTTTGTATATTGGTTTTTCTCACAAACTGCTGCAGTCAATATTACCAATATTAGAAGAAAGACAGAGAGAGAGAGAGAGAGAGAGAGAGAGAGAGAGCGATAAAATAACATCTTCTCATATTGAGTCAGGCTGGCGGCTTGTTTACGCAACAATTAAGCACAATTATATTTGTATGCAATTAAGTATTGAAAACTGGTTTGTTTGCAACA
This sequence comes from Zygothrica quintamaculata, assembly GCA_037044455.1. Taxonomy (NCBI): domain Eukaryota; kingdom Metazoa; phylum Arthropoda; class Insecta; order Diptera; family Drosophilidae; genus Zygothrica; species Zygothrica quintamaculata. The sequence goes on from JBAMBS010001208.1 coordinate 321,491, forward strand.
TTGCCACATTGCCACATTGTTAGATTGACTGCTTGAAATACTTAAACAATTTGATATAGACTTCCGCAGCTAAAAACATAATTCAAATATGCATATTATGAACAAAAAAATATATGGCTCAAAGCTGCTTAAAGCTAGTCAAAGCTGCTTCCGTTTTGCCATGGAAAATGTGATTATTTTCTATGGCTATAATAGTAGCATATATAATGTTTATAATATTTCATGTTCAGTTTGTGTATATGTGAAATAACCTTAAATGCACAACTTGCTTAATTAAGTTACCAAATTGATTGAAAAACTGATTTGTTGCAATTAAAGCTTGTAACTGTAATTGATACATTTAACATCAATAAGCCAAATGCAGACAAATTATGCAATTTACAAAATGTGAGTCAATACGAGAGAGTAAAAAAAAAATAATTTGTAACAGTTTCGCTTTTAATTATCACTAAAGTATATCACAACAGTCACTGTGACTGTGTCTGACTGTGTGTGTGTGTGTGTGTGTATGTATCAGTCAAATACATAATACCATAAGCCGATTTTGGTGTTTTTTTTTTCATACAAACTTCCTGCTCATTATTATGATTATTATGAGTACACACAGAGAGTACCAACTGGCAATGAGTTTTCGCTGGAAATAATTTCCAGCCAGGCTTAGCTCTTGGCTAAAACCAAATGACAACTTCTGCAGCTGCCTCACGCAATAAAGTATCTTATAGATATATTGCACATATGCAATTTAACTGTTATACACGTTTCGCTTTTTGTTTTTGTTGTTGTATCTTTTGCGTGCTACGCGCTTTCCGCATTACAGGCAGTCAGTCAACAAAACGCTTCCATACTCCCAACAAGATGAACGACCCCGTAACGGCCATCGACGTCTAAGTTCTGTCAGCTATATATATATATATAAATATATATATATATATAGTTTTATATCTGGCATCTAAGTAGCTAAATAACTAACTGCGTATCTGTTACGTGTGACGTTCACTTATGCAGATCAGTTTGAGCACTTGAATGTATTCAATTGCTGCTGCTGCTGCTGTGCGTCAAGCCAGTAACTCAAGCGATACAGACTGCATATCTATATCTGTATATGTACATATACATATAAATATCTATATCTGTGTCTATTGGATACATAAGCTTTAGGCACATCTCTAAACCTACATGCTTATTAGAATAATTTGCCTGTTGCCGACTGCGCCTTCCGCGTTTATTACACTTTTAATGCATTTGCCCTCTAATGGGCCAAGCGGGCGAGCCACAGGCCCTTATCAACTCGGCTTATACATATATCTTATATATATATAATTATGCACTTATAGAACCAAGAAGAGACTACAAGCGACTACCAGTGACTACCAGAGAGCGTTTCTTTGCTCTTTGTATGCTCTGAGCATGCGCATTATATGGCGTATAGTTGGAGTCATTTTGATTGATTTGTTGTTTATGCAGTCGACGAGCATTGCATGTGTTTGGCTTATTCCCAAAGGCCAAACAATCAAAATATATATGCATATATATCTGTACATATATTTATATATATATATATATATATATATATCTGTATAGTATATATATATTTGCAACTTTTAGACATGCAAGCAAATAAACAATGTATGCTCAAGGGGAAGGCTTATAGCCAGCATTCAAAGGTCATGTGCGGAATTTCACAAGCACATTAGCTACATACATACATACATCTGCAGCTACATACATACATCTAGCATACATCAACGCAATGATTACTTTTAAGCAGCCAATGGTTTCGCCCAGAGCTCAGGCCACACACTTTATATTTGCAACATCAGTTTAGCTGCCACAACTGCTCTCATCTCCTATATATTCAAGTCTATATTTCAAAGCTTTTACTGTGAAGCAACGGCGCTTTTTGCGGCTTTAAAACTAAACAACAATGCTCAGACTATAAATGTTTTATGAACCGCTTTTGACTGGTTTGTTCGGCTTCAGCTAACAACTTAAAGTTAATACACAAGAGACGCAGATATCGAATGAAAACTATATAGTAGCTAGATACCGGCTAGATGTTGCTGCAGCAGCAGCTAAAAATGGCAACGGTATATTTTGCAATTCGACGAGGTCAAACAGGCACTCAAAGATCAAGAAGAAGAAGATGTTGTATATATATATATATATATATCGATATATGTATATATTGAGCTACTGTAAATAGTAACACAAATTATCGTAAATATATCGAAAACAATGCCTGATGCTGCCTCTGTCTAATGCTAAATAATTTTATGATAATATTGCTCTTTTTTGCATTTAAACAATGTTTTTCTATGATTTTTTTATTATTGTTTTTATGTTTGCTTTTGGCCAAGGCTAAGGTCGTTGATGTATGAGTGGTATTCGATCAGAGCGGCCAAAAGATGTGTAGGCGCTGCTGCTGTTGTTTCAATTCAATGTTAAACACATGTTGAATCAATCATGTTTACTTTGAACAATATATCCCTCCCCCCTCTTCACCCACTCATAACAATGTCTGCACTTGTGGTGAAAGCAATGGCAATGAACGATGATAATGCACTTATGTCATAGGCTCAAGCTTAAAGCTCAAGCGATTGAATTGACGTTTCATATTTGAGTGAAAAGAAATTTCAAAGAAAATGTTATGAAAATCATTGATGTTACTCCTATATATACATTTTCCTTAACTAAATCTTATAGCAACAAATTGCTGCTACTAAATTGTTGCTTGTTCTCATTGTCAATTATTTCTGCTCTCTGGCAGGATGCTGTCAATTACAATTAGGTGCACTTTTCCGGCTTTGCGAAAATTGCATAATATTCGCCTAGAAGGTGACATCATTTTCCTGCCTCATACAATAGCAAATTGTCTCCTAGTCTCCCTGCCATACTAACGGCAATTGCAGCTTATAGATGCAACACTTTAATCTGTTTATGAAAATACATGTATCTAGATATAGATGCTGTAGATTTCTAGCTTGTATCTGATGCAGCATCAAAAACGTAACGCGTGCTTCAACTGCAAACGGAACTGAGCACTTAAGGGAGCAATTCATTGAGTGGGGGAAAAGTGAAAAGTGGAAAAGCTAGAAACTGGAAAAGTGACTAATAAAAAAATACACAAGAGGTGCGGGCACGCATAGGCATATAATGATACTATATATATATGTATGTATGTATGTATGTATGTATATATATCTAATTGTATGTAGACTCGCTCTTGAGTCTATGAAATTGATGCATACTTGGCTCGAGCTGCTGCTGCTGCTGCTGCTGTTCTTTGGGAAATGCATAAATGAGGAAGTTGTTGCTCATTTTTATAAGGGGAAGTAGAGTGGCGGGAGGGGCCTGATTCTCTTCACTCTCTGCACACATTCCTTGGCGCTAATAACGAATAATGAAAATGCATTTCCATGCTGGCTGCATTGTACAATTTTCACTCAACAAAAGCGCTTTGATTATCGCCTGTGCCCTAGCTAGCGTATACCATATGTCTAACGGTTATTTGCTGCTACTTATGATTTATATGCCACATGCAACAAAGACACAGTTGCCATATAACACATAACTTTAACCTTTTAACTCCGCAATGTGCATTAATTAAAATTTAAAATATGAAATTTTTATATATAAATTTTTTTCCACTTTTTTTGCGGGGAGTCAAAAAGTAAAGTGTTAGTTGAATATCTCTTGCAGCTGGCTGTCTGCTCCCAACCTCCCAATCTTCCACACCCCCCTCCACCCATTTACTTCATCTACTCTTCTTCTTCTTCTTCTTCTTTCACTAACCGTCATGCTTGGGTGCCAATGAAACCGAAACATACCGCTACTTTTGCTTTTAGTTTTTCATTTTTTATGTGCAGGCGCGTAATTAAGTTGGAGTCAGCCTCTAAGGTTTAAGGTTTTTCCTAAGGCACGAATATTGTATATCTGTTAAAAGCAATCTACATACATACATATATGCAATATGTAATTGTATATGTATTGAGTTATGCTAACTATGCCATTGCCACGCACAGTGAGCGTCACAAATATACATACATATTCATCTTCATATATTTTTTCTGTTTTTTTTTCTTTTTTGGCCCCTTTTATATCATCTGTGAATGTTTTATAACATTGAGGTTTCAGTTACTGCAAACTTGTTACTAATATTACCTTTAAAATTTTAACTGTTACTTTGCTAGAAAAGCAAATTATGGCGCAGCTTTATAATCTTTCGAATCGTTTATAATATGTATATATACTAATGGGTTTATTCATCATCATCATCATTATCAACATATCATCATCATATCATCAATCGATCTAAATTTAAGCGCAGTTAAATTGGGCTTAAACATTTTATTAACTTGTTTTTGATAGAGCAATATTAATATACATATATATAGAGCTATTATCATATACAATTCTAGCTGTTAGGCACAGTAGATACACGCTAGAGTGAACAGCTGCAAAGCATAATATAATAATACAAATTATATCCAAGTTTCCTTATAACAATCTAGCTGTACAGTAAACGCTCTATATACATAGTTTCCTTTGTAAGTAGCACACACTGTATAGTTTACCACTTTGAATTAGAATCTTAGAGCACCTTTCGATATCAATGCATTGACCCTTAGCTCCCATTGGTTGTTTTTTCCTAATTAGTTTTGACCACAATTCTTTAGCTTCTTTCATTGTTTGGGTCTATTTATTTAAAGGGGGGGCCCATAATTATTTGGCTATTTCTACAAACTGGACACAGTTCGTTCAACTTTCGATCAATAATAATAACAATATAATAATAATAGTTCTTTTTTGGCCACATTTTGCCGACAAACCATTTGTTGGTTTTCTTTTTCGTCTCTTTGGCTTAAAATCTTGAATATTTATTATGCTCGTAACGCCGCTGGTCCGCTAATTAACTAGAAAAATATGTTAAGGTTTTCAATGTCTTTGTTCAATTTGGCAAGTTTTGAAATGCAAATGAGCAAAATTTACTATGTACAAATTCGAATTCAGATTCACAGTCGCTTTCGGAGTTGTATTCGGAGTCACATTTGTGAAGGGAAGTTCTTTGTTTTGGGCTTGAACTGTGTTGTGTGCGACTCAAAGTCGCTCAGCTAACTTGTCCAATTAAATCTGTCAGATTTTGTTAAATGATTATGTATATATATTATATATATATATATATATATATATACTTCTGACTAATGCAATGAAGATGCTTTTGAGTTTTGCAACCGGTCAAGGTGAAAGTTGCGACACCTGTAAACGAGTCCAAAAGTCTACCTGCAGCATATTGCCAGTGGCACAAGCCACACAGCCTTCCAGTTTGTTAACTATTTATTTTTGACAAATTAATTGTCCAGTTAAATAGCAATTTGCTGCGACTTTGTGCACAATTAACTTGAGTTGCGTTGCGTTGAGTTTATTTAAAAAAAATGAATAAATATTAATGCATAAATTATAATGCGTTGCGCTCAAGTGGAAATGGTTATGCCCCAAGTCGCATGGCAAGCGATGCACAGCAATATCAATGCTTGAGCTTCATTTGTATTGACACTTGCAGCAAATCAACAACGTTTGACATATGCTTTTGGGCAAGTAGAAGTGGCAAGAGGTAGTTGCAGTAAGTTGCAAAGTTGCGACTTTGCGTCCATTTTCCTATATTGCTACTAACAAACGTTTTCTGCTCCATTGAAGCATTCAATTGAGGGGCAGCTTGGACAACGACTTTAAGTTTGATGCTTGGGCGTAGCCAAGCTGCGTGTACAAATGATGCCACTCGATGTTGCTTGCCACTCAACTTGTTTATTTTTGTGTAGAAAGTTGCAACATGGTCAGCGACTGCGTCTGCGTCTGCATTTCGTTGTGGTGCAACACACGCTTAGTTAACGGTTTAGAAAAGAACGGCATTCAACAAACTAGCCAACAGGCAACAACTTTAAGCCATCTCTGACTTTTTGACTATTGTGTCATTGACTGAAAATACTCGTAAATAACAACCGGTTTGTAAACTAGCCACCAAAACCCATTGATGCCACTTACAGTTACATTTGAAAAGAATCTCTAGAAGAATTTTCTATAGCTATGAGCCAAAAATTATGTAAAATTAATAATATTAAATCCCATTCCTATTGACAGTTTGAATTTGAGGAATGCTTTTAAGCCAAAGCCAAAGTTAAACTATATTTTATGTTAGTGAAAAGTGATGACTCTCTAATAACTGTAAATGAAGGCTATTAAAAACTAATTTATATACTTAAAAGTCATTTAATATTTGCAACTTTTTTTTTATTATTTTAAGTATAAACTAAGTAACTAAAATCAATAATAACTGCGCAACTTTCTTTAAAATGATATTAAGTTGGATTTTAAAGTCATGCGAGATGCTAAGCCCACAAGTACTTGTCATAATGCAGTCAGTTAATGCACTTTTGCTGGCGTTGACCTCTTAAAAAATGCTTTGAAAGCCTGCTAAATCGACAACAGCTAACAACAAGCATCACCTAGTCGACTACTTAATACCTTTTACTAGTTATACTATAAGATTTTGCTGCCATTTACATTATCTAAGGGGTATATCAGGCAGCTGGCTTAAGGGCGTTGGCTTTGGCTTTGGCGTGGGCTTTAACCTAGGCAGTTAGCGTGTCATACTCATCATTACCAACAACATCATCTTCATCATCATCTTAGTAGTTATCAACATGTTGTTCATTATAGTGTTTGTCTGTCTGTACCTATTCCAACGAATGACAATTTGCAAAATGACTCTGGGTGCATAATTTATGCAGATGTAAAAGCAGTTCCAGTTGCAGTTGCAGTTGATGCGGCTTTTAGCCGGTTTCTTTAGTGCAACGCATCAGCCAACTACTACTAGTATAACTAGTAACTGGCATCAGGCAACTGGCAACTGGCAACTGGCAACTGGTAACTTGCAGCATTTAGCTTTGGCTATTAAGGCGAACGCCCATGCATATTCAGTGCCATAATCCCAACGGTATTTTAATGCTAAATGCTTACTCACTCACTACCAATGCTGGAGACTACGGCTACAAGAAAGAAACCCGTTTTTCCGGTAATGACCTTCACTGTTTGCTTTATTAACAACCCTCCCCCCCCCCCCCCGTTCCCTACGCGTCATATTATACCATAGCAAAGCAAAACCCTACCCCTTACCATAGCAAGATTGGTTCAGTTACTCCATTTGAAGCTATTTAACTGAAATTTCTGTTGAATCCACAAAAGGTAACAAAAGCAACTTCCTGAACATGCCACTTAGACAATTTGAGCTTTTGTTACTGTAGATTCAAATCAACTTTTGACTGATACCACACACACATACACACACACACATTGTTTGCCCCATTTCAAGAGTTCTTTGTAATAAAAAGCCGCAGACACAATTTACAGAAATATATAAGCCAAAGTAATTTCAATTTCAACTCAAATAACTATGGCTTAGGGCTATTAACTGTACTCAACAGCCATACAAAATGCCAATACAATTAATTATATATATATACACACACACACACACATATATACATATATAGTATATAGTGTGATTTCTATTAGAAATCCAGTTCTCCCGTCACAATCTAATCTCCATGCTAATGTTCAAATCCAAACAACGGATCTGGTGCTAAATGGAATTTCTGTTAATTAAACAGCCGCCAGCAGCAGTCGAACAAACCAACTACAGTATATATACAGTATAAAGTACTTACCCCTTTCAACCTTTTTTACCCCTACAGTTTATCTCTGATTTCTGACTGAGTCAAGTAGCGTTAATTAAAAGGCTGCACTGCACTGCAATTGATAAAGCTATAATTGCATGCAAGTTTGTGTAGGTGTGTGCAAGTTGCAGCGGCACAAGATCATTGCAGGAAAAAAGTTAAACATTTAACTATAGTATAACATAATTAAATACTATTTCGTTAAGTTTATTAACTAAATTAAACTTGTTATAGGTTGTAGTTTGTTGTAGCAATTGGTTCTATGATTTATATATTATTTAAGCCATCAAATTGTTTGCCATAAAAATGTAATACAACAGTTAATCATTGAGATTATAAAAAGTTAGTTTAAACAGATATATATCAATGTTAACTAACTATGAAAACTGCATTCTTCCTACCAATACATATGTCACGTGTCAGTTCAGTTCTTACCAGTTGTGGGCTGTGGCCAAGAGAGTAACCTAACAAAGCAATTAACTTATCATAAGTAATCACCTATTAAACACCAGCTACACCTATCTGAATATAGTCTATGATTTATACTGGTTTTAACCATATTGTAATGACTGCAATTTCAATAAAACATTAAATTTTAATTATTATCTAGATGAAGGGGGCGAGTAGAGTTAAGGGGGGCATGTCACTAGAACAAGTATAAGCCATGGTCATTAGAAGTGGTAAAAGCAAAACCATTTGCCACTTGGCATGTTAACCTTGATAAGAGTTTCTTTTTTTTATAAATTCTCTATTCTAAAAGTCTTAACGAGCCAAGTGTTCAAGTGCACAGGCTGGCTGGTTGGTAACTTGGTCAACAGCTTTAGAAAAATGACAATAAGAAAATATATGCAGCTCGGGCGTCTCGATTACTGCTTGTGGCAGCAGCAACAACGACAACGATGACGACGACACCGAGACTTTGGTGTCGATTTAATGGCCTGAAATGCCAACCATTTCCACTTGTATGCCAAAAAGTGCATAAGCCACAAGATGGCAGCTCGACTTGGCTTAGACCCAGATCAAAAACGTTTACACTTAAAGGGTAGAGGGGCGGGAGGCCTGGACAGAACGAGTACTGCCAAAAGTGAGGCATGAAATACGAGTGTAACGTGCATTGAATTCGGGTCATTGCTTCAATCTGGTCAGACCAGCGTAGTACCCACCTTGGCGCCTTCTTATATAGCGGGTGTTGTGCAGGGAGAGGGGAGGAAGAGGGGGTACACGAATTTAACATTTGGTAATTCGATTTCAAGCAAAGCGCAACGGCCAAAAGACAAAAAACGAAACAAAATAAAAAATTGCATGAGCCCCTTCGGGCATTGAACTGAATAGAATGTAATAATTGTTGCTTGCTATATATATATATATATTTATATATATATATATACAATTATATACATACATATATTTGTATTTGTTAATAGTACTTTTGACAACAATTAAATTAATTATTATTTTACATTGCTTCTTTTTTTCAGGCAAAACGTTCAAGTTAAATAAACGAGCAGAAAAAGTGCCAGGAACAAAGTTCAAGCAGGTAAGAAAAAAAATCTCATTCACACAGAATGCAAATATGCGTAACACGCCCACATTTCCCCTTTAATTTGCCACAAAGTGTAAATTGTATATATATATATATATATATATGCACTATTCGAGATATAAATTTGCAAGACATTGCCATTGCAACATTGCAACAGCTAATGCAATTGAAGACCTGCCAGTTGTTTGGCATGTAAAAACACTTGTAATTCGAGGCGTCTGCGACTAACAATGTGTGTATGCCAATGTTACTTGAGGAGTACAGAAATTAGGGGGAGGGGATGTGTTAGTAGCAGCTTGGCTAACTCCCAGGCTTCATGTGGCAAGACCGGGAAGCAATGCCAATTGCAAAAGTAATTGCAATTGACTGGAAATGGCATGCAAAGATTGCAAATGTTGCACAGCAACAACAGCTTGCACTTCAGTTAATGATAATTATTTAAATTTTTTTAATTAAATGCTATAATTGCTAATTAACAATTTAAATTATGCTGAGCATATAAAATATTTTTTATAATAATTATTAAAAATATTTAAAATATTTTAGATAATTTATTTATTTATTTATTAATAATTGAAATTGATACAAATCAATAGAATTTTCAATTAAATTTGATATATTGAATATTAAATTAAATAAAAATTAAAATTATGAAATTAGCTAAATAATATCATTCTTAAAAATTCAAAAATTAAATTTTCTTGAAATATATTCTAAATTTTTGCTATATCTAGGGCATATCTCAAGATCTATTTTATTGGTTGTTAATTTAAAATTCGAATCTATTTCATAATTGATGAAAAACGGAAAAAAGTTTATTTCCCAAAATAAGTTTTTCAAAAACAAGTTTTAGTTACAACAAAAAAAGAAAAACAAGTTTTTTATACCCAGTTACGTCTTAGTGTTTATTTTTTTTATTTATTTTCTTTTTGGTACAGTTTCAAAACAGTTTTCAATCAACAACAACAGTTACTTAATATAAAAGAGAGTTGGAGATACGACATTATCGGAAGAAGTAGTATGGAGCATTATATAATTGAAAATAATTTAGTTTTGTAATCCATCTTATAAGTACTTCCCAACTACACACGCACACACACACGCACACACACACACATACACATCACTTAATGTGTGACAACAGAAGTTGCTGTAGACAATTGAATAGATATAAATATAAATAGGCAAAGGGGGGCGGGTCGGGCAGCTAATGGCAGCTGCAACAAAACGTTTAGCCTGAGAAATTGAAAGATTTACTTTGAAATGAGAGATGACAACAATAAAACTTTCCATTTTTAACAAATTTCCAACTCCAACACACAACACACAAAACAAAGCAAAACAAATTTATCACTTCATCCCAACGGATGCACAACATCAACTGTTGCCTTTGTCTTTATCTTTAAATGTATTTTTAGTATTATTATTTTTCTAATTGACTCTCACAGCTTTTCCACAATTTCCACATATCCAAAAATAAGTATTGAATATGTGGCAGGTCATTGCAAATGCTACACACGTGGCAACCACAATAATGAACTGTAAATATGTTGCTGCCAGCATTAAGAATTTTTTTCTTATATTTCTGGAACAACATTTTATGATGCGGATCAAGCTCTTAATTAATGTTTGCTTTTTAGTGTTTGCCAACAAAATTATAAAGTGCTAAAGAGCTGGCCATTCTGTTGTTGCCATGATGCCTATCGAACATGCAACACCAGCACTAACAGCAACACCAAAACATCAGCAGCAACAGCCCTGTTTAATATATTAAGTATCTCCCCTGCTGTTTGCTTGATGGAAAGCGTTCACTTGTTGAAAAAAAAAATATAAAAAAAGTATAAAAAATTGCACTTTTATTGTACAGGAACACTGGCAACATACAACAGCTGATGCAGCAGCAAAAAAAAAAAAAGAAAAAAAAAAGCAAAAATAACTGTTGACAATGTGTTGAATTTAATGAAGAAAAATGTCACTCAAATTTAGTGCTATAAACTGACAGCAGCGTTCCTATCTGATGTTGTTATTGCAGTTGCTGTTATTGCTGCCGCTGCTGCTGCTGCTGCTGCCAGTGTTGTCTGCATTAAAAGTACATTAAGACACATGCTAAAAAATAAAAACACTATTTGCTTGTAAATATTACACAAAAACAAACAAACAACAACAAAAAATAAAAACTGTTTGGTTTTTTGTTGCGTGTGAAACACAAAAATAAAGTGCAAAATTGCGACAAGTTGCTGCCTGTCTAATTGTATCCGCTGCCATGATGATAATAATGATAATACTGATGATGATGATGATGATGATTAGAGTGAGGGAGTGTGTATGTTGGCAGCAAGCAGCATTAGATAGTACGATAAGTAGCAGTGACATCTTTTCAATACTGCCGCCGTTACTTTGAAGCTCAATTGAAACTGTCAATTGAGGTTTCACCTCTGTTACTGCCCCCCTCTGCCTGCAGCACAACAACAGCACTTGGATAACCATTTTTGGTGTAGGCGATAGTGAAAGTTATTGCTGTCAGTTGGTTGTTCGGATTGGTCACAAAGTACACAGCACACACACACATACACACGCACATATAAACAGCATAAAGGTAATTAATGCCAATTAAATGTCAAATCGAAGCCCAAGTCACTGTCCTGGGCGTGATTGTTGGCAAAAAGCAACTCAATTGTTGACCGGGCGACCGAGCGTACGCCTAACTTTGACTTTCAAATGTTGCACTGTTTAATTATGCCTCAGTAAAGTTGGCTAAGTAACCAATGTTGTTGCCAAGTTTCAATGTTGCAGAGTTAAAGTAAATGCAATACGAGTTCAGACGATGCCAGCTCAATTGATTTCATTTCTCACGAGCGAGCAGCAACGTCAACTGTCAGGCTCTTGAGTTTTCTTGACTGGCTGAGCTGTTGTCTGCCGCTTGGCTGTTGCTAGTTGTTGCAAGTTGTAAGTTGCAAGTTGCCAGTTACCCATTTGGTCGTTGGTCGCTGCTTCAATTAAACACACACATCCCAGCAGTTGTTTGAGGTACTTGTATTGTACATATACTATTTACCACACGCCTCCGCTGCTTATGCCACAAGCTACAAGTAGCATGCACTTTCTTTAATGCTGCAATGTGCGAAAACAAAAGGAAAAGTGCAAGTTGCTGGCGGGTCGATGGGCAACAGTAACTACAACTGCAACTGCAACTGCAGTAGCGCCAGTAGCAATATAAGCAACACATGATTGTGCGGTAACAGCAGCAAAAACAACAGCAACAACAACAACAGTTATTTATGATTATTTAATGCAAACTTTTATTGCATCTCCCTGCAGGTTCATTGCCCAAAAACTTACAATACAAATTTCTGTAGTTTTTTTTCAGATTTAACCTGCAACTGCTTGTGGCAACTTATGCCACAGCAATCTTCAGTCGACTGTCAACAAGAGTGTAATTGCTGCTTTTGTTTGTTATCTCTTCTTTCATTGAACTTTGAACTTGGGCCAGCCTCTCAGCGCTTAACTCACTTGCTTTCTATTGTTACTAATAACAGCAATAGATTGTTTGCTTGTCTTTTATTTACTTCCATTTCAAACTGAATTGCATTTAATTGCACATGTAATTGCTTGTCCTTGCAACTTGCGCGTATTACGTATACGTAATATCTATATAAACCTTGTACCGATTGTTGTTGATAATTGCAGCGAAACAAGTTGACCAACTTGTTGTTGTGTTGACTTCAAAATTGCAATTGACCAACATTTAGCTATTAGCTTGTCATGTTGAACTTTGACACAAATTACTAAATAAACATAAACTAAAATACACACAAAATTTTAATCATTTCAAGCAAATATTCATTTTGAAAATCATTCATATAAACATGGTTCAATAACATTTGGCTCAAATGTCAATTCTAAGTGTAAATTATTATTTGCATTCTCTCTCTCTCTCTCTGTTATTTCGCTGTCTTCTACAAGTCTCATGTCTCAGTCTTGTCTGTTTGTTTGTCTCTTGAATTTGCAATACAAACAAGCCTTTAACCTTTGATATACAATTACATTATACATCAGCACACATACAGCTACACATTTTGGTCATACCACAAATATATATGTCAGACAACATTTTGTCAGTTTATTATGGTTATTTTGGAAAGATTTTATTGCTTATGGCCTAAACTCTTAAATTATTCTTAGCCAACAATATGCTGTGACTCAGTCGCATTGCCAAGCTTCATTTAAACTTCTCTCTCTTGATACTCAATTTGCAGCAAAGCTGCTGCTTGGCACCTCAGCAGAAAGCTAAAAGCAATCATAAGGTGCAACTATGCGGAAAACTAAGTAAAAATTGTGAATGAGAAAAATTAACCAGAAAAGCTACACTAAATTAACTAAATTTAAACTTAAACTATGACAGTCATGCCTTGATGCATTTGGAACCTATTTAGAAACTTAATGCATAGTTTTTTTCATTCTTCTACTAATTTTAAATATTTCAAGGTTATAATGATATTATAATTGAAATAATTTATTCAATTTGTTTGTCACTTAAAAAGTTTTCAACAATTTTTTTATATTCTTTAACTATTAAGCAATTTTATAGTAAATACTTTTCCTTAATGCCAAGTTAATAGTATTTTTTATAATTTTTTATATTCGGTTTCAGCCAGCTTTACATCATTTTAAAGTTGTTTACCCAAAAAATGTAAAATGTAAATTAAGTTTAATACAATGCAACAACAACAGCAATAACAAGCTGACTCATCTCTCGATATTACTTAGTCTTAATGTTGTTGTTCTTGTTGTTGTTGCTGTGTAGGGTATTTGGGCTTTAATCTTTATAGCCAAGCAGGTAGTAGAAGTCGTTGTTAGTTGTTGTTTAGATGCTAATGTTGCTGGGTGTACATTGTATATGGATTCTACATTGTCTAGATTTGAATGTGAACCGGTTGTTGTTAGCTTATGAAAGAGCAAACCCAACTGTATACACAATGCATAGGCAAACAATCGCTTAGATTGTACACTATATAGACGATGACTTAATGCCAACGGCAGGCTCCCAAAGCCAAAAAAAAAATAACCAAAAAACAAGCCACAATTAGGTCCAGGCGATATTTTGGCATCTGTGCAGTTGACAGCAGCAACATGTAATGCTGCATATAACCACAAAATGTGTATAGGGTCCACTCTGGTCATGAGTCATACGTATGTGCAACCGCAATGGCAATTGTAACTGCAATAGCAACAGCAACAGCAACAGCAACAGCAACCGCAATTGCCACAAACAGACCAAGCCAGTCTAGGCCAGAAAACACCAGGCCACGTGAAGCAGTTTGACAGCTAACAAATGATGCATGCAAATTTGTTGCCTGCCACTTAAATTTTTCGTATATCTATAAAGAAATATCCCACGCAACAGGTTTTCCTTCCTTCTATATAGATATATATATATATATTTATATAAATATACATACATATTTTCTTATTAGCTTTTTTATGAGACCAACGCGCCCAGAACATATTTTTTTTATCATAATTTCTACGCACCATAAAATATTTTTACTACACATAATTCAAAATTAAGAAAAAAAATACCCAAAAGCTTGACTGGACAAGTAGGAAGTTTATGTTTATATATTTATATATATATGTGTGTGTGTGTGTGTGTTTGTGTGTGGTCATAAAAATAAGTTACGATGCAATTTGAGTTTTGACTCTCTTGTCTTTTATATGTTGTCTGTTGCCTGTGGGAAGCATTATATGAACTTGAAATGTGATGCCATTCTCAAGTAAGTGACACATTTTGCTTCTGTTGTTGTGCTTTGAGATGCGTTTTGGGTTCTTCATTATTTTGTTTATTTTTTTTTTGCTTATGCTTCGTAGGTATAAAGCCTTTAATGAGGCAACATATTGCAGCAACACATGTGCGTCTGTGCAACTTGAAAATGCAGCAACACGTATCAAGTAAAAGGAAATAGCAGTTGGATATACAAAAACAACATTGAGTCGAACCCGTTCTGTGGCAATATACAGACATCGTTTGGTTGCATGAATGAGTGCGTTTTCATTTATTAATTTGCAGCCTTTTGTTGTTGCTGCTGCAAGTCTTTAACTGCAGCTGCACCCCAATACTTGTAAGTCGCCACATTGGCGGCATCGTTGACTTTGCCTCACGCAAATGAAAACGAAGATGCTGCCGACATGGGAACCTAACCTTGAAATATTTTGTTGATGCTACAGCACATATACAACATAAGTAGAATCAGAATGACGCACACATATACATATACATACATACAAATACTTAAAGATATTCACAAAGTACCAACAACACTTGTAAATCTGCTATAATTTCTGCATTAAACATTTGATATATATTATATAGAACTTAACGCAACAATTAAGTACGTCTTCAGGCTTCAAGGATACTCATTAATATAAACATATTAAATAATATGTTATTAAAAAAGTTAAGGTTACTTTTAATACCTTTAAACAGAAGGATAAACTTTAAACTGCAATTATAAATGGTAAGGTTAATATCAGGGTTTTAAGCGTAGAGTTAATCTATGCAAGTTTTGCGTGCAAGTTCGTGCATGCCATGTAGAAACTTGTTCAAGAAAAAGATGATAAATTTAATTATAATTATCGAATATATATACACAATTAAATATATATAAAATTGGTCGTATTTACTATAATTTATGCATAGTTTTTTAACAAATTCATAATTTATTATAATTTTATAAAATTTATCAAAATATAGCATATAATATTGAAGCAATCATTTATGTTTTTATATAAATTGAATGCGTATATCTTTAACAACTTTGCAAGTTAAATTTGTATATAAATAGAAACAATTTGATACAATTATGCGATTGCATCTTTAACATATTCATGCAAGTTTTGCTACATGCAATTAATATATAAGTAAAACAAAGAATTAATTTTCAATGTTGTTTAAATATTTGGCATTCGTTTGATGTTTTTAAACAAAGAATAAAGAAACGCGTTTTTATCTTAAATTATATATACTTATATATATTATATATAGATACAGATTTAAGATTTCTCCATTATAATAACACTTAAGTTATAAAGATATTAGTTAAAAAAAAAATTCATGTAGTAGTTAATTGGTCTGTTATTTTACCTGACGAATAAGAAGATGGCCAAAATGACTAAATAACTTTAAATGGATGGCAGCTCAGCTTAATTGACATTCAAATTAGTGGTAAAATTAGTTAAGAAAAATCAAATGATACTCTAGCGAAAGGGAGAAAACAACCAAAAATGACTGTAATAGATCAAGTCTAGATGAATCGTGTCTATTCCTTTTACCACTTTTGCTGCTATAATTCAAACAGTTAACGCAACTTGCTTTCTATGGTTTCTATGAACCTAATCTTCTTCAACAGAAATATGTTTCCAGACAAAAAAAACGCGTTAGTTTTGCTTTGTAAACAACTTCATTTAAGACAAGTGCTGCTAGATTGTTGTTGTTGTTGTTGTTGTTGTTGTAAGTTTTCTTTCCCATAAACCTCCTCAAGCTGCCCCTACTCTTTCTAGACTTGAGCTCAACTTAAAGATGATAAACAAACTCTACACGATTTAATTGTTGCTGCCATTAACTGACATGTTATTCTTGTTGCTGTTGTTGTTGCTGTTACAGTTGTTATTGTGGTCATACGAGCTTGTTATGTTACCTGTTGACAGTCCCAACATCCGGCCAATACGAGTTCTCTGTGAGCCTCCCAACAGGCAACTGTATGTACTTTGGCCATTTGGCTAATGATATCTTTGGCTTGTATTCAATTATTTAAGCCACATTGCCAGCTGAGATGAGTGTTCATTTAAACTATGAAATCCAATACCAAACGCTAATTAACATTTGGGCCACATTTTAACAGCCTGTACCTATAATTATTAACAAATTGGCAATTGTAGACAGAAAAATATGAGGCGTAGTTGCCAGACTAAACCTTCAGTCACTAAGTAGTTCATATTAACTTTTGGCATTAACAAGGCATATAAAAGGAAATAAATAATTAAAATATAATTATGAAAATTATATCGAAACAGAAATACGATAAATCTGGTATATAGCTGGAATATTGGATAAATAATATTAAAGTAGTAATAGAAGAAAACAACAAGAAAAACTTATTACTAAATCATTTCAAGACATTTTTCTCTAGTAGAAGTTTTATGATTGTTTATATGCAACTTGTGGCATAAGAGCAATAACTTACGCTTTGTGGCAACAACAACTTTGCATCTTTACAACTTGTTAGTAAAGGCCTTCAACTTTGAAGTTTGAACTTTAATAGAAGGCAATTAAGCTGCCAACTAATAGCATTTATGGCAACATCTATGTAAATTCTCTAATCAATATTTTAGCCAATTTTCTAGTTTCTTAACCAAAAGAACAATTCTAATCAACTAAATGGCTTTAGCTCAATTTCCATGGCTCCAAAACGAGTCGCCGGCGTCTAATTGCCAAATGCCTTTTATGGCTACTCCATGACGCTGACATTTGAAAGCAGCGCCCACAACATCCGCTGGAGCAACTGGCCCAACCCGAAATAAGCAATTTATGCTTAGGAATTTTTTTGTTCTCATATTTTTAACTATTTGCCATGTTTATTTTTGTTCTTTGTTATTTATTATTTTTGCGTAAATATTGGGCCAGTCCACGCCCATTCAAATTGCTCAAATAGTTCATCCAGCAAAATTTTTATGCCCAACCGAGTGTATAAAATAAAGTCGTAAAGCAGCCAGAAGATTGGCATGCATATCGCAGGTGTATATATTTAGAAATATTACATTTACATCAACATCATTATTAACAGCATTAACAGTAACAACATTATCATCATCATCATCAACATCAACATCATCATAAACATATAAATAAACCCCTGACTATATGGAAATGAGCAGCTAAAAAGAATCGTCAGCCGCATAAATTTCACGTGTAAATGTGGAACAAACTTCTGGCACAAATCACAATCTTATTTCTCCTTTCCGTATTCTTTACCAGAAAAATTTTAATTTAAATATCTCAACTCATCTGTGGTTTTCATTTATTTTTATTTATATTTCTACATCATTTTATCTAATTTAATTTTCACTATGCTTTTTGCTTTATTTCTTATGCTTCTTGACTTTTTGTGCTTCTTTTTCGGTTTCTGCTATATTCAAAATTTATTATGGTAATTTGTGCAGCTGTGAATTGGGTGAAAATGCAGCTTGAACTATAATTTTGACTTATTACTCGTTTCGGAGCACAATGACAAAACATATGGCCAATAGGGAACACTTTACCAGGAGCACAATTAAAGTTTATAGGCCACAGCTGTTAGAGGCAATCAACGATACTTTTCGTTATATCAACATATACTTTATGACAAAAATAAAACTTGTTTCTGGATATATTTATATATATTTATATATATACTCATGTATATAGTTGTATACAAAATTCCCCAACAATTCGTGTGTGTGTGTCAAATGCATTTAATGTCTGGGGATTAGCCCCAAAGTGGCATTTTTGGTGAAACGACATTGGCCAGCCAACAGCTAATAGCTTAAGGCCATAAGCATAAGAGCTGAAGATACATTAAAAATGCAGCAGCTGAAAAGAGAGAAAGGCAGATGGAATAACAGAGTAAAAGAGACAGAGGCAAGAACTTTTTAGCTGCTGTTGGTTAAACCTGTTGGCCCCAATTGGGAGTCACAGTCGACGGTCAGTTAACTGTTTCGTTGCCTGCAAGCGGCACAAATTTGTATACATATACATATATATATGTGCGGGTATGTGAACGATCAGATTAAACTAAGGCAAATACACAATAAAAAAAAAATAACAAAAATAAAAAACGTCGAATGCAAAAATATTGAAATGGGTTTTAAGCACGAAACGAGTTTCAGGCCGGGACTACCGAAAAATGCCAAGCACTTACTGCTTATAAGATTGGTATAGCATTGGGTATAACATTCTTTTGGGTATCAATTAAATGTTGGAGAGCCCAGAGCTGACCGACTTTATCTGCTAACTGCCTGACTGCTTGGATGGCTAACAAGCTGACACCCGTCCTGTTTTGTTGGCGCTAGATCCGTGAGCTTGTTGCATGAAATTTATGCAGATTTATTTGTGTTACACTTCTGCGACAGCAACATCTTTGCTTTGATATCTCTTTTGCTTGCTTCAATCTTCCAACGTTGCAAAACAGCATTCCTTTCGACCGAGAGTACCAGAGTTCCAAACTTGAAAATCACTTGTAGCGGCATAAAGCGTTTATTGTTGTTGTTGCTATTGTTGTTGCACCTCTTTTATAGCCAACTTGCAGCCTATTTTTATGGTCAAATAGCGCCACAATTTGTTGTACATTTTCTGCTTGAGTTTTGCTGTTTTCCCCCAAAGTGTTTCACTTTTGTACCAATTTGGTTTGGCTGTTGTGCCAGGTGAATAGCAGCTTGGTGGTCGAGCTGATCCTTAAATGATTTACGAGCTGCTATTGAAATAACAATGCTACTACCACAATATGTTTCAAACATGGCCAACAATTGTTGGCCTGTATTTCATGAGTGGCTTATTGGCTGGCTGGCTGGCTGGCTGAATGGCTGAGAACTGGTACACACAATTGCAGCTATAAACAAATCGACAATCGATGCCGCAACCGAATGCAAATGAAAGAAATGCAAAAAAAAAAAAGAATAATAAATAACAAAACAATAAAAAACTTAAAACAATTATTGAAAATGCAACAGCAGCAACAACAACAACAGCAACAAAGAAGCAGATCTTATTTATGTATAACATGACCAAACAAAATGCGATAGGCAACAGAAACAATAACAAAAAAAAACAAAAGCAAATCAGAAACAGCAACAACAACAAAATAACACACAGTAGTAACAAAATTTGCAAGCCCCAGTTATGCAATTGAGTACGCTCAGCCCTCCGCCCCGCACCGCCTAGACAACCCCTGCCATCGTTTGGCTAAGTGAGTCGATGCCAATTGTTTTTTATTTTTTTGTCTTAGCGAACAAATTGCACAAAGCCAAGATTTATGCATATTAACGTTTAAGCCAAAACGTTGACCCAAAAATTGTAGCAGCTGCTGCTTTGTATATTGCAGATGCAAAAATCAAGCGTAACATTAGCAACAGCAGAAGATACTACTGTTGCTGTTGCTGCTGCTGCTGTTACTAGTGCTGCACGCCAGCAACATTTAACAATGGGTCAACTTTCGTTCACGTTGGCGTTGATAAATGATCCAAGAGAAGCCATAACTGTGCTGTATGTTGTGTGTGTGTGTTGTGTGTGTTGTATGTGCTGTGGCTGTTGTTGTCATCTCTAGCTCTGTCTCTGTTTCTGTTATGTGTCTTTGTATTAGTTCATTGTGGGTGTTGTCGCCGCAGCAACACTTTCCCAATTAGACGGTATAACAATGTTGTTCACTTACAGTCACTTCTGGCGTCAAAGAAGGCTAATGACTTAAACATATAAATGTTGCATTGTTTAGCCTCTCTCTCTCTCTCTCTCTCTCTCTCTCTCTCTGTCTCTATCTTTGTTCTTAACTGTTACAGTAGAAACGCCTTGAAAATTATTGTGAGAATGCAAAGTTATCATATTATATTTCAGACTTTTTTTTAGTAGTAATCTAAACTTAGCAAACCTGTTTAAGCTCCTGCCATTTTAAGCGGCAAAAGTATATAAATAGAGTTTATTAAATTCTATACCTTTTATGGCAACTCTAAGCAACTTTAAGCAACTCTAAGCAACTTTATTGTTCCGCAATTTCTATGCTAATGTCAATGCATAAGGCGCATTCAGATTAACGTTAGCCTGGCCAATTTTAGAAAGTCATTTATTTAGTTACACACGGACACAGGCGACAAGTCGAAGCAAAGATATAAACAAACTAACTAACAACACTAACAGCAGCAGCAGCAACAGCAATAGCTTCATAGGTAACGGCAACAATGCCATGCAATTGATTACCCAACAGCAATCGAAGACACTGAGTGAGAGAGACCTAAGTAACATTGTCAATGGCCATGTGACAAACACTATTGAAGGTCTGCACAAAATGTCCAATGTAAGCTCAACAACAACAGCAACAGCCCACAACAATTGTGGACAACAGCAACAATACAACAGCAGCAACAGCAGCAGCACCAACAGCAAATTTCAATAATTTCATTATCAAGATGAAGATTGATTGATAGTCACCATAGTAAATGAATGTTTGACTGCTGCTTGCTAAAGACATTGACTGGCCAGTTGGTAGCTAGACAGCGGGAACTGTGGGGGGTATAGCTAATTTCAAGATGAACTACCGCGAATTGTTGCTGCTGTTGTTGTTGCTGTTTGCTGTTTGCTCTTACTTGTACTCGTTGCTGCTGCTCTTTTATTTACATTCAATAATTTTATATCATGCTGCAGAAGCTGCATTTATATTGCAAAGCACAGTGAAAGTTAATTGTTGCTCTTGCCAATGCAGCAGTAGCAACAGCAACAACAATTGTTGCCAGGGCTTGCGCAATCGAAAGAAAGTTTATTAGCTCCTTTACAGCTTATGCTATAATAAGACATAACAACAAAAATATGAATTAAAGTTTCTTTTATTTTACTTACAGAATATGGCCTAAGTTGGCATTAAACAACAGCAACAGCAACAGCCACAGATCAACAACAAGCAACAAGCACAGCAGCAACATTCAAAAAAAATGTCATCCTCCATTTGTTCACACTTTACGCAGAATGCATGGAAGAAGGATTTGTGCTCCAATTGCTTCAAATCAAAGGATGAACATAAAGCCGCAGCTGCAGCTGCAGCAGCCGCACAACAGACCACCAAACCAGGTGCAGTCAAGTCAGATAGTCATACCAAGACTGATTACCCAAACAGACATAAGACACCTGCTAAGAGCATAATTAAGAAGGCATTTGGTGTACGTCTTACCACAAGCAGCAGCAACAGCAGCAGCAAACACTCTAGCAACAGCAGCAACTCAAAGTTTGGCAAAGTTTGTTTTCCAAAGCAGCTGCACGAGGTCATTGGGTATGGCGGCGAGTGGACAGATGACGATGACGATGATGACGATCATGATTTTATGAATCTCGGCAACGAGCACGATGACATGGCCATCACGGAAACAGATGATGAGGAAGCTGTCGAGCTGAAGCGCATTACGCGAGCCAACACGGATTTCAATATGAATAATGGCAATTTGTTGGGTGATGCGCAGGACAACATCAAAAAATCATTTGCTGCACTCAAGTTGGGTGCACCTCAGGTGGATAAGGAGGGCAAGAAGCAAACATTAACTATTAATGTAATGCCTTTTGGGCAGCCCCTAAAGTCAGCAGCAACAGCGAAAACAACACCAGCCAAGCCGCTGGAACTTACCAAAACAACAAAATCAACAACAACAACAGCAGCAGCAACAACAACAACAACAGCAACTTCAGCAATATCAGCACAGTCTAGCACAGTCATAGCCAAACCGGCAACAACATTAAGCACACCGACAACCATTAAAAGCACCGTAACAAGTACATCTACTACCAAGAAGGTAACCACAACACTGACGCCAACGTTGGTCAAGACATCGCTAGTGGCACCATCACGGGATGGCAAGGATAGTCCACCGATTGAGCGAGCCATGGAGAAGTCTTTGCTGGATGAAATATCAGAAACATTGCAACAGAAGCAAAAGCAAAGTGAAAAGATCACAGCAGCAGCAGCAGCCACAACAACAGTCACAACAGCAACAGTTGCTAGCAGCAGCAGCTCTACCAACAGCAGCAACAAAATCAAATTTGAATTGAGCTCACTGAGTGATGCACCAAAGCCATTTCTTGACCTTAAGAAACCAATCGCAAGAAACCAACCCATAACCAAGGATCATACCAAGCCCAAGGTAAACGTCTGCCACAAGTACTCCGACACGGACAGCAACTGCTCGGACTCGGAGAATGGTGTCTCTGCCTATTATGATGTGGTTGAAACGCAGCTTAGCTATGAAAATCTGCCCGATGGTAAATTTAGTGAGCAGGTGGGCGTGGCCAGTGCTCAAACAGAGACAAATAACAGTCACTACTCCAGTTCCCAGTACATAACGGATATGCTGCTCAGCTCCAAGACTCGTGCAGCCAGCTACAATCTGCACGAAGGTAACTTTATGACCAGCAAGATCACCTCTGATGGACTTATTGTTACAAAATGCAGCTCCGATGATGCACTCGACTCCACGGGCAGCAGTTTCGATGGCAGCTCCGACGAAGAGAACATCTATAACATGATACGTAGCGAGTCCGATTCAGGCATTGGCATCAGCATTGGCAGTGAATATAAGAACCTAACTAATGGCACTGCCAAGAGCTCCAATGAGCAGCGCTCACTGGTGGAAAAGAAACTCAGTGCTAGCACCAACAATTCCGACTATGAGGACATACAAATTGGGGATCAATCTAGTAACCAGGCAGCAGTGAAGAGTCGTGAACTGCATGGTGAACCGGATGGTAGTGCTGATCCTGATAATAAGCTGGAGCAGCAGCAACAGCAACAGAAACAACTACAACAACAGCAACAAGATGCTGATTCCATGACACAGCAACTTCCAGCGCTACCCAAATCACCGCCACCTCCTATGAAAATCGATGCTCGTCCCTCCTTCTTGCATGGCCTCAAAAAGCCTGAGCTACCAGTGAAGCCACTCGTCAGCAGCAGCATCAACACGATTAGTTCTAGCAACAACAACTCGCCACTAAAAACCTTTATGAGCAAGCGACAGCCAAGCAGCGCGGAACAGCAATTCATCACGCAGTTGCAGACGGCAATTTCCAAATCGAGTGACAATCTGTTAGCAGCAGCAACATCAGCATCAGCTCAAACCGCAGCAGCAGCAGCAGCAGCAGCTGAGTCAGCTAAAGATGATGCCAAGCTAAAGAAGGGCAAAGCGCCAAATCCGCCGCCAGAGCCAAAGCTTAGCGCTCCGCCCACACCGGAACGCGATTATAGTTTGGTAGTGGAATTCGAACAGGCGATCAAGACGGAGGCGTCATTATCGGCGTCCGAGCCAGCGGAAACAGTTGCTGTCAATGAGAAACCGGCAAGCGCAGCAACAGCGGATACAAACGCAGCAGCAATCACTAGCACTACAACAACAGCAACAGCAGCAACAACACCAACAATACCAGTCAACAGCAGCAACACTAACAGTTTGTATACAAGAAAGCCACCAGTGGCTGCCGGAGCACCCGTTATACGTGAAAAGGATAAACGGGAGCGAGCCGTAGTTAATCCCAAGTTTCGCAGTCTGAACACCTTTGTGATGCAACGAGCCAATGCAGCAAAGCAGCTGCAGATGCAATCCGCTAGCTCAGTGCTGAATCTGAAGCAACCTTTGACACCAGAGCCAACTCCACGCAATCCCCGTCATCTATCCATGTCCGAGGAATGTCTAACTGCAGCTGGCCTAATGGAGCAAAATAATAAAAAGTCACCCACTGCCTCACCGCCACAGAAACAGAAATCAAAGTTTTCCATTAAGAAATTTCTGCGCATGGGCAGCAATGGAGGCAACAAATCCACTGAGCCGCTACCCAAAAAGGATAGCAACATCTATACAGAGATTTGTACGGGTGATGATGGCAGTGTTATTGGTAAACCACGTCTGGTTATCATACATCCCATTGATATAAATCCCACAGCTGTTGAGGTAGTCAAGGATATAACCAAGACAAATGATACAGTTTCTGCTCAAACGGTGGCTGTGGTCACTGCCAAACCACCAGCTCCACCGCTGCGTGCCAGTGAGGGACAGCGTGCACATGAAGCGAACAAACCGGCACGCCCACCACCGCCCAAAAGTGCTGAGCTAAGGCGTAAACAGAAGACCGAACTGACTGCCACACTCAGCAATAGCAGCGTCGATTCCGTAACGTTCTCCGGAAGCTTGAATGCCGCTGGCTCAATTAAATCCAAAGCCGACAATGTATATGCCAATTTGGGTAAGTGTTAAAATAACTGTGTTAACTGTGTTAACAGGACAATCCAAATTCCATAATATATCAATAACCATGTGCCAATTGAAGCTCAACTGAAACTAGTTTAAAAATTCCAAACGCCTTTTTACTTGACGTGGGTGTCTCTGGTCATGATCCAATTCCAAAAGAAAGCGCAAACAAATCACGTTCACTGTCAGACTTAGACTCAGACTCGGAGTAAGAGTCGAAGTCGAAATTAACATAGTTTAAGAGTTATGTGACCTTCAAAAATGTGGGTCTTAAGGGTCTCTTCACCTACTTTGCTTATGGCTAAGTGCAACTGAAATAACCATAAACATAAACAGTTTACTCGTTTAAGCCGAAAGTAGAGCCAGCTCAGAACCCAAACAAGTTACGCATATAAATCGATATAACGGGCTTTGAGCCAAGCTAAAGAATCCATTGGCTCTTCTTATACTTCCATTTGGTAGTTGATAGTTGGCCAGCTAAACAGGTAGCCGGATTAAAGTAGGTTAAGTGAGCAAGCTACAGAGTAAAAGAAATATGTAGTTTACAGATCAAATAAAATAACAAAAAAAAAAAATAGAAAGAATAAAAATTGGAAAAAAATAAAAAAAAGGAAAAAAAAACCAATGAGGTAACCACATATGAATGCTTAGCCAGAACCAAATGACCAACTAGAAAACTGGCGAAACGAGAATTTCTTAACCAAACTAAACTTGTAGCTTTAGACCCATTTCTTTTGCTGACATTTTGTGGTTAGGCCAATATGGCTAGAACTTGTTACACCTGCTGCTGCTGCTTGTTGAATGTTGAATGTTGAATGTTTGTTGTTTGTTTGTTTGGTTTCCGGGAGTTGGTGAAGGGGACGCATAGTTCATCAGTTGCTGTGGCATGGAAAAAGCTATTTGTTAGACAACTATGAACAACAGCTGCAGCATATACTAGGCACTAGGCACTAGGCAATAGGCAATAGGCTATAGTCACTAGGCCAATAGGCACCATTGCGCGAATTGTAATTTGGCATGAATTTGGGTCATAGTCACAATTAGTGTCACAGTTGATCCATCCAGCTAGCTGGGACAGGAAAAAGTTGACCAGATGTTGCTGTTGCCATTTGTCATATAACATTGTACCAGAACTAAAAATTGAGCTGACAAGTCATAAATATTGTATTATTAGTTTAACATCTAGTTTAACTACCAGCAAACATCCTATAACATTATCCAATTCCATATGTAGGTGAAATTCGCTCTTCTATAGCGCCGCGTAAGCCGGAGCGCACGGCTAGCATGCGGGAGCGTGAGGCGCAATTGGAGCTGGTACGCAAACGAGGCATACTTACCGATACTATCTCCATTTGCTCGTCAAACGGGGAGAATGTATCGGGTGAACAGTCATCCAAAATAAGTGGCAATAATCCATATGATGCTGGCAAGCCACCTTCCGGCAATACCACAGCCCCTGGCACAGGCACTGTGAATAGCCGCACCAGCACCTTTGAGCGTCAGCCAAAGAAGATTGAGACAAAGATGTCAATTTCCAGCAAATTGGAAATATTTGAGCAACGTGCTCATGCGGCCAACGATGCCACAGATACTGCACAGCGTAGCAGCCTTAAGGATTCAGTGCGTAAAATTAACAGCACCATCGATAGCTATCTGAAGGATAAGCGTGACTATGAGAATATGTATGAGTTTGTCAAAATAAACAATAGCAGCAACTCAGCAACAACTGCTGCAACATCAACAGCAACAACATCAACGCCACCAATGCCACCAACACGCAACAGCAATATGGATCTTGCTGCCATGGCCGGACAGCGTCTGAACCAAACGAACAGACGTAATAACATCTATTCGGATACGGCTTCCATAGCCAGTTATTCGCGCAGCGAATATGGTCCAGTACGCAACTATGGCCTGACCAATAGTCTGGGTAATTATTGGAAGACTACTTCCTATTGCCTAATGCTAATCCTTTCAACTTCATATTGTAGCAAACATTCCACGCGTCATCTCGGCCTCGTATGCAGGCAGCGAGGTGGGCGAATTCGACATCTACGCGCCGTACAGCTACTATGGCAGCGAGGCTGGTGGAGATGTGGCCACAGACATCAATGACAGCGTCTGGGGCATGCCTATGGTAAGTGCTTAAACTTAAATGGATTTCATTATGTATATTACATAATATCCTTTTCTGCAGGGCAACAAAAACCGCAGCAAGGCTACGAATCGTTTGCGCATGCGCAAAGGACGCAGTGTCGTGCACAAGACCATCGAGGACAACTATACAGCTGTGGTGGTAGCCAATCATGAGGCACTTGCCCAGGTGCTCGATCAGGTGAGTTAACCTTGTTAAGCTTCACATAACTGATGTTAATTTCAATGTATCCTGCAGCTACAACAAACGCCAGTTGTGCCTGCTGCACTACGACCACTGGCCAATGCTATTAATTTACGTTACGAGGATTTTACCATTTTGGAGGGAGCTCAGGCTTTTGTTGTGGGTAAAAAAGCCTTCCATGCTGCAATGTGGACCTCATCACCTGTGACCTTGGCACTCTCGGCTGACTGCAATCAGCTGGCGGGTGTTGGTGGCGAACTAAGCCAACTGACGGGTGGTGTCTCCGATGTGCTCAATCCTATAACCGAATTTTGTGACCTGGTGCCCAGTTACCAGCTGCCATTGATACCAACTACAGAAGTAACGCTGCTGCAAGCTACCATCTCGGTGCTGCCTAGACTTCAATTGGAAACACTACAATCTATTGGAACCATATTGAAGGGCAAGTCTCAGGTTTTGGACAAGAGCAATTTCAATTTCCGCGGCTCTATACCAAATCTGAGCGGACTAAAGGATGCAACTGGTGCAAACGCACTACGTAATGTGGTTTCCGTACAGAATCTGAGCACCTTGAATGAAGAATCAATTTCGACAAACAGCACATCGACAATCACTGGTGAGGATTGTCCAGCTACGCCCAATTCTATGCCCGCTTTTGATGATGTCATGACACGTGAAGTGGCATTTATTATGCTGCAGCTGGTCAATGGCATGAAGAATCTGCAGGCCAAGGCTATTGAGGAGACACCTCTGAGTCTATCAAATGTGGTTCTATCCAAGGATATGGAAAACAAAGATGCCCAAGCGCGTCTCTGTGTACTACAAGGGTAAGATAACAATAGATAACAGCATCCTGATTATATTTACATATAACTTTATAACTTACAGCAACAATAATGATGATGAGGAGCCCATGGGTACTCTCTGTAAATGTGCCCATGGTGCACTGACCGATATGCTGCCTACCACAAAAATCACGCCCATTTTAGCTGATATTCTGCAACAGGAACGCGCCGAGTCACTATCCAAGGCCAAATCTGTGCTTGAATTTGTGCTGTGGGGTCCCTCAGATGTTGCGTTATCGGGCTCCACAAAAGAGCGAGAGCTTGCACTGCAACGCTGGCTTGATCTGGAGCGAGCTACAGTGCTGCATGGTTTGGTGCGCACACGCGTCGAATTGACCGTCTATGATGAGTGTCATCTGATGTTCCTTGTCCGATCGACGGCCAAAATGATGAATGATGCAGCCAAGATAGTGTGCAGCTACCAACAGCAGACGGGCCAGGAATAGCTACAGTAAACATAGCCTATATATTTATTACTTATAATCATGTCATAGTCCATTGATTAGTTTAGATTTAAATAATGCTGGGCCCAAAAGTCCTTTATATATATATATATATATATATATATATATATATACACACATATATTGACTATATAACCAGTTTACGATATATACAAAATTCGACATACTATGCTATGATTTACGCTATATACGATATAAACGATACGACAACATCCCTAAAATTTGTACACAACTTTGCCCAGCGTGCCAAACCGATAATTGTTTGCGGAAATTGTCTTGTAAAAACTGAATCTGCAGTAAAAATTTAATTAATTTTAGTTAATTTCTAATTATAAGTGAATACTCTATATTTTTATTTATACCAATATTATTTACCAATATTATTAATAACCGTTGATGACTATTGAAAGTATAAATCGGTTTGTATAGGAAACATTGGTGTTTGTTTAAATATATATAATTATACATAAAGTATATATATTATATATAATATTATTGTATATCTATTTACATTCAAATAAATAAACTGCAAAAATCTATAAAAAAAAACTAATTTTCTTTTCATTCCTATTTTAATCCATGAAATTCTTAGATTTAATTGGAAGTTGAAATTTTCAGTAACTCCGAAAAGTATACTACAAATATTTCATATTAAATTAAAGCTTTGACCAACGCGTCGCAACGTTATCATTTAGTTAGCTATTAAAGCTTTTATTACTGAATATGATTTAAAAAAAAACAAACAAAACGTTACCTGCTCACTATGTCAGAGCTCTTAACGTGTTATCAGAATAATTTAAATGTATAAAATAAGACAAGCGAAAAGCTTTGGATTTAGTTTAAAGACAAAAATTGGTGCAAAATGTTAGGACAACGCGCAAGAATTTTTCAACGAAAACTGGTTATTCCAATACAGCAAGTGTGTTATTATATTTTTTTTTTTAGTCAGAGATTTTGAATTTATAATTTGTTATATATAGCGGCAACAAACAAGTGCAGCAAGCTCTACACTCAATGTATCGGAAGGTCAGATAGGCACTTTAAAGCCTGTGGATTGGAATCAGGCACGCCCATTTAATGAGATACCAAAAATTACTATGGCGCAGTATTTACGCGATATGCTGCCTACGGGCAAATATAACAAAATGGAATTTCCGGATGTCTTATTAAACATGCGTAAAGAGCACGGTCCTCTCTTCAGATTGCCAGGTCTAATGGGCAAACCGGAGATTGTTGTATCCCATGATCCGGTGCATTTTGAGCAAGTGTTACGCGTTGAAGGACCCTGGCCAGAAAGGCCTGGAAATGAAATATTGCAGTATCATCGAAATGAACTACGAAAAGATTATTTCCAGGGTATTGAAGGCGTTGTGGCTACGTAAGAATTTATTGTTTAAGACTAGAAGAATTTCCAAACTAAATTATATTAAACCCTCCAGTCAAGGAGAGGTCTGGGCCAAGTTCCGTTCTGCGGTTAATCCCGTAATGATGCAACCAAAAACTGTGCGCCTTTATTATCAAAAAATGTCCAATGTAAACAAAGAATTCATACAGCGGTAAGCGAATACAAATAAATTCCCTTAACGACTTCAATAACTTTTATTAATTTCCTATAAGCATTCGGGATATACGTAATAGCAGCACACTTGAAGTGCCCGATACATTCGAAGAAGAAATTAATCGCTGGACTCTGGAATCTGTTTCAGTTGTGGCTTTGGATAAGCAGCTGGGACTGATTACCACAAATCGTGATGACCCGCAGGCTAAGAAACTCTTTTCTGAGCTCACGAAATTCTTTGTTCTTACTGCTGAGCTTGAGTATAAGCCTTCACTGTGGCGTTATATATCTACGCCCACATATAAAAAAGTTATTAAAGCTATGGATAACATAAAGGAAGTGTCCAGCGGTTATATAACTGAAGCACTAGAGCGATTGGAACGTGACCCAATGCCCAACCGACCAGAGCACGAAAGAAGTGTACTAGAAAAACTGTTGAAGATCGATAAGCGTATCGCCACTGTTATGGCAATGGATATGTTGATGGCTGGAGTAGATACAGTAAGAAGAACTGTATTAAACAACCTAGTGAAGTTCTATAAACTTCATTCTATTCTTTTAATTTGCAGACCACAACTACATTTACTGGTGCTCTACTCTGTCTGGCTCAAAATCCTGAGAAGCAAGCCAAACTTCGTGAGGAGGTATTGCGTATTTTACCTGAAAAGGATTCCGAATTCACTGAAGCGTCCATGAAGAATGTACCTTATTTACGCGCCTGCATTAAGGAGTCGCTACGTCTCTATCCCTTGGCTCCAGGAAATGCGCGTGTTATAAAATCGATCTCGTACTAGACGGAGTACCAGATTCCTACAGAAACAACAGTAATGATGCTATCCTATGGCTTAATGACCGATGAGAAACACTACCCCAGAGGCAATGAGTTTCTACCCGAACGTTGGATACGCCAAACGAAAGAAGAAGCTTCCAATTCGAAATGCCCCCATGCACTTAAGGCAAGTAGTCCTTTTGTCTATTTACCTTTCGGATTTGGACCCCGTATGTGCATCGGCAAACGTATTGTGGAAATGGAACTGGAACTTGGTCTTGCACGACTCATACGCAACTTTCATGTAGAATATAATTATCCTACAGAGAAACCCTTTAAAAGCGCCTTAATATTTATGCCCAATATTCCGCTTAAATTTAAATTCACGGACGTCGATCATTAAAGTCGGTCTGTTTTATATATTATTAATGACTTATACATGTATATTATCGTATGAAACAAAGAAATTTTTCCTATACTTTGTTATCTAAGCAACTTTCTACTGTACTAAGAATATCACTTTGATAAGGTTTACTTAATACATATCTTGTTGCACTTAAATTGTTCCTAGAGATAAGATTGGTAAAGGAAAACAGGCAAAAGCGGGTTTATCTTAGTATAAATACAAAAATTAACTATTACATTATATTTAACAAGTCTAAACAAAAACAAGTATTAAGCAAGTTATAGCACAACTGACATATTATTGACTTATTAATTTACTTTCATTAAACTTTGTGATAACAACAAAGCTAACTGAGTATTTAATTTTTTAAATACCCTTCAAGTTTAAGATAATAATCAGGTTTACATTGTTTATATTCATACTATAATAGACGCTATATTGAAGGGCTAGGGTCAGCTTCTGGACAAGAGCAAATTCCACTTCTACGACTCAATACCAAATCTGGCTTAAAAGGTGCAGTTGGTGAAATTGTTTAAATTTAGGTGATAAAGGTTTATTAACACCAAAAAGTATACTAAAAATTTTTTATATTTAATAAAAGCTTTACTTAATTTTATTATTTATTTAATTAATACAGCTTTTTTTTGATTGTGCTGAAGTTCAAATAAAACCACCTTACACTTCGACGTCTCCTAACATGTTATCAGAATTAATAAAATATATAAAATAAGACAAGAGAAAAGCTTTCGATTTAGTTAGTAGACCAACATTGGTGCAAAATGTTAGGACAACGCGCAAGATTTTTTCAACGTAAACTGATTATTCCGATACAGCAAGTATGTGTTATTTATAGTCTTAGAGATTTTTAATTCACCATTTTATATATTTAGCGTCAACAAACAAATGTGGCGGTGAAGGTATCAGAAGGTAAGATAGGCGCTTTGAAGCCTGTAGACTGGAATGAAGCACGCCCTTATAATGAGATACCTAAGGTTACAATGGTGAAGTTTTTACGGCATTTGCTGCCTGGAGGCAAATACTATAAATTAGAGTTTCCGGATATATTGTTAAACATGCATAGGGAGCACGGTCCTCTTTTCAGATTAGCAGGTATAATGGGCAAGCCGGAAATTGTTGTATCCCATGATCCGGTGCATTTCGAGCAAGTGTTACGCGTTGAAGGACCCTGGCCAGAAAGGCCTGGAAATGAATCATTGCAATATCATCGAAGTGAACTACGAAAAAACTATTTCCAGGGTATTGAAGGTGTTATGGCTACGTAAGAATTAATTACTTATAAAATTAAATACAAATTAAGAATCGAAGCATATTATCTTAACACCTCCAGTCAAGGAGAGGTCTGGGCCAAGTTCCGTTCTGCGGTTAATCCCGTAATGATGCAACCAAAAACTGTGCGCCTTTATTATCAAAAAATGTCCAATGTAAACAAAGAATTCATACAGCGGTAAGCGAATACACATAAATTTCCCTAACGACTTTGTTAACCTTTATTAAATATCTATAAGCATTCGGGATATACGTGATAGCAGCACACTTGAAGTGCCCGATAATTTCCAAGAGGAGATCAATCGCTGGACTCTGGAATCTGTTTCAGTTGTGGCTTTGGATAAGCAGCTGGGACTGATTACCACAAATCGTGATAATCCCCAAGCTAAGAAACTCTTCTCTGAGCTTACAGAATTCTTCACACTAACTGCTGAGCTTGAACTTAAGCCTTCAGTGTGGCGGTATATACCCACGCCTACATTTAAAAAATCTATGAAAAATATGGATAATATTATGGAAGTGACCAGCGGTTATATAACTGAAGCACTAGAGCGATTGGAACGTGATCCAAAGCCCAACCGACCAGAGCACGAAAGAAGTGTACTAGAAAAACTGTTGAAGATCGATAAGCGTATCGCCACAGTTATGGCAATGGATATGTTGATGGCTGGAGTGGATACAGTAAGAAGATGTGTATAAAACAACTTCAAGAAATTCTATTTATTGACTTTGCAGACCACAAGTGCAGTTACTGGTGCTCTACTCTGTCTGGCTAAAAATCCTGAGAAGCAAGCCAAACTTCGTGAGGAGGTATTGCGTATTTTACCTGAAAAGGATTCCGAATTCACTGAAGCCTCCATGAAGAATGTACCTTACTTGCGCGCCTGCATTAAGGAATCGCATCGTCTCTATCCTGTGTCTCCAGGAAATGTTCGTGTGGTCAAATCTCACCTTGTTCTAGATGGTTACCAGGTACCCACAGACACAACAGTGATGATGTTGTCCTTTGGCCTAATGACCGATGAGAAACACTATTCAAGAGCCAATGATTTTTTACCCGAACGTTGGATACGCCAAACAAAAGAAGAAGCTTCCAATGCAAAATGTCCCCACGCTCTTAAGGCAACAAATCCATTTGTGTATTTACCTTTCGGATTTGGACCTCGCATGTGCATTGGCAAACGAATTGTGGACATGGAACTTGAACTTGGCCTTGCACGACTAATTCGCAACTTCCATGTTGAGTTTAATTATCCCACAGAGAAAGCCTTTAAAAGCATCTTATTATTTACACCTAATATTCCGCTGAAATTTAAATTCACAGACGTGGATAATTAAAGTCTATACTAGATACGATTGCCAAAAAGAAAGTACACAGGAGCGGGTTTATATTTGTATATAAATGAAATATTTACAATTCCAATTTTTAACAAGTCTAAATAAAAGCATATTGACTTATTGAGACAGTAATGCTCATCTGAACAGTATAACAGTACAAGGTAATAAATATAAATTTAGTTAGTTGTTTCTTATGTCAATAAAAATTTTTGCATTACAAATAACATGCAAGCATTTTGCATTAAAAAATTATAATTACAAAAACTATTTACGCACAAATGTTTATATTTTTATACACTTCCCAGTCATCCTTTAAAAATGTATCAAGCTGTGGCCAATTGATTGACGTTAAGTTTCGATAAAATTGATTATACACTATAACGTACAATATATATAAACAAATAAATATATATATATATATATAATATATAATAATATAAAAAACTTATGTCATTTTATTAATTCTTGATTTAATATCGGTCTGTATTTGGCGATCTTAAATTAAGAAAATATATGTTCCTGCTGACTTCTGGGCTTTACATCCTTAGCATCGACAGTAATATATTCCTGATCCTCTCGATCATACTTTAATGTTTCAGCTAACATAACAGCATTTTGGTGACACTTTGTCTCCTCATGCTGTCGCATATGATGCAGTAGACGGAAATCTTTTTGACAATAATTGCACCGATATAACTTAATGTCCGAATGTATAAGTTCATGCTTAGTAAGGGAGTGTGCATATGCAAATGCTTTATCACATACTTTACATACATAGGGTTTAATACCACGATGTACACTGTCAAAAAAAAAGTAAGCAAAAAATCAATATAGTCAGTACATTGGCCGATATTAATTTAAATATACTAACTTTTCGTGGGACTTAAGCACACTTTCATAGAAGAATTGACGACTGCAGAAGCTGCATTTAAATGGTTTGCTACCTGTGTGAGAATACATGTGTTTGCGCAACTGTTCACGCACCTGGAACTTGGCATTGCATAGTCTATATTTGAAAAATTTTATGATGGTATGA
Organism: Zygothrica quintamaculata; assembly: GCA_037044455.1. Taxonomy (NCBI): domain Eukaryota; kingdom Metazoa; phylum Arthropoda; class Insecta; order Diptera; family Drosophilidae; genus Zygothrica; species Zygothrica quintamaculata. Next base: position 356,825 of record JBAMBS010001208.1, read on the forward strand.
TTATTATTAGTTTATAGTGTTTGGTTTATTGTCTGATACTTACTCGCACTGGTATTGACAGACAGCATCGTGTCGTCGACGATGTTCCATCATACGTCCGCGTTTTTCATAAAAATTGCCACAAACATCACAAACATATCCACCTTTTTCGGTACCATCCATTGTGCGTAATGAATTAAGGCCTGGTCGAGTTCGACTACGTTTAGGCTTAATTTCATTCTCTTCAGTTGTCAAGCTATAAGTATGCTGCACTTCCTCAGATTCGGCTTTAACTGTATTTACACCTAGCCGTGACCTACTTCGTCGTACTTTAATGCCTTCGGACGTGTCAGTGTCCTCATATTTAGATTCAAGCACAATCTCATCATGATCGGGATTCATTTCTAAGGTATAGTTATCTTCCAAGTACTCAATATCATCAGTGATCACCTCCTGATCATGCGCGGGGTCAACATCTAAAAATTCATTATCTTGTGCATTATCATCACCACTACCCGAATCGCCAGCTTGAACATCTGTCAATACAAATTCCTGCATTTCATCGTCCTCGCCTTGTTGATCGTGCTGTGAACCCATCTCCTCTTTCACGAGATAGTCATCGGTGTCGTCAAGTAAGCCCAGTTCTCGACAATATTCTTCAATCTCAGCTTGCTTTCGCAGCGCCTTCTCGCGAAACTGAAATGCCATGTTAAGCTCCACCTTGCATTGCTTACAAATACCGTCAGGAATCTGATCTCTTCCATTTAGCTGATGATCGGGAATGTTTATAATCAATTGTTACCGTTATTATAAAAGTAATCTTACCTTACTGAATGAAATACCTAGCAATTGTATAAGCATCTCATTTGGGGTTTCCTCACCCTCTTCCCGAGATTCGTTAATGCGTTGCAACCGTTGGCTAGGCTCAAGGCACACACGACAAGTATTTGGACCAAGTTCACCGCGCATCTTTTATTTAATTGCGGTAAAAAACAGTATTTTAGTGTTTAAATTTTGTCTGTGTTGTGTAAAGGTAAAGCGTCTGTCTTCTTAAGAAATCGCCATTTTTCCTGAGTAGCGATTACAGTGTCACAATTTTTTATCGATAACATAAGTTTTATGCACAATAGATAACATTAATTAAGATAACATATCTGAATAATATTTTTAATTATTTATAATAACACATGATTGCTGGTATAATTTATTTTAGCAACTAGTTATTAGAACTAATAAGTTTATTATTCATAAATAAATTAATAAAAATGGTATGCTGGTCACGGTGCAGAAAATACTTAATAAGAGCCACCAATTAATATATATATATATTTTATTTACCTGAAATTCCATAGTATAATATTATTAAATATGAAACACCGATTTTTTTTTTTTCAATTTTAAACAACGTTTACTATGATAGTAAACCAAATTAATATGCCCTTTCCTAAAATATTCTAATCATTCCAGCTGCATGCTCAGCTTAAAAGAAATTGTTATCGAAATGCGTCACGGTGTTTACAATTGTGAAATGTGGTATTTTAGACTTGGTAAAGCTGGTCACATCGCATGTATATTTTTCGAGACGCAGAAGAAACGGAGCTCTTATCTCCGCGAAAAATGGATTATTCCAATATATTTTTTAATTATCTTATTAGAAAATAGATTTCGTGTTATAATTGCAAATAATTTAATATAATTTGCATCTGGCGTGTAGAGCATACGATTGCTTAACATTCGCTTTACTCACTTAATAAACGTAGGAAAAATGTTTTATTATCTTGCATTATTCACATCCGTATCTTTCGTCGTCGCCAAAATGTTCGTCGCGCCAGTTATCGACTTCGCAATCTTCATCTCCTAAAGCACGCGTCAGCCTTTATTTGGTGCGTAAGCTTTTTGACCAATTTAAACTTGTTAGCATCAAAAATAACAACAATAAATACAACAACAAAAACAAGTGCAAAACTCGCTGCAAGTGAAGTGTTAACGTAGAAGAAAGGTTGCTGCTGGCTGGTGCCTTTTTTTGTTTTAAGCCAGCCCAGCACCTAACATGTCCGAGAAGCATGGCCCACTCAGTGGTGCGCAGTGGTCGACGAAAACGGCAGCAGCGGTGACAACAGCAATTGGTCCCACAGTGTCAGCAACACCAACTTCGCTACAGAAACAACAGCAACATAATCCCAATACAAATATAAACTCCATATACGATGCAACGGCAACAGTTGGCATAAATCCATATGGCGTTCCCGTTCCAGTTCCCACACCGGACATTCCCACTTATACATCGGGTCGCTTTCAAGCTCCGCCAATCCATATGCAAGCAGCTAAATCGTCGCCTCTGACTATTACACCAATTGTAGCTCCTCCCCAACCACACTCTCAGCCCCAGGTGTCTCCCACAACCACAAATGTACCTGTTCCCACTGGTGGTTTTGTTCCACCAGCATTTCCCAATGTTAACGCCCCTGGGCCAGGAGCCAGTGGAGCTACATCAGTGCTAACGCCGAATCCGTTTGCGGCAACTGCTACCAATGCCGGTTTGGCGTTTGTTAATGCGCACTTTAACTTTAACAACGCTCAACAATTGGAACTAGGCAAAATAATGCATGCGATAAACGCAAATGCCTCGTCCACATCAGCAACATCTGCAAGCTCAGCAGTACAACGACATCCACAACCTTCATATTCTGCCCATCCCAGTGAAGGTAACTCTGTAATTGTCCCAGCAGCTGTACCCAGTGGCGTCATAAATTCCACAATTGTTGAGAATGTCATGAATGCATTAGCCAGCGACGAGGAGCGATTGACACGCGTTCAGCAGGTCATTGAAGATAGCTTGGAGTAAGTCAATACTGTATTAATACACTTCCATATTTAAACATAAATTTATATATTTTGTAGTGCCACAGCTAGGCTGCAAATCGGGCAGATTCTTGAGAGTGTAGCAACCTTAAAACCAATTGAGAAGCTTTTTCTGTATTTACGTTTGCCAGGTGAAAGTGCAGACACTGACCCGTTGAGACAGCCTCAGAATCCATTGGGTACACGGTCCGAAATAAATCACACTATTAATTGGGTGCGATCTCATTTGGAACACGATGCTCAGGTTTCTATACCAAAACAGGACGTTTACAATGATTATATGTAAGTTTTATTCAAATTATATAATAATGAAATGTATAATTTCTATTCATTTTTATTTGAAGCGCCTACTGCGAACGCCTGAACATTAAACCATTATCTACGGCTGATTTTGGTAAAGTCATGAAACAAGTGTTTCCAGGTGTGCGCCCTCGTCGTTTGGGCACGCGAGGAAATTCACGATACTGTTATGCGGCTATGCGAAAGACTACCAAATTAATACCGCCTCAGTTGCCGCAACTCTGCAAGGATGAACCTCTGGACGAATGCGATAATAATGAAACTGCTAATGTTCCAATAAAACGTTCACCCAGCGTAGTAGCAGGTATGAATGCAGCTGTAGAAAATGATGCATCTTGGGATGTGATACGTAGCTGGGCAGAAAAGCTACTAAATACAAAGGTGGATAGCGTCACAGAACTCGCAACGCGCATAAAAAGTAACAATGCAACAATTGCTGCTGGATTAACAACTAAGAAATATACACCAAGGGAGCCCAAAGAAAAGCGTATGCTTGCTGTAAGTAAACATTTATTTTTAAATTTCATCAGAGTATTAATTTTAATATATGAATATCCAGGACATTGGACCGCTGAAGAAACGCCGCAAAAAGAAACGAAAGGGATCCACATCCTCAGAATCCAGTTGCAATCAGCCGAATGCCGCTCAGGATGCTGGTAGTAGTCAGGATGCTAGTGATGATATAAAAACAGAGCAGTTACTAAAGATTAAGCAGGAGATTATAGACTCACCAGGTGGCTACATAGCGGCTCAACAGCTGCAACAACAGCAAGTGTTGCCGATGAATTTGGCCACAGAGCCGCGTACTAGCGTTGTGCGAAATCTGACGCCCAAACTATTGGCGCTGCATGATGTGCAGCCAACGCATCAGCTATTATCACCGACTGGACTGGTCATTAAGGACGAGGTGGAAGAGTACGCCACAACCAACATCTTTTGCAAGAAAGTTCTTAAAGCTCAGCAAACCAAAGGCTTTTGGGCAAATTCACCTAGTAGTGGCAGCACAAGTGGCGTTAATTTGCTTGTGCCTCCAGTGATTACGACTACAGCAGCAACACCACCTCCACCAACGAATTCTGATAGTTCACCTGTAACTATCACACCCATGTCCATGGGACCACCAGCCCAATTAAACAATCCCAGCTCGGTAAGTCCATCGAGCAGTCTAGACACGAACAGCACCACACCAAAAGTGGCATCTAGAAATATGATGTTGCTGCGTGCCAAACGTTTAATGGCAGAGAATGCGGCAGCAATTGCTGCAGCTGCAGATGATTCAGGACTTCCAGAGAATCTTGGTTTGCCGCGTGAACGAGTCATAAGCATATGCAATATGGATAAACATGAGCTGGATGATTATTTTCTGCCCGGCGATGATGAGGAGGAGAACGTTAGAAAAAATAATGAAGAAACTTTCTCTGTGTTTTTGTCGTATGAAATTGATGTTGTTGTCACTGTTAGGCGCTTTCTCTTGGTAATTATTGAGCTAAACACACACACCCACACACACACACACACACACACACATACGCATTACAAGCTATCTTCCTTTTATACAATAATTTTGTTAGCCTAACTTAATCTAAGCTTTAATTGGTTTCAACGCAAACCCTTGACATATAAATTTTGGGTTAAAATTTTTTTTCATGTTAACGAAACCATCCTTAACCATGCATCCCTCAAGCCCTTGTTATGTGTATGGTTTGTTTGTATATGTTAGTATATATAATTGTTTTACAATAAAGCCTGAGGCACATTAATAATTTTTTATTTTTATTTTTACACTTTTCATTTTCATTTTAATTTCGTTCGTTTTGTTTTTGAGGTTTACAAAGAAAAGAAAAGTATGCAAAAACTGTAAAGATGCTTTTTATGTATGGGTGTACGTGTGTGTGTGTGTGTGTATTTTAAATATATTTTTTTTTATTTTGTTTTCCAAACAAATTAAATTTTATTTCGTTGCAAAGCAAAAACAATAAAATTATAATTATAAAAGTGAATATATTAAAAGGAAAGTTAAACTTTGTTGAAAGTTTCGGAAACCTAAAAAATAATTAATTATTAATTAAGCTTAATAATGTGCTGGACATAAAGCATAAATGAATAATATAACTAAAAAATATGTGAATTATAATGTATACACAATATGATGAAACTTAAAGAACTAGGCACAATAATACATATCAAATAATGTACCCAAACTGTGCATTATCATTAAACAAAAGAAAAAACACTTTCAATAACAAACAAACACTTAATTTGTAACTTAAGACCATACGCTGATAGTTCAGAGAAATAGAGAATAGTTGATAACAATTAACTTGAATTAGTTATAGATTAGAAATAGATAGAAATGATAAGGTTATAGAATATTAAATACATTGATCGTTAATAAAATCGAAAATGAAAAATAGATTTAACAATCGTTTCCTGATAGCTTTATGAAAAAGTTATACATTGATTACAATTGATAACAAATTCTTTAATCATTAGAATTAAATTACTTCACACACACATTTAGATACTTGAACATGATAATTACAACATGATAATTACAATTGAATGCATATAATTATTATTATTAGTATTGTTATTATATTTGTTCAGGGCCTCAACACTTGCTGCTATTATCTTAGAACTATTATGTATATAGTTTGGGTTCTTATCGGGTTCGTACACGAATCTTAACCCCCAAATTGGGACCATTTAAAATGTTACATTTTCATTAACATTATATGTGTATATAATTGTTTTTAAAACCGCTGCACGTTGTTTTCATTCAGACTTTAAGTTCATTTCGTTTTGTAAGGTTGTTTACTATAATTATTATTTTATATTTTCTTGTATTTAAAAGATTTTCTCTTATTTTTGTTTATGATTTATGTTTTAATCAATCGGGGTCAACAGTAAAAACTATGTAACTATGGAAAATATAATATATATATTTACATATATATATATTATATTTTCATACCAGCTTCCCATCAAATAACAATATCCAGTATACACAGTACGGGCATAAATAATTACAAATACTACATACATTGTTACATACATATATATAAAGATATGTACATACACATAACAAGGGCTTGAGGGATGCATGGTTAAGGATGGTTTCGTTAACATGAAAAAACAATTTTAACCCAAAATTTATATGTCAAGGGTTTGCGTTGAAACCAATTAAAGCTTAGATTAAGTTAGGCTAACAAAATTATTGTATAAAAGGAAGATAGCTTGTAATGCGTATGTGTGTGTGTGTGTGTGTGTGTGTGGGTGTGTGTGTTTAGCTCAATAATTACCAAGAGAAAGCGCCTAACAGTGACAACAACTAAGTACATTAATTAGATAAGTGAACACAACATCAATTTCATACGACAAAAACACAGAGAAAGTTTCTTCTTGCAGTAGCTGACGCAGCCTGTGGATTTCTGTGTTGTTCTGCTTGAGCATCTAAGGAATTAAGTTGTTTTTCCTCAGCGTCTCCCATCTGAAAATATTGAAGCAGCTCTGTGTCGGGTCCCTCGGAGTTCTCCTCCTCATCATCGCCGGGCAGAAAATAATCATCCAGCTCATGTTTATCCATATTGCATATGCTTATGACTCGTTCACGCGGCAAAC
>JBAMBS010001209.1:0-25427 GCA_037044455.1 Zygothrica quintamaculata
TACATAATAATTTATGAGCACATTCATGGCACCACTGGCAAAAACAATCATTTATACATACGCGCACACACACACACATACACACATATGTATATGTATACATATTTAGCACACATATTTGTATATCATTATTTTTTTCTATAAATATGTCGAAGATCAAAAGCAATTTCTTTATAAGAAATCAAATGTTCCTATTGAAGAATTGAATGCATAAGAAGAAGACATAATACGTATATACATACATATATATATATACATATATGTGTGTATAAATACATAAATATATCGGTTCGCAAGTCATATATATATATATATATTATAAATTTTACTTTTACACAATTTAGTTTCGTATAGAGTTTTTATTATTATAAATTTTATATTTTAAGGGACAACATTTCATACGTTTTCGATAGACTTTTATTTCCATTTTAATTTTTTTCCTAAATTGTAAATAGTTGAGAATTATTTAAAGAGCAAAAACAAAACTAACAGTTTTGGATTTGTTTTGAAATATCGTTTATCTCAGGCTCATCGAACGTATGTTATGTTTATATTAGGGGCTTCTACCAACTTGTATATAATTGAAACCCGGCCATAAATGTTAAGCGCCTAGTATCTATATATTAATAGTAATAATAATAATAATAATAAAAAAGTTATTAATAATAATAATTATAATAATAATATATAATATATAATAATAGTATATACAATAATATATTAATAATACTATATATATATATATATATATATAATTAATAATTGTAATTGTAAACGTAGTTAGAATTTTTAACAAATTAGTCTTAAGTTAAGAAAATATATAGCAACAATATACAGTATAAGTTATATGCCGATTCGTTACACAATTGATAGCTTTTGTCAATAAACAGATAAGGAATATATATAATTAATACATATACATTTTTAAATATATATTTTAGCGATAATACATATAGTAAATTTGTATACCAAAACAGATGTCAAATCATTTAACCTTGACTTAAGTCTATATAATCGACATATAATCTGGAAGATCTCCTTTGAAAATAAAATATGATTATTATTTAAATATAAAAATTAAATATAAAAATAAGAAATTTTTTTTTCTTTCATAACATTTTCTTTTTATTTCTCTGTGTTTTTGTTTTTCTTTTTTTTCTGTGTATGTGTGTGTGTGTATATATATATATGTTTGTATAATTTTCTTCAAGACCAATTTGTTAAAAATTCTAACTACGTTTACAATTACAATTATTAATTATATATATATATATATATATATAGTATTATTAATATATTATTGTATATACTATTATTATATATTATATATTATTATTATAATTATTATTATTAATAACTTTTTTATTATTATTATTATTATTACTATTAATATATAGATACTAGGCGCTTAACATTTATGGCCGGGTTTCAATTATATACAAGTTGGTAGAAGCCCCTAATATAAACATAACATACGTTCGATGAGCCTGAGATAAACGATATTTCAAAACAAATCCAAAACTGTTAGTTTTGTTTTTGCTCTTTAAATAATTCTCAACTATTTACAATTTAGGAAAAAAATTAAAATGGAAATAAAAGTCTATCGAAAACGTATGAAATGTTGTCCCTTAAAATATAAAATTTATAATAATAAAAACTCTATACGAAACTAAATTGTGTAAAAGTAAAATTTATAATATATATATATATATATGACTTGCGAACCGATATATTTATGTATTTATACACACATATATGTATATATATATATGTATGTATATACGTATTATGTCTTCTTCTTATGCATTCAATTCTTCAATAGGAACATTTGATTTCTTATAAAGAAATTGCTTTTGATCTTCGACATATTTATAAAAAAAAATAATGATATACAAATATATATATAAATATGTATACATATACATATGTGTGTATGTGTGTGTGTGTGCGCGTATGTATAAATGATTGTTTTTGCGAGTGTGCCATGAAGTGCTCATAAATTATTATGTATATTTTATATATATATATATATATATATTTATATATATATATATATTTAGATAGATAATTTTTCAGTCAGTATCACTTCAGCTAAAACCTTATTATCGCGTTGGATGCGTTAAATAACTCCTTTTTGGATCAATTGATATTCATATGTATATATATCTATATATATATGTATATATACTGGCAATATATATACAATATTCTTATCTATTGTGCTGCTGTTCCTGTTGCTGCGGTGTTTGATTTATTTCTGTAAATTATAGTTTAAAATAATAAATATACATAAATATTAAAAGAATAAGAAATTAATTATATTATATTCAACAAATTATTAGAAACAGTTACAAGCGGCGTTTGTTACTGCGTTTATGCTATATTAACTTCCAATTAAATATTCATTAATGAGTTAAAGTGCAACAAACTAAATTGTGTACTAAATTTAGTACTTTTATCTATACAGCTGTCTGGAAACCATGCAATTATCAGACAACTTCTCTGGCTATAACTGACAGTTCCCACACTTTCTCCCTCTCTCTTTATCCTACTATACGCAAAATTGCAAATATTAATTTTAAGGCATAAACGCAGTTTTTTTTTTGTGTGTAAATGTGTATGCGTACATGTATGTGCATGTATGTGTGTGGTGCCTGTGCTAAGCTTTTTATTTAGATGGGAACACTTTTTCGCAGTGGAATGCAATGCAAAATGTTAGTTCGAAAGAGCTTAAGAAACAAATTACTGACAAGACAAAAAAACAAAACAAATTGAAAAACACAACAAAATTTTGATTTGTGCCACCTACCCGTTAGGATTTGTGGACAAGAAAATACTCGTTGTAGCTGCTACACATACTACTAAACTCGAGTTAATTGTACATATATATATATATATTTATTGAGCCAGGCATCTGGCTGTGCTGTATTCCCTTCTCAGTCTTGCTATATTCTTATTAGAATGTCACGTACGTTCATGTAATGCAATATCTGTGCACAATACCAGGCAATCCGTATCGAATATATCTTTTTGTGTTGAATTTTGTGTTGTAGTTGGTATTGATGGCGCCGCCAAACTAAAATCATTTTCTGTTGAAAGCGGCGCCAATTATTTTTTTTTTTTATAGCCAAAATTATAAATAATAATTTAGAATAAAGTGAAAGGCAGTGCGTAAACCCAAAAAATGGGAAACTATTTGATCTATATATATATAAATATATATATACAGTCTGTTTGTACTTACCCAATGAAGCACGTGCAGCTCTGGTCTTATCCATGACAATATAGCAGGTAGTAAAGAGGAAGAAAATGCCACCAATTACCTCAACAAAGGTGGTTGAGAACAAAGCATATTGCATTGCCTCAAAGTCCACAACATCATTTGATAGCTATAATAAAAATAAAAAGATTAAAAGGATATACAATATATATTCTATATAAAGTAATTAACTTACTTGTGTTGACTTTTTAGCCAAGTCTAAATCTGGTATAAAGTTTGTGGCATTTTCCACTACCTGTGACATAATCTTTAGGCCGGTTTGTGCAGTCATAATTTTTGTTGGAGAAGCTGTTAATGTCTTTCTAATAGCATCCGATATCTGATAGAGTACATAGAATATGTTAGATATATATATATGTAATATATTTCAAAGATAAAGATTGTATACTTACGGCGCCTACAAGATACGGACTGCCAGCATCGCCCAGGGCATGTGAGATGAGAATTTGAAATGCTTCTGCGGTTGAACGACGCGGAGGTATGACAACGTACTAAATTTATAATATAAATATTAGTTGATTTACATTAAAGTTAAGCTTAAAGCAAGCAGTGTTACCAACAACAACAACAATATTAATACCAATATCAGTAAATACAGCAACAACCACAACAGAAAAGCTAAGTAGGTGCTGATAAGTATACGAGTGTGGGTGTGTTTGTGCATGTGTGCATAAGGCTACAGTCAACAAATTTATTGAAAGCTCACAAGAGATGGAGCCACTTCAGAATACGAAAGCGACACGCAGCTTCAATAAATGGTTCATGTCATTGTTTACTTGTACAGCTACAGTGGGAACAGCTGGCGTTATGTACTTGCGCGCATGGGAACAGTTCTAAAACGCTCAACCGACCGACCGACCGACAGACTAACCAAATCTTTGACTGTGGCAATTTCTTGGGCTCAAATTTACAGCAAAAAAAAAGTGCATTTAAATAAAAATATAAATAAGAAAACTACATTAACTGTTTACTGTTATAAGGTACGTGTATATATGTATGTATGTATCTAGGTGTGTATGTGTGTGAGTATTATAAAGCATAAACAATAATTACGCAAAAAAATATATGAATAAGAAAACATAAATACAAACAAATCATATCTACGAAAGCTCTACATAGATAGATTGGTTAGATAATCGTTTAAAGCAGCTAAGAAAACTTTTCAAAATTTTCAACTTTTTGTTTTGGCTAAAGATTTTGTATACAACCCCCCCCCCCCCCCCCCCCCGTGTACTCAACACTATTCAAACTGTTCCAAAAATAGCAAATAATAAAAACAATTCTCTATTTGACATACTTCCTTCCAACTCAGCTGATCAACAGAATTTGTTTTTTACATATTTTTCTTTATAGCTCATGAAGCCGAAACGTGACTAAGAAGTTTAAGTAAGCTCTCTAGGGTATAATATAAGTAGGAAAAATTTAATCAAATTTCTTGATAGAACATCGAAAACTTACAGTAGGGTTGGAAGACCCTTATAAGACTTGATGTAATTTAGTATTTTTCTTGTGGCATCAACGAAAAGGGGAACGTAAAACAGAGTTGGGGATCTGATAGCACCCTCGAGGTTATTGTCTTTATATTTGGGGGTTGGTTGGGTGGTTGTTTGCTTAAATGACACCATAAGTAATGCATAGGATTAAGGATAATCAAAATTTATGAGTGTCTACTTGATGCTTGATTATTATATGGAGAATTATGTATATAGAAGAAATGTTACCTTATATCCCAATGAGCACAGGTAATAGATGAATTATGTTAAGATATAGATAGAGGACAATAACAAGATCGAAATACATATATATCTATATATAATCTATATATATGCCTTTCACCAGTTTTAATATAGTTTCTAACACCAAATGCTAAATATGAATGCAAAAGACGAAACCAAAATGTTGTGAGTATAAATATGTGTGTGTGGGTGTGTGTGTCTGTGTGTGTGTGTGTGTGATAGGATTGCATAGTGAGTGCGTGGAGTGTGTGTTATAACAGTAAATAATTAATATTTTTACACATAAATATTAAAATACATTAACGAAAAATTGTGCAAAATTACAAAAAGCATTTTCAATTTGTTCTGATTTTTTTTCTTTACAGTTAGTTTTGTTAGAATTTTCTTTTTTGTTGTAAATTTTGTTTTGCAAAACGAATTTGATTGATTCAGATCTTTTGTGATCTTTTTTTTTTTGCTTACCAACAACATGTCCGCAACAATTGACCAGTTTAGGTTTAAAGCTAGTTGACCAAAGAATATTAATACATATGTGAAGGCCGTTTGGCTAGATACAAGTATAATGGCGCTGGTCAGGAGCGGTGCGCTTAACAGCAGGCCAATGGCGCATATTAGTGGATCGGCGGTCGGACAGCGTTTGACGAGGTATTGCGATAGAAATGAGCCCAGCGGCACGCCCAGCAGCCCAGCGAGCATTGTAATAAGGCCAAATTTGAATGAAACACTAAATGGTTTCAATTTCATATTTGGTTTTGTTTTGTTGTTTTTTTTTTTTTTTTTTTTGTTAGCAGCATAAAAAATATTTGAGGTTAGGAAATATGTTTAAAACGGCATAAAGAGAAAATATATAAAATGCACATAAGAAAGAAATAGAAAAAAAAAGAACAGAGGCAGCTGCAGTTTTGTTGTTGTTGTTGCTAATGCGATTGTTGTCGTTGTTTTTGCTTTGAAGTTGTATGTGTTTAAGTACAATTGTCAATTGTTGCACCTATGCCACATACAACTCCATTTTGTTAACAGCTTTCAGTCAGTCTTACCAGTAGCATATCGGCCACAATGGACCAGCAGAGATTAAGCGATAGTTGTGCCACAAACACAAACATAAAACATAAAGTACCACTCCATTGGGGTATAATGAGTGCTATGAAGACCATCGGTGTGGATACGAACAGTCCAAAGGCACATATATAGGGATCACAGTTTTCATAACGTGGCCGATAATGTTGGGCAAGAAAGGCGCCTAGGGGTACACCGATTAGGCCAGCAACCATTGCAACAAGGCCAAATATGTAGGCGACACTTTTGTTTTGAAATTGCAACAACAACAAGAAACCATAAAGTAATTGTGGAGGCTGGTAAGAGGGGTGGGGGGAGGGGTGTTGGGTCTGTCATATATGTTTAAACATTTAAAAACTTACTCATCCAATTGCAGATTCTCATTGCCAGCTTGCATTCTCATGCCCTTGTGTATATAACTAGGTCCCCACCAGGCCAAAGCACCAGAGACGAAGGCGATACAGGTGAAGCCAGCCGTTGAGAGCATAAACGAATGATTCCTAAGCAACTCCTTGATATCCTGCCAAAAGCTTGTTGGCGTCATATGACTAGCACCTTCACTTTCACCACGTTTTGGATCACGAATCAACCAAATGAGTATCACAGCAATTACACCCAACATGGGTGTGACACGCAATGCCCAGCGCCAATTGCCAGCCAAATGCGCTGTCTTTGAACCTACAATATAACTGCAAGTTGCAAGATAGAAAATGTAGAAGAAGAAGAAGAAGAAGAAGAAATTTATAATTTCAGTCAACAGACAATTGCATATAAAATTTTAAACCAATTGATCCCACTTAAGTGACCTCAACTGAATTTCAATTGAATTCAAAATTTACATTTGATTTCATTCTCTGATTTCTTCTACAATAATAAGAACTTATAAATAAATATACAAATTTACATATTTACAATTAACAAGCTCTTAACTTAACCCAAAGGTTATGAAAATTCCTATATAAAATGCTTCTCACGCTTGCCAAGATTGTTTACCGAGGCTACTTTCTATCTACACGTGATGTGACTGTATACGGATTGCCGGATTCTAGACAAACACAGCTGATAACAGAGCGATAAGCAGGCAAGTGATAACCTTGTTTGTCTGTTAGTATATTCTATTATTATCTATATATATTTATTTTAATTTAGCAGCTAATTTCAAAGTTCAATCAATTTGTAGAGTTCACAGTCAGGCAGTTATAAAATGATCTAAATATATATTTATATATATATATAGGACTTACCCCAAGCCGGATCCAACGGGTATCGCAAAATAGAACATTGCCAGCATTTTTGATCTCATGCTATGCACAAAGAGATCCGATATAATTGTTGGTGCTATGGTACTATATGATGCTTCTCCAATGCCCACCAATGCACGGAACGTTATGAACCAGCCAAATTCTTTCATGAATGAGCCGCATAGTGTTGTCGTTGACCATAATGCCACACCAATTAACATTAACCAACGACGCGAATACCGATCCCCCAAGTAACCAAACAATGGTGCAAATACCATATAAGATATAACAAATGCTGTTTGCAAAAATCCTGCACTAGCATCAGCTATTTGAAAGTCTTTTTGCACTTCCGTTAACACACCTAAAAAAAAAAAAGAGATAAAAAAAATCACATAAGTTAGTTAAATATAGTATATAGTTTCTATAAGTAACACTTTAGCGCGTGTTTATGAAATTCTGTTAATGGATACATTAAATACGGCAAGCCTGTAACACTTTACGTAAAAGAAAAACTTACGTATGCGTAACGTAAGCGTATTATTGCACCTGATTAACTTTGTTAATTAAACGATTGTTGAAAATTGCCATAAATATTGCACTTTTAATGGATATATTTAAACCCATACTTAATTTTAGTGAAATGTTAAAAGAGTTTTTGCCGCTGTTATTAACATTAACCCGCACTGTTAAACAGCTTTTTAAAAGCTGTTATAAAAAAAATAAAAATTATCATAAAATGCATTAAGAATAAGCAATAGATAACATTTATTATTAAAATATTTCCGGCTGATCATCTCATGTTATTGAAATAAAAAATTAACGGATATGCAAGTCATTAATAGCCGTAAATAATAACGTCTACACGACCTAGCCAATAACTGTTCAATGTTCGAGCACGAAATTTAAGCTAAGCGTTATTCCATATAGTATTTTTTTTGTTTTACTATATTCAACCAGGTATTTTATTTAGGCTACGTGCATTGACATTAATTGCTAGCTAACACGTAAAGGGGGTGGGGGGGAAATAACGAAAAGCAAAATACATTCTTAGTGCACAAGCACCAAATGTTTCTAATACCAAAAATAATAACAATAAAAAAAAGAAAGAAAGAAAAAACAAATGATCAACAGCAGGTGTTTGGGGGAGACTGAGGTGGTTTGCAGAGGAAGGCCGACAGCTTGGAAACATATGAAAAAATTCAACAAGTTACCGAATGGGCACACGAACAAATCATTGAACATGCGACACGAGTAGCCACAGTAGAAATAAAAACGAACAAAGCGACGTGGCACGAAGTCAGACGACGTGAATCAGCGACCGCAAACCGATGGCTGACGTTTTATATATGTATTTTTTTTTTTTTTTTTGTTTAATTATTTCATTTTCTGGGTCTTTTTGCACATTTCGCTTCTGAGAAATTTATCGTACGATGTTTTTTAACCAATCAAAACGTTTGTTTGGCCAGTGACGTAACGGTGTACGAGGGCGCCAAGCTGAGCAACGCAGCGGAGAATCCTATGCGATAAAACCAATGTAAGGGTGTGTGTAACGCGACATATGCAGTCGTGTAAATATTTATAAATAATAAATATATATATAGGTGTGTGTTAGTAATAATATGTGTATGAGGGAGAGTAGTATAGATTGCAATTATATATACAATATATATATACACGATATATATATATATACGATAAATGCAAAATATTTGCAAAGCCATGTTTGTTTATATGGTATAGTTAGGCGTTGTGTTGACGAATGCACATTGTGTGTGAGGTTGACGGAGGGGGACGTCAGACGGCTGTGAAGAAGGTTTGGCGACTGGCAATGCCCACGCATTCTTCGGCTTGCTGTTTTTGTTTTTTCTTTATTTTTTTGTTGTGAGAGACAACAAGCGGCATATTTTTGCCGGTTATAGGAAACTTGAGAGAGTATTTTTAGAACCAGTTTCTGTCTCTCAGACTCTGTTAACTTTTCTTTCTCATACTCTTTTGCTAGATCACTGACTTGCTTAAGGATTTCCAGTTCTTTTTATGATATCAGTTGGACACTAGGAATGCATAGCGATAAGTAAAGACGATCTGCCTTATTAATATGTGAATGAAATAAAAATTTGTATTTTTAAAAACGTTGGTTTTGGCCTTGAAATATTAGCATACGGTTAACAATCTTTTTCAAGCTACAACAGATTGAAACTTCGCAATGTTTTGAAAGTATTAAATGACACATTGTTAGTTGATTTGCCTTTCCATTTATGTTTTTTGTTAGTTTTGTTGGTTTTTTTTTTCTTTTTTTTTATATTTTTTGGGAAAGCTTTGTTAAGGCAATATGCTGCAACTTTCTATGGAAAGCTTTAAAGCATGGAAAAATAGAAATCGTTTGAAACTGTGTGCATCGATCGTCCGACAAAGTAAAGCTTTAAAATCTGCTCATAATTTACTTCTACCTTCTGCTTTTATGTTGTTGTTGTTGCTATTGTTGTTGTTGTTAGTTATTACTGTTAATTGAATTTTCGCTTTTTACTAGTTGCCTTCGTTTGTCGCTTATTTTACAACGGGTCATTGACTTAGTTAAGAGCAACAACAACAATAGAATAAAACAAAGTGCAACACACAACAGGCGATAATAGAGAATAAAGATATAATGCAATACGGCAAAAATGACTACAAATTAAAATTAGTTATTTTGCTCTTTGGCCTAAAACTATTTACATAGCAAAAGTTAATCTAATTGATCCTTAAAATTAACATAGATAATTAGGCTTAAGATAAACAGGTGATAAGTTCAGCTATTAACATGTTGTTGCGAATCAACATGTAAAAAGATCATAAGATATGTAACCTGATCGAGATCGAAGTACTATAACTATATATACATATATATGTAAAAAAAAAATCATTTCTCTTGTGAATTAAGCTCTATATATATATATATATATATATATTCAACTGATAAATATGTATACCTTAATGTATGTAATTTTTCCCCATTTTGTAGTGAAAGTTTTTTTTCTTTTTTTTTTGATAGCAGTTTTCGCTTAGTTTGCCAAAATTTCAACAACAAAAATTTGTTATGCAAAAGCAAAGACTTTGCATCAAAAATTCAATATAAAAAAAATAAAACTAAAGCAAAACAAGATAAAGAAGAAGACGATTTAAAATTTCAATACCAAAAAAAAAATATATATACATATATATCACGTAATATTTAAGTATTTTAAGTTATATAGCATTTAGCATCTGTTCAGCATACGACAAACTAAATTTTTTTTCTCTCGTTATACATATTTTTTTTTCTTTTTTTTTTTTTTGTATTTATCTTATTTCAAAATTCCGTATGTAAAAACTGCTGACTATTATTATTGTGCGACTAAATTTTGTATTTCATTTTCAGTCTGTGTTTTGGAAAGTGGCCAAAATTTAACGTAGATAAACATCAGTCGAATGTGGATGGCCTGTTTTTAAAGAGATATAATTTAAATATATATTAAGTATATATATATATATATATATATATATATATATATATAGTATATATATAATTACTTTTTGCCATATAGAACAAAGTTCAGTTCAAATATATCTTGTATTTACGCCAAAATGTCAACAGCTATAGATTTAGTAGCTGTTTTTTATGGTACTTAAATATCTTTTAACCAACAAAAGGGATAGGTATATAGATAGAAAAAGATAGAGAATGTAAGACACTATTATGGAACGTATAAATGAATGAATTTCCTTAATTAGTTATATGAAAAATCAACGCGTGAGTAAATAACATCAGGCGATATATAATGCAATGCGAATCATACGATAAATTTATAAAGATCGAAGATCGCATCGGTCATAGGTTCAAAACAGAATCACTGACGTATGGCATAGAGGCCAAACTTGTGGGGCCTGTAATAATAATGTGAATATGTATCATAATTTATATATAGATATAGATATTATAAACATCGAACGATATAACACAGACGATCTAGTGTTAAAATATGGCACAGTATTTCTCAATATCATGACCATGTATACATCAAATGCTACTACTACGAATAAAATTGCAAGTGAAGGCTAACGGCATTTTAGCCTAACTGTATGCCAGTCATTTGGCTTTAAGCTCGACTGACCACGTGCCGCAACGTGCCATCTTTATGTAAATATGTTACTACGTCTTTAGGTATGAATGGTCATATGAACGTGAACACAACCAGTTGCATTTTTTACAAAAACAAAATAAAGATACAAAAAAGAAAAAAAACAAAATCACATATAAAAATTGCTGAGGGCTTCGTTGTGCAATTGATAAGGTACTTATAAAGCGTAATTAGTTGATAAGAGGCAACTGATAAGTAGTTCTGCGCTAGTATTAGCTTATCTAAAGTAAGCGCACGTTGAAACTAATTGGTCTTGATATTATTATTTATAAATAAACAAATAAATAGTAATAATAGAAAAGAAGAGCCTACTGTTTACAATAGACAACACTTGTTAAAGTAGACAAGTAAGTGAAAATAGTAGTAGTAGGAGTCAAAGTAATAAGGCCAATAGTCTAAATAGTACTAAGTAGTAGAAATAGTAGTTTTAATACTAGTAACAGAGGGAGTAAGGATAAAAAAGCAGTATTATTTTAAATACTAATAGCCGCATATTCCCTACATTTGCATTCTCTGTTAAATCGCTGTTAACTGCAGTTTATGTTAACGAATGCAAGGCACAATTTATTTACTGTTGCGTCCAACTCAATGTCGACATTGACAGCTGTCAAGTGCACTTAGAAAGGGAAGGACGATTAAGTAAAGTTATTGCAAATATTTAAACAAAAGTTACCTAATAATAAATAGTTTATCTATGCTAACAATTGATTCTAGTTATCTTAAATGCGCAATTTTTTATTAATATTATGTCGTAATTGTGACACTTAATGGGAGTGAAAAAAATAAAAAAAAACTGCTAGCTAATAACATGCCACATGTAAACAACCTTAAAGAGGAAAACAAATGTGATTGTTGACTGCAAATGCTATATATATTCTGTAAATATGAATATGAATATGAATGATGAATAAAAGAGCTCATAAATAAGGTACATGACTCGGATGTGATATTATATTATTCGTCTGCATTGTAACTGTATATACTATATATTTATATATGGCTTTATCACCCAATTTGTATACATATAATGTATATAATTAGTAATATCATTTCCTGTACTGTGATTGTTCATAAGTTCTCAGTAGTTAAGTAAAAATCATACGATCATTTATAACTCATTACAGGCATTCATATCAGCGACTTAAAGAAGAGTTTAAGAAAGTTTTTGTTTTTTTTTTTCCTTTTCCTTTTTTCAATATATAACTAATTATATATGTAAACATGTGTTGGTTAATGAGTTTTTATTTGCAGTTATCTTTGACACTTGGCTTACTTTGTTAAGCTTTCAATGAAAAGAAAGAAGAGAGTTTCGTTGTTCTACTTCTATTTACTGTAAAACTTGCTAATGAAACTAAAAATAAAAAACTGTTGCTCAACGGCAACATTTGGTATATTTCTTAACCAGTTTTAATACTATAGCTAAACTTTTTATAAATTCTATATAAATAAGTAGACATAAATGGAGACTGCATGTAATTATATATTGAGTACATATATAAGCCAACAAGCAACTGGTTTATGCGATTGATTGCCATTCCCGGCCGGTACTACATATCTAAACAAAGTCTGAGCAGTATAAACAAGTTTTAAATTGTTTTTTTTTGTTACTTCTCCCTTGTTGATTATTGAACAAAATAAAAAAATGATTCACGCAACAATCACGCCATAACATGAGTATTACAATAGTAGTCCGCTGATAAGCATTTAGTAGTAAAGATCTTCAGATTTCAATGTAGACAAGAAATTTCCAAGTAAAAAAAAGTTATTCCATCTTAAATGTCACAAGCCTTTGCCTGGTATATAATTTGGGGGTGGTACTTGATTAAAAATATACAAATATATGATTGGAATATATCACGCCATGTCAGGCGCCAGTTTCACACAAAAGTGTTAAGATTATTCGAAGTTCGATTCAATGGTGTTGATTGATTGCCTAGCACTCACTCATTGAGGGAGGAAAGGGGTATGAAAGATAAAAACAAAAAAAAATATAATACTTAATGTATTTGGGGTCGTATGATTCATATGTAAATTCTGATTACTCATACAAATTTTTGCATTTGTTTCTATATAATAAAACTAAATACGTATGAAATAAAGCTTCAAATTTAGTACTTGTGACGTAACAATTTCCTAATCGTATTTACTTTGTATTATCTTTGTACATATAAACATAAACAATGCTGCAAAACAAAACAAAAACAAAAAGTAGTAGAAACAAAGAAAAGACAGTGACAAAATGCCCTCATAATAAAATTATTATTTCTTTTAACTTCCAATTAGAGAAAGTGACGTTACTTTAAGAGCAAGTGGCAAGTGGCAAGTGGCACAGCATGCGGGACACGCTCTTTGTTACTTACACATAATCTAATTGTATTGAAGTTGTTGAACTTACCCGCAATTGTGAATCGATCCATATAGTTGATGAGATTGACAAAACAGAGCACAATAACGGTAAACCATTGCTGGCGGCTAATAGATGAGAAACTTGATGGCGGCTCGTGAGGCCCACTGGTGCCTCCACGTAACCGTTGGTGCTCCATTGAATCTGTATCGGGTGCCATTAACTGTTGGGACGAGTATGTCTCGGGTAAGCCAAGAGGCGGCATCCTAGCAACATTATCATTACTTCCACTACTGCTGCTGCTGTTGCTCATCGCCGGATTGTCCATTGCGGCAGCGGCAGTTGGTAGCGGTTGATATGCTTGATGATGATGTTTCTGCGACATTCACGTGCTTTACTTGCACACTTCCACACAATCCACTCACTAAGTAACTAACTCACTCACACAATCACGCCCAAAAACAATAGACGTATAATGTACTTTGTTGGTATATTTATCTAAACAGACGCAGCACAAAACGTTGCGGCAAAAATATTTATGCAGTCTTATTCTCTCTCAACACATATATCTCTTCTCTTTTAAAAACACTTATGCACTAACACACTTGCGGACGGTGCCGCGCTACACACGCGATGTAAGAATGAACGTATAAAGCAAGAATGCGAAAATATATGTCTTGTGGCAAAATTTCTATTTAAAATAATTGCTGCTCTTTTTATATCATTTGACCGTATAGTTCTTTACACTTTCGTATATGATTAGTTTTTGACAATACGTATTTAGTTCTCTAATATATATATATATATATATATATATTAATGAACTAGATTTAATGCGGCGCTTATTTTATGCATTTACAGTGCTTCTTTTATTGTTTTTTTTTTGACCGCGACACGTCTGCACTTGCTGTACTCAGAAATTTTACTGATGAGCAGAGCGACCTCAGCGAACAACATTGGCTTGGGCTGCCAACTTAACATTTGCTGTAATGTTATTTGAATAGAATGTTATATTTTAAATTTATGTCATTAGACATTTTTTAATCTGTATTTATTTAAATACTCCTAAATTTTATTGTTATTAAAACTTTTTTTTTTAATTAAAAGATTAAAATAGTTTATCAAAAGCAGTTAAAGCGAAGACAAGGTATTTAATGCATTTCAATAATAGAACTTTACAGGTGCTTATCAAGCTTAGCAGCCCAATAACAAAGCTATCGATATAAACATTCGATATATACTCAATATATTGATGCACGAGAAATAATTACCGCTTGATTTAAAATATTTATAGTATTTGCGCCTTTGCGGTTAAATGTGAAATAAACTGTAAATATATTACTAAAATTTTATAAAGTTTTATGAGAAATTACTATATTTGCTTAATCGACGTCCATGTCATCCACACGACTGCGAACGCGGTTCTTACGCTTATGCTTTTTAGTGGGAGGTGGCAGAAAACTTTCCAAAAATTCGATGGTTGTCAAAATGGTATCAGAACTAACGTTACCAATATGATTTTTATCAAAATATACAACTGGTGCCTCAGAAGCAAGCAATTTTTCACAATTACAGTTACGTTGTTGTTGTTCCTTTTGAGCATTCAATATTTCCACCTCAGTTATCGTATAATTTGATTTATCTAAAATTTTAAAATTTATTTTAAAGTAACTAAAGGATACATTAAGAAGATGGCAACTTACCAAAAATTGGTCTAAAACATTCTTTAACCTGTATCCATTTTGTGCAAAAATCCTTAATAAAACTATCATTCTTATTAAAGAAACTTTTTGCAGCGCTATCGACACGCGACTTCATGAAACCCGGTACATACGGCCATTTACCCTTAGCGGCATAAAAGCAAATAATATCTAGGAAAGTTTTTAATAATAGGTTTTTAATCAGTTCACTTTTGATCAACTTTTTTTTTCAATTTTACTTACAGGGCACATGGAAGAGATGCAGAAAAGCACTTTGATGCTTTAAACTGGATATTAAATGAATGCCACTTGAACGACTGACCTTTTGCTCATCTCTCATCAAGTCTATCTTCGGTGGCAGGCGTTCAAATGGTATCTCCTCAACCCGTACACTCTTCAAATATGCCTCACTTAATGTTAGCAGTGTGCACAATAAGAACACAGGTAAAATATACAAAATAATTTTACTAGCCAGTTCCATATTTGCAACAGTAGCAAGTACTCAATGCTTTGCCCACTCAACTGCAACTAATTTCAAATCCTGGATGACAGGACTCATACAAAAGCTTTATTGATTTTAATTAATCTCCAAGTTTGACACAAATTCCCACTAGCTTTGCATGTGTTAAACGAATTAGTCAAACGAACCACGAAGCACAGTATGCATTTAGCCAAGTGCACTGAACTTTGAGCTAATTGCATTAACTACACATAGGAATCCAAGTTAACACTTGACCACAATTTATCACTGGAGCACTTTGAATGATAGTAACATCTAGATTTATGGCACCAATTGTATTAATTATAAATAATAAAATTGAACTTTACCATAGATCAAACGACACGCGTAATAAATAAACTTAATTACTTTAACTATGATATAATATATACTACTAGTATGAATAAACATATATTTTTATACTCTACAATAATCTATGGAAAACTGAGATTGGTTTGCTATTTATATGGATAATAAACTTTTATAGATAAATATATATATATATATATACTAAGAAAATATTAAAAGCTATTAGTTTATACAAAAGGAAAGTAAGAGTATACGAACTTCGATCTGCTCTTATTTCCCAGAGACCAACTGTTGCTGTGTACTAGATTTTTAATGATAATCAGACATTTAGTACGTCACTTAGTGATCTATAAATTGATCGACTCATACAAAATACATATTAATTTATACATATATATATTTATTTATATTTATTTCTTGCCTCAGTTCTACCAATATCAAGTATCTATTTCGTCTTATTCAGCTGACTTGCGGCAAATGCAAATTAAGAAAAATACCTCGCTATTTTATGACGATTCAAATTGGGTGAGAAACAAACTTGATGCTTAACAAACAATATATAAATATATATGCACATACATATGAGTATATATTTATATATGTAGTATATACCTAAGTAAATACAATTGCTGAAACGTGGGCACGTGTCAGCGTCAGGTAATAGCTATTCATACGAGTTCTTATCAGGTTTGAAATACCTTATAATATTAGAAAGAAATAGTAAGAGGGAGGGGATAAAAGGAAAGGAGGTACAGCATGCTGTTAATTATAGTAAAGTTATTTAATCATTATAAAATACTATTAACTAACATTAAATTAGATACTAAACAACAAGTTTAGTTACCACATAGAAGTCTGTTTATATTACTGTTCACGACCGTTTTGGTTCTTCTAATATATTGGTCCATAATTTGGCATTTGTTGTACGATATGTTTTAGCCACGTTTACTTTAAAGCCAAGTCCATTGTTTGAATTAACATTCTCAAAGATATGATAATCGCAAATACCCTTGGGTCGTGACTTCAATACTGTTTCCGAGCAGGGTGTTAATGTGTCTACATTCCTAGGTTTCCTATGAACAGATATGGGATAGACATAGTAACAGTGATGTATGAATGTCTGGATGGCATTTTTGGTGACACTTACCCATATTTTGCAAAGTACACAAAGTAATCCACAAATGTTTTTATAACCTGTGCCTCAATGGAGTCACGTGGAAAGTCGGGAAAAAGCATGGGACTGCGGAAGAGATAGAGTAAATCATCGCAGTGCACAACGCCATATTTCCGGCTGACATTGGCGCTCGTATAGACGGAAGCATAGCTATATGGACCCATATAATTAAAGTTGTACAGATACAGTGGATACTGGCTAGTATCAACACTATGTACATAATCCCAAATGGCATTATATAACGGTTGCTTGAAGCCTCTATCCGATATGAGCTAAAGATTCATGGGAAAACTTTTAAGTAACTAAAAACGTTGATGATTATCCATGTACTTACATCGAGGAAACCCTGTACAGTCCGTTCATTTATTTCATGTGCGTCCTGAAAATATTCGGTTATGATCAGCTGCATTGCTTGTTTTACTTTTTCCCTGCTCAGCTCTTTGGGAAACTCCAGCAGCTCCTCGAGCAGCTCATCGAAACGGCTATTGAAATCCTCACGCAGCGTCACATTCTCCATTATATTGACCACACGCACAGCACCTTCCTGCGGCACTGTGCCTAGTAGCCAGGGTACATTATGATAGCTACCTTTGGCTAGCTGTTTTTTGGGATCAACACTTAGAAATGCGTCTTCACTAAAGTGTTCCACCACAGGACGATAGTTGGTCATATGATCCACATCCCAAAACTTTAAACCATCGCCAGCATTGAGCAGTGTATGCACATCCACAGCACGCAGAGCACGTGCCAATTTAGGTGTGCTAAGCTTCTGTGCATCCTGCACCTGGCAGAGCTCAGCTGTAGTGCGTGCTTGCTCTAAAGGATTAGTAGTTATAGCAAAGGGCACATTTGCTGTGCCACTCATGCTAATAACATGCTGGAACAGACCCTGCGAGGATGGACTTATCATGTGCAGATGTGTTGCAACGCCACCAGCACTCTGGCCAAAGATAGTCACACGTTTAGGATCACCACCAAAGCTGTCAATATGACGTTGCACCCAACGCAGTGCCAACTGCTGATCCTTAAGACCGAAATTGCCGCTTATAGCATTATCCTGCGTGGAAAGAAAACCTGTACAGGACTAAAGAAGTTTAAACCTAAACATATTTTTAATAGGACAACAGTTAACCTACCTAGGGCACCCAGGCGATAAGCCATGGTAACCAATATCACTTCACCCGTGTCCATAAGGTACTCTGGCCCCGTAATCAAGGGACCTGCCGAACCACTAAAGAAACCACCGCCATGTATGTATACCAAGACAGGTAAGGCCCGCCAGGAACGTTGCTAAGGTATCGATTATAATAATGTTTGTTCTTAAAACGAAATTGAGTACTTAACTTACCTCTGGCCTATAGAGATTAAGATAGAGACAATCCTCCTCACCGTAGATAAGTGGCGTGGGCATTAAATAATTCTTCTGTATACAATCTGCTTTAGCGGCACTCGCATTAAAGATACCCTGTAGTTTTGGCATTACTTTAGGATTCTATAAGTAGAACAGTAATAGAATTGGTAAACAATTAGAGTTTAGAAAGGAATTGGAACATACGCTGAAACGCAGATCTGCAATTGGTGGCAGGGCATAGGGTATACCCAGGAATGCCTGAAAGCGTTCAATCTGATAGCCTGGCATGTTGATACCCTTGAGGCAGCCCAAACTGCCGCTGCATACTAGTAACGGCTGATTGTTCAGGGCCATGGCCTTACACCAGATCGAAATGAAAACCAAAAACAAAACTAAACCAAATCCAGGTGGAGTCATGACTAATATTTCTGCTATTGGAACTATCAAAGAAATCGATAAAAATAATTAATTATGCACAAATTAAATCACACAATTTGTTCAGCTTCTTTTACCGTTGATGATGTCAACGAAAGCCAAATAATCATATATAAAAGAGATTCCCACGGTATTAAAACTTTTTGTTATATATATATACAAATATAGAAATATATAAATATATATATATGCACTTTAGATCAGGATTTAAATCTTGAATTGGTACTATTCATCTATATAATGTGACAAGTTAGTTGATATTATTACTATTATTATTTAAGTTATTTTTTTTTTTGCTTATAACACGACAGCGTACGAAATTTATCTGACGGGTTTATAACCAAAGCATTCAGTTTTATTCAACAGAAAAGATATAAGAAAAACTTTTTATGTGTGTGTGTGTGTACTCCAGTATGTGTACTGTCTGTGTGTGTAACGCTTTTAACAACGCTTGGCCCGCTTTAACTATGTAGATGCTTATTGTTGTTGTTGTTGTTGTGTTTTTTATTTAAACATTAATATTTATTCCAATTGAAATTTATTCAAGAACTCAACACACACACACACACAATATGTGGGAATACGCGGCGTATACTTCATTTTAATACATCAATCTCCAATTCTGATCTATCCAATAATAATTCATATTATATACAGTTTCTACAGCTGCTTACACTCAAAGTTTCTGCTACTCACTTTCACTTTTATCCTGTATCAACAATGAATATAAACTCTTCCCCCTCACCTGTCCCTCTGTAAGGCATCTTTTTGTCTCGCTTGCACTAACAATGTTTGTGTTTGTTTGTTGCTTATATTTATTTTTCTTTTTATCGTTTCTTTTCTTATCTGTCTGATTGCATCTGGCCTTGCTTTAACGTAACGGATAAATGCAGTCTGCGTATTCAGGAAGGGGCCTAG
Organism: Zygothrica quintamaculata; assembly: GCA_037044455.1. Taxonomy (NCBI): domain Eukaryota; kingdom Metazoa; phylum Arthropoda; class Insecta; order Diptera; family Drosophilidae; genus Zygothrica; species Zygothrica quintamaculata. The sequence goes on from JBAMBS010001209.1 coordinate 20,198, forward strand.
GGGGGTGCTACAGACTCTTAAGTTACATATTACATATGCAACGACAGTGCCCTGCATATGATTAGAGCCTGTGTTTGGGATGTATTTAAATTCTTCTCCTGCAAGCTGTCCAACTATCCTTTCTTTAAACTTTCTAAGCTGCAGTTTAATGGTTTAAAGCTTCATTTCGTTATATCAATCAATCAGTGTTAATTACAAGTGACACTATATTTATGCACAGCATAGTAGTTTTAACTGTAAATGATAATACTCACGGTTTGTGATTGTATTGTGCCATGCGTATAGTTTGACAATATGTTAATTTAAGTTGACCTTCGTCTGGAGTGGAAACGTGTCCGATCTCTAAATAGGCCATCAGCTGCAGCTGCTGTTTAAAATTTTCTATAGTTATATAAGGTATATGTGTAGCTGGATGCCCTACACCTACAAGTATAAATTGTGGTATTAATTAAGTTATTATTACTAACCAACTAAAGGATTGTAGAAGATTGTTATAGTTAGAGGCCACTCTACTTATCATTATGTAAGTGTAGGGTATCTAATAAGAGGTATCTAATGAAAGTGTAGGGTAACTAATCGATGCATTATTTTTACTGCTAGATAAATCTAGAATAAATTAAATTCAACTCTTTGCATTGATTTGCTTACCGAGGGTCAATGCACGCACATCCAGGCAGCTGTCAATTCCCTTGAAATAAAACTGAATCTTGAGTTCCAATCAAAGTACAAAATGGTTTAGAGTTCAGCGGATGTTGGTGCTTTTCATGCTATTGAACAGTTTTATATATATAGCATATATATATATTATGTTAAGTATTTAAAATAAAATATAGCTTCTTTTATAATTGAAAGTTTTTACTGTATTTACACGAGAAAAAACATATCAAATAAAAGGATTGGATACAGCAACAATTTGGCTGCCAACCAAGCTGAGATTAATCCTAGACTTAATCCAAAAATTTAGTAATACAAAAGATAGATCTAAACACGCATTCATATAAAAGATACTTATCAAACTACTAAAGAGATACAATTGATATCTATGTGCAACATATTAACATACATAAAAACATATATATATATAGATTTTGGCTATATAGAATTATTGGTAGAATCAATAGAACTAAACATTAGATGGGTGTTAAGCTACGACGTTGTGCTTCAGTTAAATCCGGATGCCAAAAGTCTACAATAAGCACCAGACGCAATTGGGTGCCATTATGCCAGACTTCATGCTCGAAGCTATCGTCGAATATGAATAGATCGCCAGCTTTCCAGGTGCTGTTAAGATGAAAAGGAGAGTAAGAAAGAGGAGATTATGAAAAGCGAATAAAACTGACTAACTATTTTCTCTACCATTCCCTTAGGTGCTGTTACTTACCGCTGTTCTTCGGCCACACGTAGACTAGTTAGCTCTGGCTCCGGTGCCAGCAGCGTGAGATGAGCGCGTAATCTGCAATTGGTGGGTCCACAGTGTGGCCAGACATGAGTCTGTGCATGCATAGCGCTGAATTTAATCTGGCCACGTTTACAATTGGTAGCAGCTGGAAACTGTTCAACCAGTGCACAGGTAATTGGTGCACGTTGGCAATTTGCATCCAAACGTTTTCCTCTTGCAAATAGTTCGAATTGCTGCCAGTTTCCTTTGTGACGCAGTTGCTCGGCTTCATTTTCAAATAGACCCTGTTTACTAAGCAATGATAACGCCTCTTTGCGTATGGCACGCCAGCCACGCTGCAGTTGCGCCAACTGTGAGGCAAAACCCGTTTCACTAGGCTGCCAAAAGGATTTTGCTCTCAGTTTGGGTTCATTGTAAAGTGAACGCTGATAGACACTGGGAAAGAATTGCTTGGCTGCACCACGTTGATACACTTGCACTGCCTGTGATTGCTTGCCCAGACGCTGCAGTGTCTCACCCAGCACCATATAGAAGTAGGCTTCCTGTGTGCCATTTGCCTGAGAGTTAACGCCGTGCTCCAAGTAAGGCAAGGCCTGTGCATAATCCGCATGGAGCTGTTTGAGTGCCAAGCCAAAGTGAAGTTGAGCAACTGGATCTTTGGGCCAACGTTTGAGAGTTTCTCCAGCGACACGCTTTAGCTTAACTAAGCTGGAAGGTAAACATAATCATTAGCTTCTAGTGTACTGGGTTACAGCTAAGAGGCACACACCCACTTATTGGTCATCAGATGAGTAAGAGAGAGCTGATTGCGCAGCTCTACAAGATTCGGGAAACGTTCAATAAGCAGTTCATGTATGGGCACAGCATGCTGATGGCGTCCTGTAAAGAAAAGTGAAGAAATGAGCAATATAAATGCAACAGGATTTGGGTAGAACTCACCGAGAAACCTAAAGTGTTCTATGCAACGTTCGCCACCTGCACGAAATGCGCTTTGGTTGGACACCAGTTTTCCAAAGGCTAAGTAACGTTTATAGGATTCAATGGCATCCAAGAGCAGTTGATTGCTACGACGTGCATCCGCAATTTGCTCCAAGACTTTGGCATACTCCAGATGAGCCGCTGGCAGGTGTGCGTATGTTTGTGTGAGCAGTTTAAAGGAGCGCAGAGCATTCGCATGATTCTGGGAGTTAGTTTCAAAGGGAGATTGTGGGAAAAGGAATAGGAATCGGGGTGGGGATTGGGATTGGGATTCAGGTTTGGATGTAGCCGTAACAGAAACGACATGCAAAGTGGAACAATGGATGCGCACAAAAAAAAAGATAAAGCATATTAGGAGCTGGCAATAAACTGTCAGAAGGTCAAATCAAAACTGGATTACCAAAACGAATCTTTGATTAGTTTTTTTTTTGTTAGTGGAACAATAGATCCTCTAGAGAATTGCAGTATACACAAAACCCAAGTCTACTATATGGTAGAGCCTACAAGAAGCTGCTACCAGGTGGGTGTAACTAGCGGCAGCTTAGGCTTAAGCTTACCAAAAAGTAGAGTTGGGTTTTGGCTGCCGATCCTGGAGTATCCTTAAAGCTATGTTAGAGAGTTAGAGAGCACTTAAGAAACTAAGCAAAACATTTATTTAAAAGCTATGAAAGGATTTTTTTGTGTAGTTTTTTTGTAATTTTATTTTTTTTTTTATTAATTTTTTTGTGTGTGTATTTGTTTAGCTAGTGATTGTTGAGCTGATTTTGGAAGGGGAAAATTCAGGTATATATATATATGTATATAAATATAGAAAAGATTATAGTTAAAGCTCTAACTTACCTCATTGATCATTTCAGCATTGGCTTTGTGTAGCTCCTGCTCGAAGAGATCATCGGCATTATTAATATCCTTGGCGCCGGTTGGTTCCTTGGGCTTTATTTCTAATGGAGCAGAGATTTTATATTAATTAAAACAGTTAACAAGAATTTAAAGGACAAGACTTGAACGGTTAAGCTGTGCTCCAACTTATAATGTAGGATTAAGGATTATCTATTCGATACTACAACTAGGACTTACTTATGAATAATAAGCGAACGATTTTAACATATAGTTTATAATACGAATACGTGTATATATATATATATATATATAAATATATATTTATGTTTGTGTCAGAGATGATATGATGGTGTATATTGTACATTTAGTAATTACGTGTCCAGGTGGGATCATCAGAATCTGGATCGCTTTCATATTCCTTGGCTGGCAAACGTCCATATTTGGCCTCCAAACGGCTCATTAGTTCTGCATCATCGACATCAGATATTTCATCCTCCTCTTCCTCCTCCTCCTCTCCATCGCTTATTTCATCCTCCTCCTCCTCTTCGTCCTCCAAATCCTCCTCATCATGTTCATAATCCTCAATGTCACCATCTTCATATTCCACATAAATATCTGTTGCAGCTGTAGCTGCATCTGTTGCCTCGTCCTTTGCCTGTTCCTTTGGTGGTAGTTTTGGCGTTGTTTCAGCTACATTGAGTTCTGTCTTGGCTTTGTACATGGCATTCAGCTGCTCAAAGGTCGCTGGCTTATAGCTGTCTCGTAATGAGTCATTAGCTCCGCTGCTTTCTAGATCGCTTATCTCCTCTTCAATTTCCTCTTCGATTTCGATTTCCTCCTCCGAATATTCCTCTTTTTTTATGAGTTATTGAAAATAAGTTTTTAGTTAGAATAAGGAAATTAGCCTAAAGGATATGCAAAAGGGTTCAAAATATGTTCAAGCCACAAACTTGAATATATTTGGAAACAACTTTGATATGACCAAAGTTTTAATTATAGAAATAAGAGATGCTAATCAACCATCTTCAAGTGGCGGCAACTCCTCCACATCCTCTGGCAATTGATCCTCTGCAGTAGCAATGGTTAGACGACGTCTCAGCTGTTGTTCCGGTGTGGGCAAATCCTCAACTATATTTTTTTATATTAATATTTTATATGAGGTTTATAGAGAAAGGATATCACTTAGAATTGTATACAAGTAGCAGAAGGATAAGCATAAGCCAGACAACATTTACATACATACATTGGCGCATAAGTTTTAACAAAGCTCTGACTAAAAATAATAATAATAATAATAATAATAGAAAATAAATAAATTAAATAATAATCAGAAAAGAAATTAAATTAAAAAAAACTTAAGCTTTAATTTAATTAATATTAAACATATAAAAAAATTAAGAAAGTGCAAAATTTTGTTGGATTTTTTTTGATTTTTTGTTTTTAACAAAAAGTTTTTGGTTAAAGTTTTAGTTCAAAAAAAAAAGGATAACAACATATAAGAAATTTATATAGAATATAAGTACATAGTTCAGTTAACAATATATGTACATAATATATATAGAGTTATACATATTTATATATATATTTATATATAGCTTTTTTAATGGGTTATTAAGAAAGCAGCTCGAATATTTATTTTGGGTTTTGTTTTAATACTCAGAAACTGATTACAGACATATATATATATATAACATATAGTTAGATATACTATATATATGTTAGATATGTACCTAGGCAAGCAGTATATATATATATTTGATATATCTGGCGTTAAACTCACTTGTATTTGGATTATTCCGTATCAATACAAGGCGTGAGACTAAGGCAAGTGCAATGCCAACGCCAAATTTAACCGCAACTGGAAAATGATTTACATTTTAGTATTGAAAAACAATAACAAATAGTTTAACGGTATTTAACATATCATCATTATCATTATCATTATCATCTATATATATGAACATAATTATCTTTTCCTTTTTTCTTCTATTCTTTTGCACTTTCTTGTACAAT